>CM035169.1:127388499-127968499 GCA_020205615.1 Panax quinquefolius
TTAATTAGTTAACATTGATTATGAATGATGCCCTGATATATGCAAATGATAAATGCAATCCAAATGTTACTTGGTGAGATTCATTCTGAAATGCAATCCGTTTGATACCAATATGATTTATTTATAATTTAGTACTTTAATTAAGTGAAGGCCTTAGATTCTTTGTGCATTATAAAACTCTGCAGATAGCCGCATGTATAGATTTGGTTAATACCTATATGATTTATTTATAATTTAGTAATTAATTAATTTGTTAAGCTCATTTAGATCTTTTCCTCACTTGACAAGGTCAATGCAAGTTATGTAGAAACTATGATGGGACTCGCAGACTATTACTAGAGTCCTTAGGCTTGCAGGAAGCAAATTATATGTTTCTTTTGGGTGTGGTGTGGTTCATATTATTAGAGTAAATATACATTAAAGCCATTGTTTTATCCACATTCAACACTTTAAATATTGAAATCATTAGGTGGTCTTAGTAGTCATAACCATTAGGCTAAAAAGATATTGAAATCTCAATTTTAAATGTATTTAAAATAAGGCCTAAGTTTAAGATGGCCTAAAATAAGATTATGTAAGATTTAAAATTTTGGCCTAAAATTGTTAAGTGAGATTTAAAATTGTTTAGTCATAATCTTATTTTAATTAAGGTATAAAATAAGGTACTAAATTTAAGGCCTTATTGTTGGTCTCACTTTAACCACTAGACGAGGGACATTACAAGCTCAATAACTATAAATGAATAAATTAAATATATAATTAGTATGTTAACTAATTAATTAACTTTTAATTGCAACTGCAACAATTACCCGATAAGGACATGATCTCCACTACTGTTAAAATCGAAACATTTGATAACTAGAGGGTTATCCTGTAACAAAGAGAAAACTGTGAATGAATACTTAAAAGACGAGGTTTTAGTAAACTAGTATATACACCAAAAAAATGGATTTGAATTCTAGACAGTCCAAATTGGACATTCATTTGGACAGTTGAAAAAATTGGTTACATTGTACAACAGAGTTTTTTCTTGTATAACAAAAGTTATCTGGAATGCAAACTATAAACATACAACTAATTTCTATAAACTGCTCAATTAGACCACCTGCCCATTTTGAACAGCTTAAAATCAGTATCCCCAAAAGATGGCATCTCTATTCCGTTTAGGTTGAATAAATTTATTTGAAGAAGGAATGAAATGATCTTCAATGTATTTGGTGATCATTTTAGAAAATAAATAACCACGCATTCCAATGGAATAAAGATATTAATGAACATCAGCAATATCATAATCTGAAGTTAAAGAACTAAGATATAAGTGCCCTAATCAGAAGTAAGTTAATTATTGCGCTCATGTGTAAAGTAAAGATAGAAGCTTGCAAAAATGAAAGCGCGGGTTTTTAGAACTCTGAATTTGTAGTATACTCCTGAACTTTTGATTGCTTTAATTTGCATTCAATCGTTATTGTTTTGGTCTTATTATATTTGGAATTTGTATATTTCTATTGGTTTGTGTCTTGGGTGCCTACAATGACCTTATATACATGCCGTCGTGCATGTGGCTAGTCCATATTATAGGGGAAACTCTGGCGAATTTTTTTTATTGGTTGGGTAGTTGCGAACATTTATAATATTAACGAGCTCTTTATGTGCTCTTTAGTTGCGAACATTTATAATATTAACGGCTCTTTAATCATATGCTTACAAGTATGCTCAAGTCATATGGTTAAAAGTATGCTCAAGTCATATGCTTACAAGTATGCTTAAATGTTAATCATATGCTTACAAGTACGCTCAAGTCATATGGTTACAAGTATGCTTAAGTCATATGCTTACAAGTATGCTGAAATATTAATCATATGCTTACAAGTATGCTCAAGTCATATGGTTACAAGTATGCTCAAGTCATATGATTAATAAGCTCATGTTGTCTGTAGTAGGTACCGTGGAATCATGGACCTCTATTCAGACCGTAGTTGGATGGCACGACAAAAGTCAAGTGCCCAAATAGGTGCTACAACTGAATTTAGAGTTGGTTGCCAAGTGTTTTTGGAGTATGCGTATAGTCACCTAGAATGTATGAATGGTTAGTCACAGATACGATGTCCATGTTTGAAGTGTAAGAATGTAAATTATATGGACAGAGACATGATAAACTATCATTTACTTGTTTCTAGGTTCATGAAAAATTACGAAGAATGCTGGTGGGCACATGGGCAGAGAAGAGATGGTGGCATCACAGAAGTACATAATTCGGGCAGCTGTACTCATCGTATGAATGAAATGGTTCATGATATTGCAGGGCCAGATTTTGATTGGGAACAAGGCAGAGAGCAACCTATGAATTCTGATGCCAAAGACTTCTTTAAGTTGTTAGACGAGGGTAGCGAGCCATTGTGGCATGGTTGCACCAAAACACATTACATTGTCTGCAGTGGCGACATTACTTAACATTAAGGCTGACCACAACATGAGCCATGAGTGTTTTGAGTCGCTCTTGAAGGCCATTAAGAGTATGTTGCCTGACGGTGAGAAATTACCTGGTAACTATTACTTTTGTAAGAAAATGGTGAAGAAGTTGGGTCTTGGATACCAAAAGACCGATACATGTCCCAACGATTGTATGTTGTTTTATAAGGAAAATGAACAGATGACAAGGTGCACATTTTGCAGTCATGATCGATTTAGGCCTAATAAAGAGGGTGTGACTACAAAAAAAATTCAAGTATACCGTTTAAGATTCTATGGTATTTTCCAATAACACATTAGCTTAAAAGATTGTACATATCTTCAAGAACAACTGAACATATGAGTTGGCATTCGAAATCTCCAACTAAAGATGGAGAACTAAATCATCCCACAGATGGGCTGGCTTGGAAAGATTTTAACTTAGCACATCCTGGGTTTGTATTGGAGCCTAGAAATGTGAGGCTTGGATTGTCCACCGATGATTTCAATCCGTTTGGCCACTTTCGCCTATTCCAGTACTATGTGTTGGCTGTGATTGTTACTCGCATAACAACTTGCCTCCTTGGATGTGTATGAAAACAATCATACTTGTTTCTTTCACTCGTGGTTCCTGGTCCTAAGAGTCCTGGAAAGAACTTAGATGTTTACTTGAGACCTCTTATAGACGAGTTGAAGGTATTGTGGGAGGATGGAGTACAGACTTGGGATGTTGCAACGAAAACAAATTTCAACCTTAGGGCAGCGGTTATGTGGACTATAAGTGACTTCCCAGCTTATGGTATGTTAGCTGGATGGAGTACACACGGGAAGTTGGTGTGTCAGTATTATATGGAGCATACAAAGTCTTTCAATCTATCAAAAGGTCGAAAGCCTTGCTGGTTTGACTGTCATCGTCGGTTCTTGTCGGTAGATCACTCGTTTCGAAGAAATAGAGAACACTTCAGGAAAGGGAAAGTAGACAATGATATGCCTGCACCGCGATTATCGGGAACGAAGATGCGTGATCATGTGATGAGATTGCCGGTTATCCCATTTGGTAAGATTGATGCCACAAACATAATCAATGGTTTGGAGAATCTCATAACTGGGTTCGGAGGAGCATCTTTTGGGAATTGCCTTATTGTTCTACAAATTTGATTCGTCATAATTTAGATGTGATGCATATTGAGAAGAATGTGTTTGACAATGTGTTTAACACCGTGATGAATGTTACGGGGAAGACAAAAGATAATGATATGGCACGTTTGGACATGAAAGATATTTGTAAGCATCCTGGATTAGAACTTTATGAATCTCCTAATGGTAAGATTATCAAACCGTATGCAAGGTACACATTATCCAAAAAGCAAGTTGAAGATGTGTGCACATGGGTTAAGTCTCTGAAACTACCAGATGGATATGCGTCAATCATTGCAAGGTGTGTTACGGGTGGGAAATTGCAAGGGATAAAGAGTCATGATTGTCATGTGTTCATGGAGAGACTCATGCCTATAGCATTTCGGGATCAGCTTGATAAACCAATATGGGATGCTTTGACGGATCTTAGTCATTTCTTCAAAGACTTGTGTTCAAAATCATTAAATGAGAAGGACATGTCTGTACTAGAGAAGAAAATCACAGAGATCACATGTAAACTAGAAAAAATATTCCCACCTAGTTTTTTTGAACTCCATGGAGCATTTGCAAATCAATCTTCCCTATGAAGCTCGTGTTGGGGGTCCAGTTCAATATAGATGGATATACCCTTTCGAGAGGGTGATGGGAAACCTTAAGAAGAAGGTGAAGAATAGAGCTTATGTCGAGGGGTCGATATGTGAGGCGTACAGTTTCGATGAGATATCTACGTTTGTCTCAGATTATTTTTCGGACGAAGTCTTGACAAAGGCCAATCGAGTATCGAGACACGATGATGGGGGAAATGTTGAACTAAATGATCGGCTCTCTGTATTTGGTCTATTGGGTCGCGCTTATGGAAAAGAGAAGTGCATATTCCTCTTTGAGCAAGAATTACATGTTGCACATACTTACATTCTTCTCAATTGCGGGGAGATTGACGAATTTGTGAGGTACACATGTAAACATGATAATTGATCTTGTAAGTTGAAAATTTATTCCAATATGTTAATGTTTATAACATGGTATAGATTGTACAACAACGAGTTAAAAGTGAAGCTTCCCGGCATAACTGATAAAGATATTCAAATCAATAGTGACAAAAAATTTGCACTTTGGCTAAAGGACTGCGTAAGTTCAATTTCTTAAGTACGACATATATATATATATATATATATATATACTCCATATTAACTATGACTTCATTTAATAAGATGGAGTTTTTGTAGGCTTTGACTGAGGGATCAACGATTCCAGCTAATGTAAAAGTCCTAGCTATGGGACCAGACAGGGACTAAGTCAGCCGCAATGGTTACACAATAAATGGTTGTGAATTTCATACAAAGGCATATGGGCGCGGTAAAAGAATAACGAACTATGGAGTGTGTGTCCAAGGAGATTGTTACAATGAGCTTGGTCGTGCCTTTTATGGGGAGTTGGAGGAAATCGTAGAGTTGTCGTACAAGGGCATATACGAGGGTCATATTAACTTGTTCAAGTGTCGTTGGTTTGATTCAGAAAAAGGGATACGTGTTGACAGATATGGAATCGTCGATATTGACCTCCATAGGTCGGCTTACTCCAACGAACCGTTTGTTTTACCAACTCAAATAGTACAAGTATACTACACTCCTAATCTTGTTAGGAAAAGAGATAGACCGCCTACAGATTGGCAAGTTGTAATTCATACTCCTGCACACAGTCGTGTCCAAGTAATAGACGGGGATTTCTACCAAGAGGAGATGCTTCATATACCTCCTATAATAAATATAGAGGACAACAATAATGTAATCCAGTTAAAGGATGGAGATGAACCTGATGAATTGGATCCCGAGATAGTTATTATGTCTATGACAAGCGATAATTTGAGGAAGAGTTATTGGTAACGACACGATACACGAGTAATCGAAGAAGAAGATGGTTATGAATCTCCGACACTTGTACAAAATGATTCTGACTCAGACAACGATTTTCATTAAAATGTATGTTTAGTTCTAATTGTATTACAATGAATTACATATAGGAATGTTCTTTATATCCTTAACATGTTTATGTACCTTTCATTTATAGTTGTCGTAGTTAACTATTTCATACAATTAATTGTCATTATTGTCCTTTTATATAAAATCTATGTTTATGTACCTTTCATTTATAACTCATACTAACATCCTAAATTTTTTATTTATAGATTTCTTCTGAACCTGCAGCATTAAAGCGCGGGTTGGGTCGGGGCCCTAATCATGTGCCGAAGGCCCCGGCTAATCTGGATGATCGCATTCTTATACAGATCCGTCCTCCTCCAGAAAGCACGTAAGTTAAACATCGTGTATATATAAGGGTTTAATATTTCCATTATTATAAATATATATGACTGTAAATTATTGTATATTGTAGTGATTTTCAAGATAGTAAAATTGTGAAGTGCATTTCAAAATTATGTTTACAGAACTTGTGACGCCCCCAAAATAGGTATACATCACATATTTTGAGTCGTCAAATACATGGTACAGAATACAAATACAACTTAATTATACAACTGTCGTGTAAAGTACGACAAAACATAAGCTGTGAGTTTTAATACAAATATTGTCGTCTAGACAATATACAAACTCAAATTCAATATTATTACATTTATTTTCCACTATTTCACTGAATAGTGAGGACTACTAATGCTATCATTTGGTCAGTCACTCCATTCCCCGACTAGTACCTGCTACATTCTCATTTCTTGAAGAGAACAAAAAAAGTAAAAGGGTGAGCTCAACTAGTCCAGTAGGAAATATTATGACTAAGATAATGCAGAATATATTATCATTAGCCTTCAACAGTGTTAAACTGATACAATATAACAACCATCAAGTTTAACTGCAGCGGAACAAGCAATCCATTAAAAGAGTCAAGTAGAGAATAAAATATACTCTCTTTTATGATTTAGAAGGTTTTTCATCACTTTTATCGCTGAGACTCAGCTTAATAAATAATCCACCTCATCGAATCACAATTATCCATGCACTACAGGCCAAGAATATTTGTGTATTCAATAATGGTCATGATCATGCCAACAACTGTCCATTAATGCACTACGGGCCAATGAGGACTTTCTCGACAACATTTGTAACATTACGGTCATAATTACACCGAATAATCCCCTGTCATAATCATACCAAGTTCATCTATACACTATAGGCCACAGATGACTTTCAACAAAATATAAACATGAAGATGATGACAATAATATAAGAATTCAATAAAACAAGTTCAAGAATTAATTTATCCAGGAACTAATAATGTCCAAATTGTCAACATGATACTGCTTTATAGAGTAAACTTCAAGAATGCTCAGAAGAATATTTCCATGAAAAGATACTGCATGAAGCGCAAATATCAAGGATATTCCACTAATTTCATAAAGTATAGAAGTCAAAACTTTAACCAACTGAGTATAATAAGGAATGGAATAACAAAAGAAATCACCAGGCATGAGATAGACCGCACAGGCAGGTTATTCCAACAGAATAATAAATAACGGAATTAGGTCCGGCGTAAAACGCACAGACACGATATTCCAACATAATAATAAAGACGGAATCAGTCCTACAGAAAAAACACATGTATATGATATTCCAATGAGAATAATAAAGGCGGAATCAGTCCCACAGTAAACGCATGCATGAACAAGATATTCAGCGAGTAATAATAAAAGCGGATCCGTGTCCTGCGTAGAACGCATGCAGATGAGGATGTTCCAACAGAATGATAAAGAATGGAACAACAGAAGAATTTCACCAAGTATAGGGTAGCCCACGTATACAGGTTATTCTAATAGAATAATAAAGAATGGAATAACATAAGTTCTCTTCATAGATAAGAAAGAAATAATACTCCCTACCTTAGAAAAAAGCGGATTTGGAATAGTGAGGTAGTAGAGACTTCTCTTCTTCTTTCTATAATTTCTCTCTATAATAATTGCTCTAAAGCTTTTGTGAATTGGTGAGAAATGAAGGAAGAATGAGCTTCTATTTATAGAAAAATATGGTTTCGATAATTGCACGTTTTGGGGCTCAAAAAATTACAGTACAATACCTCCAACTTTTTCTTTATTTTTAATTTAGTCATGGAAGTATTATCAAACTTGCACCACCTCCCCTAATAGTAAATAATGTGATTCAATAGTAAATTATGTGAATCAATAGTTCTAGACATGTGAAAATACGAATTACAGTATAGTACCTCCATCTATACCTCCATTTTTAACTTAGTCATGCAAGTATTATCAATCTTGCACCAACTCCCCTAATAGTAACAAGAATTTGAAACAATAGTATACACATGTGAACAAATAGTTATAATCATGTGAATAATAGCAATCATTTGCTCATTTATCCGGTTAAATACCCGATTGGTCAATATAACCTCCAGACATCAATTATTATCGAAATAATTGTCGATTTTCACTAACACAAATAATTCCAACAAAATGAAACCATTTTTATCAAAAATATAAATTTTGAAATTTTGAAGTTTGACTTTTCCCAAAAAAGTCAACTGTTAACTTTTTGACTAAATAGTGAATTTATGAAAATTTTGTGTTTATAGACTATTTTTACTAATTTCATCGTTCCGGACACAAATATCACGTCCGCGTCTCCAAATTCAACTCCGAACACAACTTCAATTTTAATAACATTTATCATTAATATTATAACTCACAATATTTATCAACTAGGTCGTTCCTAGGAAAGAGGGGGGCTTTCCAATAAGGATTTCTCCCTATTGGCGCGCAATTAGGTGACCAAACCTCTCCTTGACAAAACTTCTAGACATTGTAAATATTGAAATTTAATAATATGAATAACTTTGTCATCTCAATTATTGATTTAATAAAATAACATATTATGCAGATGATACTATGACAATAATCGAATCAATAATATGAGAGATATGATGCAACAATTACTGTAGCAATATTTGAGAATAACTGAGTGACTTCTCACGTAAGCATCAATAATCAATACCGTGTGCTACTATGCAACCACGCGTATTACTGTACTTTTACTACCGGGTACTTCAATAGTTAACAGGAAAACTTCCGCCGTTATTTTCATAAAGTATTTTTGTCGTTTTCTCAATCCGACAATAATTCCGTTGTGGGGGTCCACCAATGATTGTGCCGTTGTATGAATATTCCCTGTTAAAACGAATATCCCCTGACCAATCGAATATTATATAACAACTTGTGTACTTTGCAAAATTTGCAAATATTACCCACAAATATAACATTATATCAAATCCACACCATAATATTCAAAAATATATTTTCAGAAAATTTAATCTTTATTCGAAAAGTTGGGGTCTTACAACTTCCCCTTCTTATGAAATTTCATCCTCGAAATTAGGGTGCGTACCTGGTATGTCGAAGAGGTAAGGATATCTTGATTTCATCTCAGATTCTAACTCCCAGGTAATTTCTTCCACATCGTGGTTTCTCCACAAAACTTTGACTTGAGGTATAACTTTGGAGCGTAGAATATGATCCTTTTTATCCAAGATTTTAATAGGTAACTCTTCATACGTTAAATCTTCCTCTATCTCGTTTGGTTCTAATTCAATAATGTGGTTCGGGTCTTTAACATATTTACGTAACATAGATATATGAAAAACGTTATGAACACGCGACATACTTGGCGGTAAAGCGAGTCTATACGCCATAGTTCCTACTCGATTGAGGATTAAAAATGGGCCAATGAATCGAGGGTTGAGCTTTCCTCTCTTTCCAAATCTTGTAACTCCCTTCCATGGAGCAACACATAACAACATATGATCTCCAATATCGAATTCTACGTCCTTTCGATGAAGATCAGCATAACTCTTTTGTTGATCTTGTGAGGTTTTTATACGTTGTCGGATCGTTTGTATCTTTTCCGTAGTCATATGTACCAACTTCGGTCCCAACAACATTGCTTCACCCACCTCATCCCAGCATACTGGAGAATGACACTTTCTTCCATACAACGCCTCAAATGGAGCCATGCCAATACTTGCTTGATAACTGTTGTTGTAGGAAAACTCCACCAATGGTAGGAACTTATCCCAACTTCCCTTGAAGTCAAGGACACAGAGTCTTAATAGATCTTCAAGAGTTTAAATGGTCCTCTCGACCGCTCGTCCATCGAGGATGATGATATATGCTAAAGCTAAATCATAAATCCGTGCCCATAGCTTTTTGCAAACTAACCCAAAATCTTGATGTGAATCTTGGGTCTCTATCAGAAACTATGGATACTGGCATACCATGCAGTCTTACAATCTCGTTTATGTACGTACGAGCAAGACGTTCAAGTGTATGAGTTTTTTGTATAGGTAGGAAATGAGCAGACTTGGTCAATCTATCAACAATGACCCAAATTGCATCTATGCCTTGAGAAACCTTGGGAAGACCAGCAACAAAATCCATAGTAATGTGTTCCCACTTCCATTCTGTAATTTCAAGTGGTTGCAATGGACCTTTTGGTACTTGATGCTCCGCCTTGACTCGCTGACAAGTTAAACACCTTGAGATAAACTCTGCTATCTCTCTCTTCATATTGCTCCCCCAAAATGTATGTCGAAGATCACGATACATTTTGGTACTCCTAGGATGGATTGCAAACGGTGTGTTGTGCGCCTCCATCATGATTTTATACTTTAAATTAGGGTCATTAGGAACACAAAGTCTGGAGTTGACTCAAAGTATTCCTTCCTCATCAATACTTTCTTCCGGCATAACACCTTCTTGCACTTTCTTCTTCATACGCATTAGCTCCAGGTGTGTAGCTTGAGCAGCTTTAACTTTATCGATTAAAGTCGGTTCTACTCGTATGTTTTCCATCATCATATGGGTCCCTGGAGTCTTTAAATCTATCTCCATCCTTTGCAAGTCATACAAAATGGGCCTTTGCATTGACAATATCGCACTTGTACTTGCATATGATCTTCTACTCAATACGTCAGCTACCACGTTCGCTTTTCCAGGATGGTATTGGATGGTATGATCATAATCTTTCAACAATTCAAGCCAATGTCGTTATCGCATGTTGAGTTCCTTTTGAGTGAAGAAATATTTGAGGCTTTTATGATCCGTAAAGATTTCCACTTTCTCCCCATACAAGTAATGCCTCCAAATTTTAATTGCGAAAACGACAGCTGCCAACTTTAGATCATGAGTAGGATAATTCCTCTCATATTCTTTGAGTTGTCGTGAGGCATAGGCTATGACTTTCCCATGTTGAATGAGAACACATCCTAACCCTTTGCCCGAAGCATCACTGTAGATGACAAATCCCTCCGAGCCAGATTGTATTGTCAGAACAGGTGCTGAAATGAGTCTCCTCTTGAGTTCTTGAAAACTCTTCTCATATTCCACGCTCCAACCGAATTTTGTATCTTTTCGAGTCAGCTGAGTTAATGGATTAGCGATTCGAGAAAACCCTTCTACGAATCTACGATAATAACCAGCTAAGCCGAGAAAGCTACATACTTTGGTCACTGATTTAGGTTGCTCTCAGCTTTGAATTGCTTCAATCTTTGCCGGGTCAACAAATATCCCATGATTTGATATCACGTGCCCAAGGAATGCAACTTCCTCAAGCTAGAACTCGCATTTCTTCAACTTGGCGTATAGCTTGTTTTCACGAAGCTTTTGGAGTATCAGCCTCAACTGTTGCTCATGATCTTCACGGCTTTTGGAATATATGAGGATGTCGTCAATAAAGACGACCACAAAATGATCCAAATATTCCTTGGATACTCGGTTCATCATATCCATGAAGGCAGCAGGAGCATTAGTCAATCCAAAAGACATGACTAAGAATTCATAATGCCCGCATCAGAGTTTCGAAGTCGGGTCTTTGGAATATCCTAAGTTTTAACCTTCAGCTGATGATATCCAGAACGAAGAGATATTTGAAAAAAATTGTGCTCCTTGTAACTGATCAAACAAGTCATCAATACATGGCAATGGGTACCTATTTTTGATGGTGACATGATTCAACTCCCGATAATCAATACAAAGTCGATACTCCCATCTTTCTTCTTCACTTAATAGAAACAGTAAAGCACCCCAAGGAGACGTCTTAGGGACGAATGAAACCAATGTCTAACAATTCTTGCAATTGGGTTTTTAACTCCTGAAGTTCAATAGGAGCCATTTGATATGGGGCTTTGGAAATGGGTTTTGTACCGGGTTCAAGGTCGATACAAAATTCAACTTCACGCTCTGGGGGTAGGCCAGGAAGTTCTTCAAGGAATACGTCAGGAAATTTATTAACAATAGAAATATCCTTCAAATCTGACGTATTTTTGTTTAAATCCGTGGCATGGGCTAAGAAAGCTTGACATCCATTTTTCAATAAACGAATAGCTTTATGGCTTGAGATGACCGTGATAGATTTTAATGGTTTGGTCGCTTGAATTCGCATAATAGGTTTATTAGGAATATGAAAGCTAACAACCTTATGAAAACAATCAATTTTAGCATGATGAGTAATTAACCAATCAATCCATAGAATCACATCAAATGCAAGTATTTTTAAGGAGATAAGATCGATAGGTAACGTGCGGTTACCGATTTGAATCAAACAAGACGTATAAACAGTGGATGTAATGAAGGTTTCTCCTAATGGAGTTTCAACAGATAAGTCAAAGTCTAATTTCTCCGTAGTCAAATTTAAACGTTGAGCGTAAGTAGGAGAAATAAAAGAATGGGTAGAACTGGTATCAAATAAGGTATAGACTTCACTAGAGTTTATGATAAGCTTACAAGTGATAACCTCATTCGGGTTCCTTGCTTTCTAGGAGGTCACAACAAATGCTCTCCCTTGCACCACCGGCTTTGACTTTTCTGGGACGGCCTTTTGGTGCCTCCATCCTAGCTGAACTTGTCTTCGGTGAACGACAAAATCGGGCTAGGTGACCTTCTCTTCCACAATTAAAACACATTTTGGATGGCATCGCACAGTGTGGACTGATATGTCCCTCCCCTCCGCATTTGAAGCATATGATAGGTGGTCGTTCTCCTTCCTTAACCATGGTTGCTGATGTTGACGTCTTTCCATCATTGTTGAATCTCATTTTCTTGAAATGTCCATTTTTACTGTCTTGGCCATGATTACCACCGAAGAGGATACCATTTCTGGCATGTTGATTCCCTCCACGTTTGTTGTCACCGCTTCGATGACTGATACCACTGGTATTTTCATGCTATCGGCTGCTTTCTCTTGGCTGCGTTGACTCGTTATCGCGCTCCAATAACTGAGCCCTATTTACAACATCTGAGTACAAACACAGTTTATGAGAAATAAGATATTGACGTATCTCCAGTTTCAAACCTCTTAAAAACATTCGTGTCATTCACTCCTCATTATCGACCAAATGGGATGCAAACTGGGATAACTCCGCAAATTTAACCTCGTATTGCGACACGGTCATATTGTTTTGCTCCAACTTGATAAACTCCACCTCTTTCATGTGACGAATACTTTCGGGAAAGTACTTGTCGTTGAATAGCTCTTGGAACTTCTCCCAAGACATCTTGAAAAGGCCAGTGAGTACGCTTTTACATATTTTGACCAAGAATCGCCTCTTCACGCAACATGAAGGTGGCGAAGGAACCTTTACTCTCGAGCATCCCAAGACATCAAATATCTTGGTGATCTCGCTTTATCCATGCTTCACCTTAAGTGGTTTTGGCTCTCCAATAAACTCCGATGGTCCCAGCTCCTTGAACCAGTTTTAGCTGTAAGCGTCCGAGAGTTTCGAGTGTTTCCCCACATTTTTGGCAGGGAGCCGCTTTCCCCGATGTTGCATGAATTGCATAAAGCCTCTGAACATTCCATCGTTCATCATTTGGTCAGTGTTGTTGTTTGCATGAGGATTGTCGCCTTCCTGATGCACATTATTCTGATTGTTGATCTATGGAGACTCAACGGTCTCTTGTGCTCCATTGCTATTCTCAATATTCTCGAATGCCATTTTCAAATACTGCCACAAAACAAGGATTAATTGACATGCAACATATTATCCACATACTCTGACCAACAAATTAAACACCAAATAAACTTAGGTAGGTCATACTAGCGAAGGAATTCCCCGTCTCTCCCCTCCTAGTTCTAGTCTCACATCTTAGCCAGCGATCATATCCATAAGCTTTGATACCAACTGTGACGCCCCCAAAATAGGTATACATCACCTATTCTGAGTCGTCAAATACATGGTACAGAATTCAAATACAACTTAATTATACAACTGTCGTGTAAAGTACGACAAAACATAAGCTGTGAGTTTTAATATTGTCGTCTAGACAATATACAAACTCAAATTCAATATTATTACATTTATTTTCCACCATTTCACTGAATAGTGAGGACTACTAATTCTATCATCTCGTCCGTCACTCCGCTCCCCCGACTAGTCCACCTACGTTCTCATTTTTCAGAAGAGAACAATAAAAGTAAAAGGGTGAGCTCAACTAGCCCAAGAGGGAAATATTATGACTAAGATAATGCGTAATATATTATCATTAGCCTTCAACAAAGTGTTAAAGCGATACAATATAACAACCATCAAGTTTAACTGCAGCGAAACAAGCAATCCATTAAAAGAGTCAAGTAGAGAATAAAATCTACTATCTTTTTTGATTTAGAAGGTTTTTCATCACTTTTATCGTTGGGACTCAACTTAATAAATAATCCACATCATCGAATCACCCCTGCACTACGGCCAAGGATATTCTTTAGTATCACGACCACAATTATCCATGCACTACGGGCCAAGAATATTTGTGTATTCAATAATGGTCATGATCATGCCAACAACTGTCCATCAATGCACTACGGGCCAATGAGGACTTTCTCCACATCATTTGTAACATTACGGTCATGATTACACCGAATAATCCCTGGTCATAATCATACCAAGTCCATCTATGCACTATAGGCCACAGATGACTTTCAATAAAATATAAACATGAGGATGATGACAGTGATATAAGAATTCAATAAAATAAGTTCAAGAATTAATTTATCCAGAACTAATAAAGTCCAAATTGTCAACATGATCATCGCTTTTCAGAGTAAAATTCAAGAATGCTCGGAAGAATATTTCCATGAAAAGATCTTTGGATGAAGCGCAAATATAAAGGATATTCCACTAATTTCATGGAGTATAGAAGTCAAAACTTTAATCAATCGAGTATAATAAGGAATGGAATAACAAAAGAAATCACTAGGCATGCGATAGACCGCATAAAAAAAGTTATTCCAACAGAATAATAAATAACGGAATCAGTCAGGCGTAAAATGCAGATGAGGATATTCCAATAGAATAATAAAGACAGATCGTGTCCCCAGGAAACGCATGCATGAGGCGAGGATATTCCAATGAATAATAAAAAGCGGAACCAGTCCTACAGAGAACACATGCGAGACAGGATGTTCCAACAAAATGATAAAGAATGGAACAACTGAAGAATTTCACCAAGTATAGGGTAGCCTGCGTATACAGGTTATTCCAATAGAATAATAAAGAATGGAATAACATAAGTTCTCTTCATAGATAAGAAAGAAATAATACTCCCTACCTTAGAAAAACTGGATACTGGAATAGTGAGGTAGCAGAGTTCTCTTCTTCTTTCTATAATTTCTCTCTATAATAATCTCTCTAAAGCTTTTGTGAATTGGTGAGAAATGAAGGAAGAATGAGCTTCTATTTATAGAAAAATATAGTTTCGATAATTGCACGTTTTGGGGCTCAAAAAATTACAGTACAATACCTCTAACTTTTCCTTTATTTTTAATTTAGTCATGGAAGTATTATCAAACTTGCACCACCTCCCCTAATAGTAAATAATGTGATTCAATAGTAAATTATGTGAATCAATAGCTCTAGACATGTAAAAATACGAATTACAATATAGTACCTCCATTTATACCTCCATTTTTAACTTAGTCATGCAAGTATTATTAATCTTGCACCAACTCCCCTAATAGTAACAAGAATGTGAAACAATAGTGTACACATGTGAACAAATAGTTATAATCATGTGAAATAATAGCAATCAATTGCTCATTTATCCGGTTAAATACCCGATTGGTCAATATAACCTCCAGACATCAATTATTATCGAAATAATTGTCGATTTTCACTAACACAAATAATTCGAACAAAATGAAACCATTTTTATCAAAAACATAAATTTTGAAATTTCAAAGTTTGACTTTTCGAAAAAGTCAATGTTGACTTTTTTGACCAAATAGTGAATTCTAAAAATTTGTGTTTATAGACTATTTTTACTAATTTCAACGTTCTGGACTCAAATATCACATCCGTGTCTCCAAATTCAACTCCGAACACAACTTCAATTTTAATAACATTCATCATTAATATTATATCTCACAATATTTATCAACTAGGTCGTTCCTAGGAAAGAGGGGGCTTTGTAATAAGGATTTCTCCCTATTGGCGCGCAATTAGGTGACCAAACCTCTCCTTGACAGAACTTCTAGACATTGTAAATATTACAATTTAATAATATGAATAACTTTGTCGTCTCAATTATTGATTTAGTAAAATAACATATTATGCAGATGATATTATGACAATAATCGAATAAATAATATGAGAGATATGATGCAGCAATTACTGTAGCAATATTTGAGTATAACTGAGTGACTTCTCACGTAAGCATCAATAATCAATATCGTGTGCTACTATGCAACCACGCGTAATACTGTACTTTTACTACCGAGTAGTTCAACAGTTAACAGTAAAACTTCCGTCGTTATTTTCATAAAGTATTTTTGTCGTTTTCTCAATCCGATAATAATTCCGTTGTGGGGGTCCACCAATGATTGTGCCGTTGTATGAATATTCCTGTTAAAACGAATATTCCCTTACCAATCGAATATTTTATAACAACTTGCGTTACTTTGCAAAATTTGTAAATATTACCCACAACTATAACATTATATCAAATCCACACCATAATATTCAAAAATATATTTCGCAAAAATTAAATCTTTATTCAAAAAGTTGGGGTCTTACAGAACTGGCCTACGCCAGTGATTACATGGGTGAGCACACCTCTCGCCCATAAGGATGCAGTTTGGGTTGAATTTCAAGTATATTTTTTTATCACTCTGATAGATAATACATAGTTAATCAAATAATAATGTTTATTAATGTTGGATTATGGTAATATAATATAACAGTTTTAATATTATTATTATTGTTTTATTTGCAGAAGCGGTATAGATGGGACGACGTGTGACGCCACCAAAATTAGGTATACATCACTCATCTTGGGTCGTCAGATACATGGTACAGAATTCAAATTCAACTTACTAATACAACTGTCGTGTATAATACGACAAAACATAAACTGTGAGTTTGAATACAAATATTGTCTACTAGAGATTATACAAACTCAAAAGGAGTCCTCATTACAATTATTATCACACTATTTCACAGAATAGTGACGACTACTAATGCTATCCTCTCGGACCATTACTACTGTTCCCTCGGCCGTCCAACCTATATTCTCATTTCCTGAAGAGAACAATGAAAGAAAGGGTGAGCTCAACTAGCCCAGTAAGAAATATTATGACTAATATAATGCAGAATAAATTATCATTAGGCTTTAACAATGTTAAACTGATAAAATATAATAATTCAATTACCTCGGCAAGAGATTCTATTACCTCGGCAAGAGATTCAGCAACGGTGAGCAAAAGTACACTTTGATTGAAAAGACCTGTTATGCATTAGCATGGGCCGCCATAAGATTACAACATTATCTTTATAGGCACACAACCTATCTCATATCCCGCATGGATCCTCTGAAGTACATATTCAACAAACCCATGTTGAATTGCCAACTGTCCAAATGGAAGTTGATCCTCCAACAATTTGACATCATCTACATGACTCAAAAGTCCATCAAAGGTCAACAAATTGCGGATCAATTGGTCGAAGCACCATCAGGGAATTTCAAACCTTTGGAAACATATTTCCCATATGAAAGAATAATGACAGTTTAACAAATCCATCAGGAAAATACTGTCTGATCTTGGAAATTGTATTTTGACGAAGCCGTAAACATGGAAGGTACCAGAGTAGGGGCAGTTCTGGTACTTATTTTGGGAGAATAGTATCCTGTGACTACCAAGTTGCAGTTTGTCAACACAAATAACACAGCTGAGTATGAAGGCTGTGTAATGGGATTGAAACTGGCCCAATCCATGGATGTCAAACGGTTAGTTGTCTTTGGGGATTCCGAGCTGGTTATCAAGCAAACCACTAGGGCATATCACACCAAAGAATTGCATTTGTTACCTTACCATCGGCAAGGTATTAAGATGGCTATGGAGTTTAAAGAAATATCCTTCATCCATATCCCTCGAAACAAGAATGATTTCGCGGATGTACTAGCGACCCTGGCTTCCTTAATTAACATATCTGAAAGGGGAGGAATCCCAGGTATCAAACTTGCAAGCTAGAAGGCACCTGCCTATGGAAATTACAGCGGAGAAGTATCAGATGAACTACGTCGCATCAAATAGCCCTGGTATCATGACATCAAATAATATCTTCGGGATGGATCTACGCCCGCTGGGGCAAATCAAGCTGAAAGGAAGCGGATCCATAAAATGGCTATGAAATTCTACCTAAGTGGAGACGCACTTTACAAAAGGGATGCGAGATGCCTAGACAAAGACCAAGCCCAAAGACTCATGGATGAAGTCCATGGTGGATTATGTGGTCCACACATGAGCGGTTCTTTACTTGCCAAAAAGATATTTAGAACGGGGCATTATTGGATCTCTCTCAAAGCCGACTATGACACTCACGTCAGAAGATGCTATCAATGCTATTAATGCCAAATCAATGGAAATGCCATCCACGCACCTCCAAATGAACTCCACATCATGAGTTTACCATGGCCCTTTTTAATGTGGGGAATGGTCGTGATTGGGCTAATTGTAGACACTCAAAATTTTCTGTACTACTATCACTAACATTGTAGGAGGACATATTCATTTTTTAAGAGAAAACCCTGAAAGACAATCCAAATCCCTGAAAGACAATCCAAATCCATACCGGATACTACCGGAAGTTCAACATCAACCCCGGATCACATTCTGGGTGTAACAATTCCAACCTCGGATGTAACCCCGAGGCATGCAAATCCAATACCGGAACACACACCGGAGAAGACCGATTAATCTCGGAGATGACCCCGAGGTATCCAGTCACAGTCCAAACCATGGGAATAGCCACCAACCTTGGTGATAACCCCAAGGAATGCAGTTTCGGCGATAACCCCAGAAATGCTTGTTTTAAATGCGACCAGCTTCAATCTAGGCGCTCACAACGAGATGCACTGTACCAACCCGGGAATAACATCGGGAAGACAAGCACACCTCAAAGGTGACAATGAGGACCTTCAACAATTGCAGCAACCCAATCTCAATGAAGTCTGAGCAACGTCTGCTTTATCAGCCCAATCCGGCGATAACACCGGTGAGGGGAAACATCGTCATCTCGTCAACACGATACCACGTCACGTCATCTTAACATCTCTACGCAACAATGTCCCACAAGACTAACCAATCCCGAGTGACTATTGTGTGGGGTAACAGATGAAAGTTGAAGCTTGAAGACCGGAGGGCATCGTCCCATCTTCAATGACTTCGTACAAACTCTAATCCCATGCCATCGTACAACTCTCGACAAACAACGGCGATCGAAATAGGTCCTCAGATACCTTAAACGGATGGATGATTTCACTTACGAAAGTTCAAGTGGACATTATGATTGCTCGAGTGCACGACTTTGAGACGACCCGGGCAGAAAAACTCGGCCCACCTGGGTTGCTCTGCAGTACACTGGCTAAATTGCCTATAAATAGAGGGCTTGGGCTGCCCATTTTGCAAGAGAAAAAGGGCGAGGAAGCCCTATCCAATTTGCTCTGCACTCACCCCATGCAGTGTACTTTCCCCTTTTAAACACTTGTGAGCTCATATATAGCCCTTTTGTATCTACAAAAGTCAGTGTTTACCCACTCTAAAGATATAGAAGTCTTCTTTGGCAGTCAACTGTAAGCCTTCTCATACACTTTAGAGTCTTTCTCTTCATCTCTTCACACACCCTTCTACAAATTGAGAGTCGTGTTGCTTGCTTTTGCCCAGACATCGGTCCGTGGTTTCATTTTAGTCTATATATATAGTATATATCTATATATTTACATATATATTGACTAACATTATCGAGTTATGCCTCGATTGAGCCTAGACTTCGGTCTGGAGCGTTTATTTACTTTAATATATATATATATATATATATATATACATTTATATATATTAACTGTGTGTCGAACTTTGTTCGATGAGCCTAGACTTTGGTCTGGAGCGTTTACTCGCTTTTGTATATATATATATATATATATATATATATATATATATATATATATGAACTGTGATCAGACTCTGTTCGATGAGCCTGGATTTTACATCCGGTGCGTTTATTGCTTTTGCGAATATATATATATATATATATATATATATAGTTTTGTCCTGCCTGGAGTTTCCTTCGTGGCAGTTGATCACTTTTACAGCTTTATTTACATTTTTTCCCGCATGGAGTTCCCTTCGTGGCGGTTGACCGTATTTACAGCTTTATTTATGTTTTGTCCCGCCCGGAGTTTCCTCCGTGGCGGTTGATAGCTTTTAACAGCTTTGTTTACATTTTCTGATCCCATATGGAGGTGCTTCATGGTTGGTGATCGTGTTTGTATATATATATATTTACAGCTTTTATGTATATATATACATGCTTACTGCTTTCATATAAATTTCAATATTCCGTGTGCCTAGGAATCATGTGATCACAGATTCATCCCATTGAATCTAGATTCGGTTCCCGTGATGGACATTTTCAGCTGTAACCAGCTTGTAAATTATTGTGCGGTGTCTGAATTTCCACAGATGGTTTCCATACCCACGAGGAAGTCGACATTATTTTCGTACGGATGCCTCGCATCTATCAAATAAAATCAACCAAGCTGAACACTAAATAAAATGGGAGTGTAAAAGGCCTCAATTACTATTGAGCATCAGGGTTTGAAAAACCTTTTTAATAAAACATCATTGCTACATCTTGCTAAAAACTGATTTTTTACATAAATTCAAACCCTGTGTATATAGGTGCGAACGAGGCCTCACACTACTTCCAAATAACATCACATTGACCCACACATACATTCAGATAATACTTTCTTGAAAAGTGGCGGTCATTGTGGTAACACGGATGTTGGGGGGTTCCTAACACCTTCCCTCCGCATAACCAAGTCCCTGGACCCTAAAGAATCTCGGTTTCACTGACCCGTTTAGCAGTGTCACATCACTGGGTCAATGTGCAAACCTTTTCTCGGTTGTGTTGGTACAACCATTTAAAAAACCAACTGGCGACTCTTAACAGTCCATCGTCAACATTATACATGTCGGACCTTTTTCACTTGTTTTTCTAAACAAATCTCACCTAAAATGAGAACACCAAAGAATAAGTAACGGAAAGGAACATCTAAAAATCCCGACGTCGACAGGTGGCGACTCTGTTGGGGATTCTAGTAAGAGGACTTAAGCCGCTATTACAATCTTTTCAAAACTGTTATCTGCTTGTGTGTGGATGTTGCATTTACATTTGATGAATGTGTACGAATGCATTTCCTTATTGCACTTAGTGCTTCGCACCATAACTGCTTGTGATACTAGTGTTTCACACCATATTTTCTTGTGATATTAGTGCTATGCACATGTCATCATTTTCATACGGTGAGACGCGATGTATGTATGTATGTATGTTGTGTGGTCCCTCCACCAGGAGGCTATCCCGTCGGTGTTTGATTACTGGACTCATGAGAAGACTAATTATCCGAGGCTCAGGAAAGGCACCACCCAAATTCGCTCCAGTTGAAAGACCGGATTAACTTCCTGTCATGTAGATTGCGATGATTTGGGAACCTTCATGCCAAAAAAGCCGCGAGAGTAACCTAAGATAGGTCAGCCTTTGATAAACCCAAAACGGAGGAAAGTCTCTTCATGCTCTCATTTCAAATTACTTTTAAACACAATTACTTGTAATTACATTCCATATCTATCTCCATGTAATGAGAAATATGAAGAAATATATACACATACATATTTTAAAATATGCTACAAACAGCTGACATCCGTTTTGCAGGATAAAATTCCTAAAATAGACACATCACATAGCATGCTATTATACACATTCCCTAAAGACTAAACTATGCAAGTCTTTCGCAGGGAATCAATCTGACCTACTACCCGTTCAAAATCCAAAAAGGCAACAGGCCTACAGTCAATCATGTCGTCATCCGACCAGACTGAACTTAATCCAGTTTCTCGCAAAGAATTCGACGGATTAAGCAAAAAAATTATAGATTTGGTTGTTCTACTCAAAGAATTACACCAGTCTAATCAGGGTCCAAAAATACATGTACATGCTGAATCCTCCACACAAGGAGGAATCCCGATCATTACCATACCTAAACTACAGTTGGATACGACCAACAAAAATCATGATGCTGCCCATCCCACTGGAGATCCAGACAATGATGACATCAAAAAGAAAGTCCTCCAAATGGAAGAGACCCTTCGCGCTACCAAAGGAATTGGAACACACGGGAGTGTTTCATATGCTGATCTGTGTATTTTCCCTGGTGTTCATTATCCAGAAAAATTTAAAACTCCTGACTTTGAAAAATATGATGGGTTAGGAGATCCTTACACACATTTAAAGGTGTTTATTGGAGAACTTGGATCTTATGCAGAGGACGAAAACCTTAGAATGCAATTGTTCCAGAAAAGTCTAACTGGAGAAGCCCGGTCGTGGTACACAAGATTAGATTATTCAAAGATCCATAGCTGGGAAGAGCTAGCACATGTTTTCCTCACTCAATACAACTTTCAAACTAAGATGGCTCCTGATCGGTATCAAATTACCAAGATCAATAAACAGTCTAGCGAGTCTTTCAGAGAGTATGCTCAAAGGTGGAGACGTCTGGCTGCCCAAGTTAGTCCTTCTATGATAGAATCAGAAATGGTCATGACTTTCATAGACATACAAGAAGCTCCCTTCTATGAGAGAGTTTTAGCCAGCATGGGCAAACCATTTTCTGAAATGGTCAAACATGCGGAGATGGTTGAGATGGGATTAAAGTCCGGAAAGATTCAAGACCTAGCTGCACTCAAAGCTGTTGCTGATCACATCCAATCAGGAAATTATGGGAACAACCCCCGGAGGGTCCATAAAAAGAAAGAAGAAGATATTTCCCTGATACTACAGGGGCAAAAAGGCAATCAGAACATGCCTATTCAAAGGAGAAACTACACTCCCTTTCAAGCACAGTCTGTAAACCCTCCAATATCAAAAGATGGAGAAGTCAAATGCCCTCGAGTGTTTACACCCTTAGGGGATACCCTCGAGAACATTTTAAATTCTGAGAACACAGAAGAAAATTACGCATCTTCTTCCACCAGCAAGCTCTAATGGACGGGGTTTCAATGCTGCTAGGAAATGTGGTTATCATGCCGGGGCACCTGGACATGATACTCAGGATTGTTGGGCCTTAAAACACAAGATCCAGGACCTGATAGACAACGGAGAGATCGTGGTCACCAAACCAGATCAGCCTCATGTTCAAGATAACCCTCTTCCTCAACACAAAGAAGAAGATGTCAACATGATTAATTGGAGCAATGGACATAGTTCTAATTTTAGCTATGAATCTTCCCAGACCCTCAAATATGGTGATGACAGATGGGATTATGCCAAGTTCTAGTTCACAATGGAACGAAAGATGAAATCTCTTTGCAAGAAAATTGAGCAATTGGCCGAATTGGTGACTTATCAGCATCAAATGACTCGTCAGTTAATCAGCCAGGAGCATGCCCGTCTCCTACCTATTGTCATGAATATTCCCTCGTCACTTTCAAAAAATGAAATGCTGGAAGATAAAGTGACAAAGAGAACAAATTCCAAAGCTCGTCGAGATTTCGCCAACAAAAGGGAATTCACCTATCTGGGCCAACCTATGGAGGAAATCCTTCATATGTTAATCAATGAAGGAAGGATCAGTTCCCTTCTACCTCTAATCAACCCCATTTAGGACTGTACAACTCTGATGGAGTGTGTCAATATCATTCCCAGTCTCGCGGTCATAGCACAGAAGAATCCTGAACACTCCGCCACCTTATTCAATATCTAATCGACAGTGGTGTCCTGCTCCTAGCGGATGACGATACTGTGTTATGTGCAAGTGAGAATGCAGGCCCTACTAAGTGGAAAAGTGTGGTAGCAGTCATATCCACTGAAACTGATGGGATTAATACATTACTCACAATGCCAACAATTCAACTCAAGGGAGGCAACAATCCTTTGAAAGTGGCCGCTCCCGAGCCAATAACCTTGCCGTGCAGAGCACATATCCTATTGTTAGCTTGCGCACAGTTCCATGGAATTATGGAGAAGGTAAACGATCCACTTCACATATAACTGCTACAGTGTCGAAGCAAAATCCACTGTATCTTCCCCACCGGGTGATGAAGCCCACCACCAAATCAAAGGGGAAAATACCCATGGAGAAGATTGAAAAATTCCTCCGCGCTGTGGGTCATAATGAAGCTACGGTGGTTTTAAGCTTGAAAGAAGCTCCGCAATGAATATCAATTTTGGACTTGATCCTAACTTCCGAGAATCACCGGAAGGTCTTGTTAAAGGTTTTAGAAGAAGCCTATCTCCCGACATCAGTGGATACGGAAACGTTTCAACATCTGGTTGATCACATTTTCAACAACAATGTGATATCCTTCACTGATGATGACATACAGCCCGAAGGGACCGGTCATTGCAAGTCGTTGCACATTGCGGTCTTATCCTCCGGATATATGGTAGCTGGAGTCTTAATAGATGGAGGTTCCTCTCTGAATATCTGCCCATACGCTACCTTGGTGAAGATGAATATCAATCTCAACCGAATTCAGAGTAGCCATACTATCATCAAAGCTTTTGATGGAGCCCGATGAAATTCGGTCGGAGTAATTGAGCTGCCAATCGAAATTGGTCCTCACACATTCTGCGTATCTTTCCATGTGCTCAAGATAGATTCGGGATACAACCTGCTCTTGGGACGACCATGGATTCACATGGTGACAAGATCCCTCCACCCTTCATCAACAATTGAAATACATTATCAACAAAGCCTGGTCACGGTCAACGCTGAACCAGAGTATCCTCAACACGGGGACATACCGTTCATCAATGCCAATGCGGATGTTGAACCAGTCAGTTTTTAGGCTTTGGAAATAGCAATACCCAATACCATGCTATTGGAGTGCCATTGCCCGAACCCAAGATTTCTGCTGAAGTAATGTTGGCTACTCAAGAAATGATGTTATTAGGTTATAAATCGGGACAAGGGTTGGGTAAAGATTGCCAGGGTATCAAATACCCAATTCGATTAACCAAGCAAATTGGAACAGCTGGGCTAGGCTATTCTGCCAGTTCTAGTCATGGGAATCCTCATAAGCATCAGCAGATTCCTTCAGCTTCAACTATGCGGCGTTCATCTTCGCCTTCAAACTCGAGTCCGCATAACCTCTCAGTAAAGGTGCCACCAATGTAATGGCTATATTATTTCCAAGTTTGCATGCGGTGAAAGAGAAAGAAATCTTTGTTCCAAATCCCGCAGTGGAAGAAGAGGAATGAAGAATCAAGCAAGACATCATCTGAGATGATGTTCAGATAACGCATCATAGTTCATGATGAACATACCAACAGATACACCCTGCACGATCATTGCCCAGAGACGTAATGGCCATCATTCGAGACAAGGAGGATGATGAAAATCCCTCCATCATCTGCGGTCCACCGGACTTTGCCCTTGCAATTGGAACAAAGATTCCTTGAATTGATCGTCAAGGGTAAAGCAAGTGTAAACTCTTTTGCCTTGTAGATATAATAAGCGCTTTTTTTACATGCAAGGTATTAGCGGTTTATTTTGCCAGTATATGCTAACACTATGTATGATCAACACATTTCATATATACTAAGTGAAAGCATATTTTGTTTCTGGACTCTGAATTTAGATGTGTCTGTACTTGCTGATACGGTACCTTTTCTCCACAAGGATTATACCTTTGATGTAGAGATGAATTCAGCCTTGATGGATATACCGAATGACATTGAGGTGCCTCCAAAAATTCAAGAATGGGTCAAAGACAAACCTAAACCCAACCTTGATCAAACCACTTCTTTCAATCTCGGAACCTTAAAAAGCCCTAAGTTAATCCAGATTGGTTCAGACCTTACCCCAAACCAACGGAATGACATGGTTACGCTATTAACCCAATTTCAGGATGTGTTTGCATGGTCTCATGAAGACTTGGTGGGTTTGTCCACTGACATTGTCCTTCATTGCCTTCCAATTAAAGAGGGATTTAAGCCAGTCAAGCAAAAGCTCAGGCGATTGAAACCTGAATGGAGTTTAAAGGTGAAAGAAGAAATTGTGAAACAATTTCAAGCTGGCATCATAATGGTGTCTACATATCCTGAATGGATATCCAACATTGTGCCCATGCCTAAACCTAGAGGGAAGGTGCGAGTTTGTGTGGATTACCGGGACTTGAACAAAGCTTGCTTAAAAGATAGCTTTCCCATGCTATTTATCCACATTCTCATTGACAGTACTGCACAATACGACATGTACTCCTTTGCTAATTGCTTTGCGGGGTATCATCAGATCATAGTTGCTGAGGAAGATCATGAGAAAACTGCTTTCATCACGCCTTGGGGAACTTTTTGCTATAGACGGTTGTCATTCGGCCTCATCAATTCCGGAGCCACCTATCAACGAGCTATGATGGCTCTTTTCCACGACTTAATGCATAAAGAGATCGAGATCTACGTGGATGACATCATTATCAAATCCCAGAAGGAGGATGACCATATAGACCATCTCAGAAAGTTGTTCAACAGGTTGCGTAGGTACAACTTGAAGTTGAATCCAGATAAGTGCGCCTTTGGCGTTAAATAAGGCAAGTTGCTAGGATTTCTAGTCGGCCACAAAGGGATTGAGCTGGATCCTGCCAAAATTCAAGCCATCACTAAAATGCCCATTCATCAGACAGAAAAGGAAATACGGGGATTTTTGGGAAGAATCAACTTCATTAGCAAGTTTATCTCCCAACTCACAGCAACCTGTGAGCCAATCTTCAAGCTATTAAGGAAGAACTCCTCCATAAAATGGAATGATGAGTGTCAAAATGCCTTCCTCATAATCAAGAAACAGCTAATCAAAGCTCCCGTCTTGGTACCACCCAGGGATGATGTTCCCCTGTTCATATACCTGTCCATAAGTGACAATGCCATGGGCTGCATGCTGGGACAGAAAGACGATAGAAGCCAAGAATGAGCTATCTATTACCTCAACAAAAGGTTCAGCAGCAGTGAACACAAGTACACTCTGATCGAAAAGACGTGTTATTCTTTAGCATGGGCTTCCATGAGGTTACAACATTACCTCCATGGTCACACAACCCATCTCATATCCCACGTGGATCCTCTCAAGTACGTGTTCAACAAACCTATGTTAAATTGTTGGCTATCCAGATGGCAGTTGATCCTACATCAATTTGACATCGTATATGTGACTCAAAAGTCCATCAAAGGTCAAGGAATTGCGGATCAACTGGCCGCCGCACCTTCAGGGGATTTCAAACCCTTGGAAACATATTTCCCTGATGAAGGAGTAATGACAGTGCAGCAACACCATCAGTGCGATACGCGCCAATCATGGAGGATGTATTTTGATGGAGCTATTAATATGGAAGGTTCTGGAGCTGGAGCAGTTCTAGTATCTGATACAGAGGAGCAGTATCTCGTTGCCGTCAAATTACAGTTTGTCAGCACCAACAATACGGTTGAGTATGAAGGCTATCTCATGGGGCTAAAACTTGCCCGTTAAATGGGCATCAGGCGGTTAATTGTCTTTGGAGATTCGGATTTGGTAATCAGACAATCCACTGGAATCTATCAAACCAAGGAACTACATTTGCTGCCTTACCATCGGCAGGTTTTGAAGATGGCTTTGGAGTTCGAAGAAATCTCCTTTCTACACATTCCTCGTAATAGGAATGACTTTACGGACGCATTAGCAACTTTGGCCTCCTTGATTCGCATATCAGACAAGGAACACTTGCCGAGCGTCACAATTTCCCTGCACAAGGCCCCAACCTATGGGAATTATGTTGGAGAAGTATCGATGAGCTACCTCCCATCCAACATCCTTGGTATCAGCATGTCAAGGAATATCTACGAGATGGATCTACACCCGCTGAGGCGAGCCCGACTGAGAAAAGGCGGATCCATAGACTTGCTATGAAATTCTACCTGAGTGGAGATGCACTCTACAAAAGAGATGCAGGACTAGGTCTCCTCAGATGTTTAGACAAAGATCAAGCCCAAAGGCTTATTGAAGAAATCCATGGTGGAGTCTGTGGCCCCCACATGAGTGGCTCCCTCCTTGGCAAAAAAGTCCTCGGGACGGGACATTATTGGCTATCTCTCAAAGCTGATTGCAATGATCACGTCAGGAGATTCTATCAGTGCCAAATTCGTGGGAATGCTATACACGCCCCTCCACAGGAACTCCACAATATGAGTTCACCTTGGCCCGTCTCAATGTGGGGAATAGACGTTATCGGGCCCATCGAGCCTAAAGCCAGTAATGGTCACCGATTTACCATCAACATGATCGACTACTTCACCAAGTGGGTAGAAGTAGCCTCCTTCCCCAGGGTTACTAAAGAAGTCATCATTGCTTTCATCAGAAACAATGTCTTTTGTCGATACGGACAACCAGAGGTGATTGTGTCAGACAATGCCAAGACCCTCAACAACAAAATGATGGAGGAATTATGCAGTAAATTCCACATCAAACATCTTAACTCTGTCATCTATCGTCCAAAGATGAATGGTGCGATTGAAGCGGTTAACAAAAACACCAAGAAGATTATGCAAAAGATGTCCACAAACCACAAAGATTGGCCTGACCTATTGCCTCTGACTCTGTTAGCCTACAGAACCTTAATGCGTACTTCCACTGGGGCAACCCCTTACGAATTAACCTATGGGATGGAAGTAGTGCTCCTCATAGAAGTTGAAATGGAATCCCTCAGAGTGTTAATAGACGCTCAGCTGGATGAAGACTAATGGGTACAAGACAAGTATCACCAATTGTCTCTAATAGACGAAAGGCGAACCGCGACTATCTTTCATGGTCAGTTATATCAGCAAAGGATTGCCCGATCCTACAACAAGAAGGTCCAGCTACGACAGTTTAAACAACATGACTTGGTTTTGAAGAAGATTCTTGACAACCAAGATCAATCTAAGGGAAAATTCGCTCCTAACTATGAAGGCCCGTTTGTTGTCAAAGAAGTATTGACAGGAGGCGCTCTCAGATTGCAAGAAATGGGCGGTGATGAATTTCCACAATTCATCAACTCAGATGCCATGAAACGGTACTATGTCTGAAGTAATTCGCAAACACCCTGATGCAGAACCATTAGATCACCAGTCGTTCCGGTTCTTTAACCCTTTACCACCTACAACTTTCCTACACTTTGCTCCTCAAGGAGACATACATTTCAAGCCAGCAGGCTGGCTCTCCTTTACGTTCCTACGACTTAGGTCATCCCACCGTAGATTGAACCTCTCGCACTTGCAGTTTAGCTACCCATACATGGGATCAAACTTCTCATACCTGTAGTTTATCCTCAACCTAGTATTAAACTTTCTCCTCCCCGCATTCTGACCTGCACATGGGATTACGCCTTTCGTCTTGCCCTGAGGGGCGAACTACGTCGACCTGATCTCCTCTTCAATAGGAGTACATAGGCAACCATGTCATATGGCCCGGTCGCAATAAAACAAAAACAATAAAAACATTTCTACCATCTTCTCCTCACAAAAACAACAAAAAAACATTCCTACACCATTTCAGCCATACACAGCGTTGAACCTCTTACAGCAGGTTCAAACTACACAGACCTGATCTCCTCTTCAATAGGAGTACGTAGGCAGCCATTCATGGTGCGGTCTCACCCCCTTCCAAAACACAAACCCTTGTCAGTTGGTACTGGAATCATCCTTCAATCCACTACATTTCATTTGGCTTCAGACTAAAGGGATGAAATTACCTGAACTCCTCCCAAGTAGGAGATTCGGCAACCATCTAAGCTGCGGTCATACCTCGAAGTGCAACACCAATCCATAAGAGGTGGAATTAACTAGGCTTCTCCTAAATAGAAGTACTGGTGACCATCTGTGGTGCGGTCAATCTCATAGAGGAACGCCACACTCCTCCCCACATTTCTATTTAGAAACCAGTCCCAAGACACCAAAGATGGTAGGGATACATACAGATCGATGATCCATTCTAAACTATCCAGAGACAACTCAATGTCCATCTACCTAGGAGGAATTCAAAATACATCATGATCACAAGCCCTGAAGCAGCAGGCAAAATATTAAGCAAGTATTCAGGCATATCAAAAAGGGAAGTGGTCAAAAATATATTTCCCTGCTATATATATAATGTTGTTTGATATACACAATGTAAGCTGTACATGAAAAAATGGCTAAGCTAGTCTGTGCAGGTAAATACAAGCTCATCTACAAGTCAGGAAATATGCGAGCTAACAAGCCCAACATGGAGTTCCTCTCAAAAGAAGGAGGCGAAGCTGTGGTCTCCTGTACGAGAATATCCACATGACCCAACAGATCTGCAGCCATCTGCATGGTGACCATATGATTATCAATATATGCGCTCATCTCTGCAATCATGCCATTGGTAAGGGATCTCACGGCAGTACTATCTATGACGGCTACATCCCAGGCAGATATAGCACTATCCCGCTTAACTATCACTATGTCTCTGGCTGATCTGGCCTCATCCCGCTCAATAACAGCGGCATTTCTGTGATCTAATACCTCGTCTCTCTCTAATAGAGCTACGTCTCTCCCATCAAGGGCAGTTAACATCATAGATCGAGCCTGATCTCTCTCAAAGGTCATCAGATGAAGACTCGCTCTAAATCTTGTCTTTGAGTCTTTGAATCCTGTGAAGATTGGTACTAGGAGAATCTGGAAGAAATATTGGCAACCCAGCAGTGGGCTCCTCCTCGATGTAGGTATCGATGTCCTCCATGGGCTCTACATCATCTGACTCGATATCCGGTATTGCAGATAATGCTGCAGCTGACAAAATCTCTGTCTCCATCCATGCGGAATACTCTGCAGAACAACCTGGATGACTGACAGAAAAAGAAGCTATCTCACGCTGATACCAACAAGCATACACCCAGGATCGGTCCTCTGCTGAGAGATATCGAGAAGCTGAACGCTGACCTATCACCCCATCGAAAGGATGAAAATTCTGGAACTGGTCGAACTGCGACTTCACGGCCAGTGGGTGATAAGTAGTCACGCCCCTCAAACCAGTCAGAGGGAGGAATTCCATGCCCAGAGCATGAGTAATGAAGTTGTATGGTGAGCAAAGCCCCGAGCACGGTAATATGCTGAATGGATCCCTGATATCTGCCAAAAATGCGAACCAAGACAGAGCGTCTATACACTACGATGGCTGAAAGGAGTATACCATGGCTACATCATGGGTGAACCAATACCCATGCCGTCTATGGGTACCAAGCGGTCTCAAGTGTGACTTAAACCACACATACAGCATGACTGAACTCCCAGTTAACACTCCTGTAGGATAAGAGAAACAATAGGACGCTGAATGCAGGGTCTCTTATACAATCATAGGTACAATGATACGACCCTCTCTAAGAGCTCTCACAACTATGATGACACCAATGTCTATCTCGTCCATGTATCATGGCATATAGACATATGACAGTACGCACAGCAACAATACATCAACTCTGGCCAAACGCAAGTGGTCCTCTGGTGCAGTGAAATCCCCTGAATTTCGTGAATAGCTATCCTCCAAGCCAAATCTGTCGTACAGAAAATGCAGGGATATCACATGGCTAGATGTCAACTCGATCTGCACTACTCTGCGCCGCAATCCTGTGAGAGTCATGAATCATCCGCTCATGTCTCACAAAGCCAGATGCACACAAGGTCTGTCTAAAGGAATCATCGTCAAACGTGCATACTCCTCCAAAGTAGGAGTTATCTCATGGGTACCAAATCGGAATACCTACCTATCTGGTAGCCAATGCTCTAGCATCCCGTCTACAAACCCTGCGGGAACCTGAAACGTCAATAAAGTCATGGTATGTTGCAAAGAATCGATCTCTGATCACCACAATCGTCGGTGGTGACATGCTATCATACCACGATCAAGATACCCAAGTACCACCAGCGATGGTGGGGTATGATCTATCTGACTAAGCTCGTCGAAGAAGACATCTATACGTGCTGTGTCATAAGACCATCCAGGGGTCAATGCTAAATATCTCTAGACATACATACATATGCATAACATGATACATGCATAATAGATAATGGATGGCAATATGATATAGGGAATGGAAAAAATGGTGCATACATTCCTAAGTATATCATCATCTAATACATCGGCTCTGTACAGCTACAAATACAGGGAAATGGGGCACAGCCGCCCTACTACTAATAGAGGCCTATCAAAAGATATAGCGAGAATGGGGAACAACCACCCAATATCTAACAGAAGCCTATCAGAAGATATAACGAGAATACACATCAGAAGAAGACCATGGTGTCGATGTCCACATCATCAATCCTGTCCACTGATGTAACTCCTCCCCGAGTCTTTGGATCTCTATCAGCGGGGATGTCGAGCCTATCTGAGAGAGGAGGATCTGCGCCGCAAAATCGAATGGGTCGTTCGAGGGGCCGCCGCCGAGATGTGGAAGGAACAAATGACTCCGCCTCTGCTGGATCTCTGCTCAAATGCGGGATAAATATATGTGCCTGGTCCAACTGCCGGGTCAAACTATCAATCTGGGTCAAATGAGTCAGAGCTTGGACACAAGCTACCCAATCCATCATCATCAAGGATCCTGGAACCATATCCCCCATAAACTGTGTGGCGCGGGACTGGGCTCCAATAGTACGAGGTAACCACCAATGCTGGAACATCTCCTAAGTACATGGACCTTCTGATAATGCAAAACCGTCAACCCCCAACAATGGGATATCAGTGACGGGTGACCGTGATACGTTCTAATGACGCCTGGAAGGAGGCAAGATCGGTATACGGATCTCCCCTGTAGTGCTCCTAATAGTACGCTCTCCTAAATAGAGCTCCCAGCCTCCATCTATGAAGAGAGGAACTCTCCTGGTGGAAATCAAATACTCGACTCTAGTCGGGTGTCGATCCTCAAAGCCGATGGTCAAATGTTCTCCAGAATAGGGAATCCATGTAATGGTATCAACTGTCAGCAACTCCAGCTGCATACGGCAGTGAGTGAATCCCTCAGCTACAGGGACCTCCGATAAAATAAAATGGTGCCATCGTCGTCCTCGTGGATAGGTATCTAAACCTAACACACTCACAGGATGCAATCATGGGAGCCTCTCATAGGCCCAAAACTACCAACACAATGGCAAAACATCTGCTATCAGTAAACACTCTTAACCTATGAATGGGAAAAGATAAGAGAAATACTCACCAGCAAAAATGGGTAAAATCCTAGCCAAGCCTTGGTCAAACCCTGTGAGCGCATACGCATGCCCCGGAGGAAATAAGCAAAGGTATAGGAGCCCCAATCATACTCTCTAATACGGTCCACATCATGTGTGGCTCTGATCAAAGCAAAGGATACCGTAGAAGAGTTATCTACTATAAAGCAGCCTCAAATGATCATCACGAACAATCGCCGCAGAACGCGATCCCTGATTCTAACATCATCAGGCATGGGCTCACTCAAAAGCCCACTCATAGCATCTACGCTCAAAGGACCTGAATTGATAGTCCTGCCTTTGAGCGCCTCCACCGAAACTCCTAATAAGGATCTGACAACAGTAGGGGTAATATTCGCCATGCAAGGAACTGGCTCCCCTCCAAACTCCATACCTGTGATAAATCGCCAATCCATAGACGTCATCATCACCTCGCAATCCAGCAGATGGAGTGACTGAGTCTGATGAAACCATCGCTCAGACAATGCCCCGAGGTAACCCCAGGGACAACGACGGGGAAGGATGGAGAAGAATGCCCCGAATCCCCACTCATGCACTACCGCTCTATAGTCAGGATGAAGTGCCTGGTACATGGAGTGAATGTTGAACCAGTTCCCTCGAGGCTATGTAAAACCAGGAACCTGCATGAAATGCAGATCAACATCAAAACCCTTTAATTCTCATCAATAGGAAAGAAGGAAGATCAAAGTCTAACACCATACCTCGTTAGCATGCAGGTACATCGATGGATGTCTGCTCAACTCACCCAGCAACTCTGGTTTTGCCACCTGAATACTCGGAAGCTCCCTACGAGGGACATGTACAGTAGGAGCGGGATCCTCAATCGGAATATCTGCCTCCTCGTCCTCAACGTCTGGCACATCTACCCGGACAGGATGAATCACGGCCTCCACCAACCGACGAGGCTGTCTGACAGAACGGGGACGAAGCACTTCGGAAGCCCTCCGCCGTATGCCAGAAGTGGTCCTGTGAGAACTGCTCGGCTGATCCGGATCCATGATAGCTGGACAAAAAGTCTCCAAATCACCTCAGAAAGGGTGTGGTATTTCCTTACCTGGAGCTTTCCAAAATGCATTTATGACTATATGCATACATGCATTTACTTTAACATACAATAGAGTTAAAATGCATGACTACCCAGTGCCTACATTTGAAATTTTTTTGCCATAGTCCCCTTTGAAAATAGGACTATCCGTATGCACATAGGCATGTCTAGGTGGTCATTCAGTAGCACACCTACCCCAAAGTCATATACATAATATATGAATTAAAAATCAAAATCATCATGCATAAGGTCAACCTCAATACTAGGAGTACTTTGCCTTGCTACCTTTTGCTCATTGAACCTCAAAATAGGACAAAAAATAGCAGAAAAAGGTGCCAATTTGACTGTCTCAAAAGTCAAATTTTTTCACATCATTATGTTCAGCATGGTTTAATACTAACATTTACTATGTTGAATATTTTTTATTAAGTCATTTGTGCATACATAATCACTACAATGTGTTTAGATGCATTTCATGCGATAACTCAGAATCTAACGGATAAAAACTGGAAAAAAATACATGCATACGTTACCAGGATAGTGTAGAACACTTGTACGGTGACAGAATTTGCAGAAAGTAGCCCGAACTCAGCAGATTTGAAAGAGGTTCACAGATTTTCCTTCGCGCGACATGTTGAAAGTGACTTGTGAGACCAACCTGCTAGAATTTATCATCCACGATTGGCCGCAAGGCCCACCTGCGACTGCAGCAGGTGCACCTCTGACACCACTATGTGGGTCCCACCACTCCAGCTCGGTCCAGTTCGAGTTGCAAAGGAGTTCTTGCGGACTAGAAAGGTCAAATCGAGAATAAAGATGCCACGCGATTGAGCAAAACAACATATAATCCTGGTCTTCTCAGATGAGACTTTGAATCGGTACATCACTCATTGGTAGTCACCTGAACACAAGGTATACCCTACCGATGATCTCAGTTTTCACAAATCATATACGGCAATACCTTATACAGGTCTGATGCTGCCAACTCTAGGTCGTTACCCTACGTGAGTCCCCGACGGGGGTTACAATGTATATCTCCGGTGGGAGTAACAACGCATGCTCATTCGTTGATTGACACAAATCAACAAGGTCAAGCGACCTTGGCGTTTTCAAACCGATAACAATTAAACGTATTAGAGCTCTAGAGCTATTCGAGGTTTTCATACCCGACTACTCATATTCCCCAGCATAACCACGGCGGGGGTCACAACGCAATGCTCTGATGATCTACAAGACAGCAGAGGTCAAGTAACCCTGACAATCTACCCACATAGTTTCAGCCGTTGATTCACACGTCGACGAATGTCAGGCATCCTTGACAACATTTGTTGTTGGCAATAAATCCCACCGGATCTTGACATACTCTAGCGATACTAACTAGAAAAAGTCAATGTTATCAAAGAGGATAGATGATGGAATATGTTATACACATCCTCAAACAGATCAAGCTTTATTCCCACAAATCTCTTACATATAAGAGGTACATCTTCCGGATCAAGTCATACTCAAAGACCCAGGAATTTGGTGATAACTCCAACATCAACATCCTAACAAATTCGGATTACACATCAAATCTGGTCATCATTGTCAATCCCCAGTTGAAGCAACAAGGAGCCAACAATCATCCCCAGCGTGTTGGGCTACAACCCCATACATAGGCATCACACATTTGCATCATGTTGCTATCCATAGTACCATGTTTGTCTTGTTACGTTTCAAGTGTCTAGGATTCTTTATCCTACCCAATGCATCGCCATGCATGAGTATGATAAAGAGCGGCATCTGTAGACACTCGAAATATTCTATACTACTGTCACTAACATTGTAGGAAGACAGATTCGTCTTTTAAGAGAGAACCTTGAAAGACAATCCAAATCCATACTGGATACTACCGGAAGTTCAGCATTAACCCCAGATCACAATCTGGGAGTAACAATTCCAACCTCAGATGTAACCCCGAGGCCTGCATATACAATACCAGAACACACCCCGGAGAAGACTGATTAATTTTGGAGATAACACCGAGATATCCAGTCTCAGTCCCAACCATGGGAATAGCCCCCAACCTTGGTGATAACCCCAAGTAATGCAGTCTCGACGATAACCCTGGAAATGCTTGTTTCAAATGAGATCAGCTTCAATCTCGGTGCTCACAACGAGATGCACTGTACCAACCAAGCAATAACATCGGGAAGACAGGTACACCTCAAAGGTGACAATGAGGACCTTCAACAATTGCAGCAGCCCAATCTCAGCGAAGTCTGAGCAACGTCTGTGTCATCAGCCCACTCTGGTGATAACACCAGTGAGGGGAAACATCGTCATCTCGTCAACACGATGCCACGCCACATCGTCTTAACATCTCTATGTAACAATGTCCCACAAGACTAACCAATCCCGAGTGACTATTGTGCGCGGTAACGGATGAAAGTTGAAGCTTGAAGACCAGAGGGCATCGTCCCATCTTCAATGACTTCGTACAAACTCTAGTCCCATGCCATCGTACAACTCTCGACAACGACGACCCGAAATAGGTCTTATATACCTCCAACGGATGTCCGGATTGCACTTCTTAAAGTTCGAGTGGACATTACAGTGCTCGAGTGCACGTACTTTGAGACGACCTGACCCAAAAAACCCAGGCCCACCCGGGTTGCCTCTGGTACACCTGCGGCTAAATTGACTATAAATAGAGGGCTTGGGCTGCCCATTTTGCAGGAGAAAAAGGCGAGGAAGCCCTGCCCAATTTGCTCTGCACTCACCCCATGTAGTGTACTTTCCCCTTTTAAACACCTGTGAGCTCATATATAGCCCTTTTGTATCTATAAAAGTCAGTGTTTACCCACTCTAAAGATATAGAAGTCTTCTTTGGTAGTCAGTTGTAAGCCTTCTCACACACTTTAGAGTCTTTCTCTTCATCTCTGCACACACCCTTCTACACGTTGAGAGTCGTGTTGCTTGCTTTTGCCCGGACTTCGGTCCGTGGTTTCATTTTAGTCTATATATATATAGTATATATATATATTTACATATATATTGACTAACATTATCGAGTTATGCCTCGATTGAGCCTAGACTTCGGTCTAGAGCGTTTATTTGCTTTAATATATATATATATATATATATATATACATTTATATATATTAACTGTGTGTCGAACTTTGTTCGATGAGCCTAGACTTTTGTGCAGTGCGTTTATTTTTTATATATATATATATATATATATATATATATATATATATATATATATATATATATATATATATATATATATATATATATATTTATATATATTAGCTGTGGTCTGACTGCATTCGATGAGCCGAGATTTTACATCTGCAATGCGTTGCATTCGCTTTTATATATATATATATATATATATATATATATATATATATATATATATATTTATATATATAACGAATGTGGGTCGGACTACATTCGATGAGCACAGATTTTACATCCAAATGCGTTTACTCGCTTTTATATATATATATATATATATATATATATATATATATATATATCGTTGTTTAACTCATTCGATGAGCACGGATTTTATATCCTAAATGCGTTTATTGCTTTTATGAATATATATGTATATATATAGATATAAATATTCATCCTGCCTGGAGTTTCCTTTGAGGCAGTTGATCATTTTTACATCTTTATTTACTTATTGTCCCGCCTGGAGTTCCCTTCGTGGCGGTTGACCGTATTTACAGCTTTATTTACGTTTTGTCACGCCTAGAGTTTCCTCCGCGGGGGTTGATAGCTTTTAACAGCTTTATTTACATTTTCTGATCCCCCATGGAGGTGCTTCGTGGTTGGTGATCATGTCTGTATATATATATATATTTACGGCTTTTATATATATACATGGTTATTGCTTTCATATAAATTGCTGTATTTTGTGCGCCTAGGAATCATGTGATCACAATTCATCCCATTGAATCTAGATTCGGTTCCCGTGATGGACATTTTCAGCTGTAAGTAGCTTGTAAATTAATCTGCGGTGTCTGAATTTTCTTAGATCGTTTCCATACCCACGAGGAAGTCGGCATTATTTTGTATATTATTTTCGTATGGATGCCTCGCATCTGTCAAATAAAATCAATCAAGCCGAACACTTAATAAAATGGGTGTGTAAAAGGTCTCAATTAATATTGAGCATCAGGGTTTGAAAAACCTCTTTTATAAAACATCACTGCCATATCTTACTTACAATTGAATTTTTACATAAATTCAAACCATGTGTATATAGGTGCGAACGAGGCCTCGCACTACTTCCAAATAACAGCACATTGACCCACACACACACACATTCAGATAATAGTTTCTTGAAAAGAGGTGGTCACCGTGGTAACACAGATGTCGGGGGGTGCCTAACACCTTCCCCCCGCATAACCAAGTCCCCGGACCCTAATGAATCTCGGTTTCACCGACCCATTTAGCAGTGTCACATCACTGGGTCACTGTGCAAACCTTTTCTCGGTTGTGTTGGTACAACCACTTAAAAACCAACTGGCGACTCTTAACAGTCCATTGTCGACATTATATATGTCGGACCTTTTTCACTTGTTTTTTCAAACAAATCTCACCTAAAATGAGAACACCAAAGAACAAGTAATTGAAAGGGACATCCAAAAATCCCGACGTTGACAATGGGCATCAGGCAGTTAACTGTCTTTGGAGTTTCAGAGTTGATAAATAGACAATCCACCAAAATCTATCAAACCAAGGAACTACATTTGCTGCCTTACCATCGGCAGGTTTTCAAGATGGCTTTGGAGTTCGAAGAAATCTCCTTTCTACACATTCCTCGTAATAGGAATGACTTTGCAGACGCATTAGCTACTTTGGCCTCCTTGATTCGCATGTCAGATAAGGAACTTTTGCCAAGCATCACAATTTCCTTGCATAAGGCCCCAACCTATGGGAATTACGTTGGAGAAGTATCGGATGAGCTACCTCCCATCCAACATCCTTGGTATTAACATGTCAAGGAATATCTACGAGATGGATCTACACCCGCTGAGGTGAGCCCAACTGAGAAAAGGCGGATCCATAGACTTGCTATAAAATTCTACCTAAGTGGAGATGCGCTCTACATAAGAGATGCAGGACTAGGTCTTCTCAGATGTTTAGACAAATATCAAGCCCAAAACCTTATGGATGAAATCCATAGTGGAGTCTATGGCCCCCACATGAGTGGCTCCCTCCTTGTCAAAAAAGTCCTCAAGACGAGACATTATTGGCTATCTCTCAAAGCTGATTGCAATGACCACGTCCGGAGATGCTATCAGTGCCAGATTCATGGGAATGCTATACACGCCCCTCCACGGGAACTCCACAATATGAGTTCACCTTGGCCCTTTTCAATGTAGGGAATGGACGTTATCGGGCCCATCGAGCCTAAAGCTAGTAATGGTCACCGATTTATCTTCACCATGATCGACTACTTCACTAAGTGGGTAGAAGCAGCCTCCTTCCCCAGGGTTACTAAAGAAGTCATTATTGCTTTCATCAGAAACAATGTCGTTTGTCGATACGGACAACTAGAGGTGATTGTGTCAGACAATGCCAAGAACCTCAACAACAAAATGAAGGAGGAATTATACAGTAAATTCCACATCAAACATCTCAACTCTGTCATCTATCGTCCAAACATGAATGGTGCGGTTGAAGCGGCTAACAAAAAAAATCAAGAAGATTATGCAAAAGATGTTCGCCAACCACAAGGATTGGCTTGACCAATTGCCTTTGACTCTGTTAGCCTACAGAACCTCAATGCGTACTTCCACTGGGGCAACCCCCTACGATTTAACCTCAATGCGTACTTCTATTTGATCTTCAATATTCGTATTTATCCCTCAGTGTTGAGAGACACTCAGCTGGATGAAGACCAATGGGTACAAGATAGATATCACCAATTGTCTCTAATAGACGAAAGGCGAACCGCGGCTATCTTCTATGGTCAGTTATATCAGCAAAGGATAGCCCGATCCTACAACAAAAAGGTCCGGCTACGGCAGTTTAAACAACATAACTTGGTTTTGAAGAAGATTCTTAACAACCAAGATCAATCTAAGGGAAAATTCACTCCTAACTGGGAAGGCCCGTTTGTTGTCAAAGAAGTATTGACAGGAGGCGCTCTCAGATTGCAAGAAATGGACGGTGATGAATTTCCATAATTCATCAACTCAGACACCGTGAAACGGTACTATGTCTGAAGTAATTCGCAAACACCCTGATGCAGAACCATCAGATCACCAGTCGTTCCGGTTCTTTAACCCTTTACCACCTACAACTTTCCTACACTTTGCTCCTCAGGGAGACATACATTTCAAGCCAGCAGCTTGGCTCTCCTTTGCGTTCCTACGACTTAGGTCATCCTACTGCAAATAAACCTCTCGCACTTGTAGTTTGGCTACCCATACATGGGATCAAACTTCTCATACCTGCAGTTTATCCTCAACCTAGGATTAAACTTTCTCCTCCCCGCATTCTGACCTGCACATGGGATTACGCCTTTCGTCTTGCCCTGAGGGGCGAACTACATCGACCTGATCTCCTCTTCAATAGGAGTACGTAGGCAACCATATCATATGGCCCGGTCGCAATAAAACAAAAACAATAAAAACATTTCTACCCTTACAAAAACAAAAACAACCAAAAACATTCCTACACCATTTCTTCCATACACAGCGTTGAACCTCTTACACCAGGTTCGAACTACGCAGACCTGATCTCCTCTTCAATAGGAGTACGTAGGCAGCCATTCATGGTGCGGTGTCACCCCTACCAAAACACAAACCATTATCAACTGGTACTGGGATCATCCTTCAATCCACTACATGTCATTTGGCTTCAGACCAAAGGAATGGAATTACCTGAACTCCTCCCAAATAGGAGATTCGGTGACCATCTAAGCTGCGGTCATACCTTGAAGAGAAACACCAATCCATAAGAGATGGAATTAACTAGGCTTCTCCTAAATAGAAGTATTGGAGACCATCTGTGGGGCGGTCAATCTCAGAGAGGAAAGCCACACTCCTCTCCACATTTCCATCCAAAAACCAGTCCCAAGACACCAAAGATGGTAGGGATAAACACAGATCGATGATCCATTCTGAACTATCCAGAGACAACTCAATGTCCATCCACCTAGGAGGAATTCAAAATACATCAAGATCACAAGCCCTGAAGCAGCAGGCAAAATATCAAGCAAGTAGCAAAGCATATTTAAAAGGGAAGTGATCTAAAAATATATTTCCCTGTCATATATATAATGTTGTTTGATATATACAATATAAAATGTACATGAAAAAAGGGCTAAGCTAGTCTGTGTAGGTGAGTACAAGCTCATCTACAAGTCAGGGTATATGCGAGCTAACAAGCCCAACATGGCGTCCCTCTCAGAAGATGGAGGCGAAGCTGTGGTCTCCTGTACGAGAATATCTACATGACCCAACAGATCTGCAGCCATATGTATGGTGACCATATGATCATTAATATATGCGTTCATCTCTACAATCATGCCAGTGGTAAGGGATCTCACGGTAGTACTATCTGTAATGGCTACATCCCGGGCAGATATGGCACTATCCCGCTCAACTATCACTGCGTCTTTGGCTGATCTGGCCTCATCCTGCTCAACAACAGCGACATCTCTGCGATCTAATGCCTCGTCTCTCTCTAATAGAGCTGCATCTCTCCCATCAAGGGCAGTCAACATCATAGATCGAGCCTGATCCCTCTCAAAGGTCATCAGATGAAGACTCTGCTATAGGTACTGTGCTGAGTGCTAAATCACAACAGTACTGGTACTAGGAGAATCCGAAAGAAATGCTGGAAACCCAGCAGCGGGCTCCTCCTTGATGTAGGTATTGATGTCCTCCATGGGCTCTACATCGCCTGACTCACTATCCAGTACTACAGATACTGTTGCAGCCGATAAAATCTCCGTCTCCATCCATGTATAATACTCTGCAAAACAACCGGGATAACTGACAGAAAAAGTAGCTATCTCACGCTGATCCCAACAAGCATACACACGGGATCGGTCCTCTGCTGAGAGATATCGAGAAGCTGAATGCTAACCTATCGCCCCCTCGAAAGGATGAAAATCCTGGAACTGGTCGAACTGCGACATCATGGCCAGTGGGTGATAAGTAGTCACGCCCCTGAAGTCAGCCAGATGGAGGAAGTCCATGCCCGGAGCGTGAGTAATGAAGCTGTATGGTGAGCAAAGCCCCGAGCACGGCAATATGCTAAATGGATCTCTAATATCTGCCAAAAATGCGGACCAAGACAGAGCACCTATACACTCCGATGGCTGAAAGGAGTATGACATGGCTACATCATGGGTGAACCACACATACAGCATGACCACACTCCCAGTGAACACACCTGTAGGATAAGTGCAACAATAGGACGCTGACCGCAGGGTCTCTACTACAATCATAGGTACAATGGTACGACCCTCTCTAAGAACTCTCACAGCCATGATGACACCAATGTCTATCTCGTCCATATATCGTTGCATATAGACATACTGACGAAAGACGCGACAAAGAACAAAGACATCAACTCTGGCCAAACCCCAGTGGTCCTCCGGTGGGGTGAAATCCCCAGAATATCGTGAATAGCTATCCCCCGAGCCAAATCTGTCGTATAGAAAATGCTGGGATATCACGTGGCTAGATGTCACCGCTCCGCACTACTGCGCCGCAATCCCGTGAGAGTCATGAATCGCTCTACTTATGTCTCCCAAAGCCGATGCACGCAAGGTCTGTCTAAAGGAATCATCGTCAAATGTGCATACTCCTCCAAGGTGAGTCAACTCATGGGTACCAAATCGTAATACCGCTTTATCCGAGCAGCCAATGCTCTAAAGCATCCCGCTCTACAAACCTCGCGAGAACTCGAAACATCAATAAAGTCATAGTATGTTGCAAAGAATCGATCTACTGATCCCTGTTTGGTGGTGACATCTTTATCATACCACGATCAGATACCCAATACCACCACTGACGGTGGGGTATGATCTATACGGCTAACTATCGAAGAAAACATCTGTACGGGCCGTGTCATATGACCATCCAGGGGTCAATGCTCAATATCTCTGGACATACATACATATGCATAACATAATACATGCATAACAGATAATGGATGGCAATATGATATAAGGAATAGAAAAAATGGTGCATACATTCCTAAGTATATCATCATCTAATACATCAGATCTGTACAGCTACAAATATAAGGAAATGGGGCACAGCCGCCCTACTACTAATAGAGGCCTATTAGAAGATATAGCGAGAATGGGGAATAACCACCCAATATCTAACAGAGGCCTATCAAAAGATATAACGAGAATACACATCAGAAGAAGACCATGGTGTCGATGTCCACATCATCAATCCTGTCCACCTGATGTAACTCCTCCTGAGTCACTAGATCTCTATCAACAGGGATGTCAGGCCTACAAAGAGGAGGATCTGTGCTGGCAAAACTGAATGGGTCGTCGAGGGGCTAAAGTGCTCGAATTTGGAAGGAACAAATGAATCACTTCTCTCTTTGGATCTCTCGCCCAAATGCTTGGGATAAATATATGTGCCTGGTCCAACTGCCGGGTCAAACTATCAATCTGGGTCATATGATTCGGAGCTCGGACACAAGCTACCCAATCCATAATCATCAAGGATCCTGGAACCATAACCCCCATAAACTGTGTGCCGCGGGACTAGCTCCAATAATGCGAGGGGACCACCATCGTTGGAACAATTCCTGAGTACATGGACCCTCTAATAATGCAAAACCGTCAACCCCCAATAATGGGATATCGTTGATTGGTGATCGTGATCTCGCCAATGACGCTGGCGAGGAGGCAAGATCGATATCTGGATCTCCTTGTGGTGCTCCTAATAGCACGCTCTCCTAAATAGAGCTCCCAACCTCCATCTGTGAAGAGAGGAACTCTCCTGGTGGAAATCAAATACTCGACTCTAGTCGGGTGTCCATCCTCAAAGCCAATGGTCAAATGTTCCCCTGAATAGGGAATCCATGTAATGGTATCAGCTGTCAGCAACTCCAACTGCATACGACAGTGAGTGAATCCCTCAGCTACAGGGACCTCCGGCAAAATAAAATGGTGTCATCGTCGTCCTCGTGGATAGGTATCTAAACCTAACACACTCACAGGACACAAGGATGTGAGCCTCTCATAGGCCCAATACTGCCAACACAATGGCACAACCACTGCGACACCCTTATGTGGGTCACACCCCTCCGGATCGGTCCAGTTCGAGTTGTGAAGGAGTTCTTGCAGACTATAAAGGTCAAATCAGGAATAAAAATGCCACACGATTAAGCAAAACAACATACAATCCTGGTCTTCTCATATGAGACTTTGAAACTTTACATCACTCATTGGTAGTCACCTGAAAATAAGGTATAACCTGTCGATGATCTCAGTTGTCACAAATCACATACGGCAATACCTTATACAGGTCTGATGCCGCCAACTCCGGGTCATTACCCTAAAGATCAACATGAATCTCGACGGGTTCTGATGTGAGTCTCGACGGGGTTAACGTATGTCCCCAAAGGGGATTACAACGTACATTCAAGCCGTTGACACACATATCAACGAAGGTCAAGCAGCCTTGATGTTATCTAAGCCGATAGCGATTAAACCTATTAGAGCTCTAGAGCTATTCGAGGATTTCATACTCGATTGCTCATATTTCCCCAGCGGTACCCCAACGGGGGTCACAAGGCAATGCTCAGTTGATCTACATGACAGCGGATGTCAAGCAACCTTGACAATCTACTTATAGAGTTTTAGCTGTTGATTCACACGTCAGCGAAGGTCAAGCAGCCTTGACAGTATATCCCACAGAATTTTTCAACCATTGATTCACATGTCGGTGAAGTACACGTCAACGAAGATCAGGCACCCCTAACAATATTTGTTGTTGGCAGTAAATCCAACAGGATCTTGACATATTCTAGCGATACCAACCAGGAAAGGTCAATGTTATCAAAGAGGATAGATGATGGAATATGTTATACACATCCTCAATTAGATCAAGCTTTATCCCCACAGATCTCTTACACATAAGAGGTACATCTTCAGGATCAAGTCATAGTCAAAGACACAGGAGTTTGGTGACAACTGCAACATCAACATATTCGGATTACACATCAAATCTGGTCATCATTGCCAATCCCCAGTTGAAGCAACAGGGAGACAGCAATCATCCCCAGCGTGTTGGGTTACAACCCCGTACACACGCATCATACATTTGCATCATGTTGCTATCCATAGTACCATGTTCGTCTTGTTGCGTTTCAAGTGTCTAGGATTCTTTCCTACCCATGCATCGCCATGCATGAGTATGACAAAGAGGGCATCTCAGAGACACTCAAAATTTACGTACCATCATTCATCGCACTAACATCAGGAGGAGGATGATTCGTCTTTTAAGAGAAAACCCTGAAAGACAATCCAAATCCATACCGGATACTACCGAAAGTTCAACATCAACCCCGGATCACATTCTGGGAGTAACAATTCCAACCTCGGATGTAACCGTGAGGCATGCAGATCCAATACCGAAACACACACCAGAGAAGATCGATTAATCTCGGAGATGACCCCAAGGTATCCAGTCTCAGTCCCAACCATGAGAATAGCCACCAACCTTGGTGATAACCCCAAGGAATGCAGTTTCGACGATAACCCCGGAAATGCTTGTTTCAAATGTGACCAGCTTCAATCTCGGCACTCACAACAAGATGCACTGTACCAACCCAACAAAAACATCGGGAAGACAGGCACACCTCAAAGGTGACAATGAGGACCTTCAACAATTGCAGCAGCCCAATCTCAGCGAAGTCTGAGCAACGTCTGCTTTATCAACCCAATCTGGCGTTAACACCGGTGAGGGGAAACATCGTCATCTCGTCAACACGATACCACGCCACGTCATCTTAACATCTCTACGCAACAATGTCCCACAAGACTAACTAATCCCGAGTGACTATTGTGCGGGGTAACGGATGAAAGTTGAAGCTTGAAGACCGGAGGGCATCGTCCCATCTTCAATGACTTCGTACAAACTCTAATCTCATGCCATCGTACAACTCTTGACAACGTCGGTCCGAAATAGGTCATGTATACCTCAAACAGATGCCCGGATTGCAGTTCTGAAAGTTTGAGTGGACATTACAGTGCCTGAGTGCACGTACTTTGAGACGACCCGACCCGAAAAACCCGTGCCCACTCGGGTTGCCTCTGGTACACCTGCGGCTAAATTGCCTATAAATAGAGGGCTTGGGCTGCCCATTTTGCAAGAGAAAAAAGGCGAGGAAGCCCTGCCCAATTTGCTCTGCACTCACCCCATGCAGTGTACTTTTCCATTTTAAACACCTGTGGGCTCATATATAGCCCTTTTGTATCTACAAAAGTTAGTGTTTACCCACTCTAAAGATATAGAAGTCTTCTTTGGCAGTCAACTGTAAGCCTTCTTATACACTTTAGAGTCTTTCTCTTCATCTATGTACACACCCTTCTACACGTTGAGAGTCGTGTTGCTTGCTTTTTCCTGGACTTCGGTCCGTGGTTTCATTTTAGTCTATATATATATATATAGTATATATATATATATATATTTACATATATATTGACTAACATTATCGAGTTATGCCTCGATTGAGCCTGAATTTTGGCCCCGAGCATTTATTTGCTTATAATATATATATATATATATATATATATATATATATATATATATATATATATATAATAGCGTGTGTGAACTTTGTTCGATGAGCCTGAACTTGATGCAGTGCGTTTACTCGCTTTTTATATATATATATATGAGCGTGGGTGGGACTCATTCGATGAGCCCGGATTTTACATCCGTGCGTTTACTCGCTTTTGTATATATATATATATGAACTGCTGTTGTCGAACTCATTCGATGAGCGAGATTTTACATCAGAATGCGTTTATTGCTTTTAACGTATATATATATATATATATATATATATATATATATATATATATATATATATTTTCGCCCCGCCTCGAGTTTCCTTCGTGGCGATTGATCGCTTTTACTGACTTTGTTTACATTTTGTCCTACTTGAGTTCCCTTCGTGGCGGTTGGCCGATATTCTGACTTTATTTACATTTTGTCCCTTTGAGTTTCCTCCGTGGCGGTTGATAGCTTTTTAATGACTTTATTTACATTTTCTCGATCCCCATGGAGGTGCTTCGTGGTTGGTGATCATGTCTCGTATATATATATTTCTGACTTTTATATATATACCGCTTATCGCTTTCATATAAATTGTAATATTTACATGCTTTAGGAATCATGTGATCACATATTCATCCCATTAAATCTAGATTCGGTTCCCGTGATGGACATTTTCAGCTGTAAGCAGCTTGTAAATTATTCTGCGGTGTTTGAATTTCCTCAGATGGTTTCCATACCCACGAGGAAGTCGACATTATTTTGTACATTATTTTCGTACGGATGCCTCGCATCTGTCAAATAAAATCAACCAAGCCGAACACTTAATAAAATGGGAGTGTAAAAGGTCTCAATTACTATTGAGTATCAGGGTTTGAAAAACCTTTTTTATAAAACATCATTGCTATATCTTGCTAAAAACTGAATTTTTACATAAATTCAAACCCTGTGTATATAGGTGCGAATGAGGCCTCACACTACTTCCAAATATCAGCACATTGAACCACACACACACACACATTCAGATAATAGTTTCTTGAAAAGAGGCGGTCACCGTGGTAACACAGATGTCGGGGGGTGCCTAACACCTTCCCTCCGCATAACCAAGTCCACGGACCTAATAAATCTCGGTTTTCACCGAATTCGCTTTTAAAGTGTCACATCACTGGGTCAATGTGCAAACCTTTTCTCGGTTGTGTTGGTACAACCATTTAAAAAACCAATTGGCGACTCTTAACAGTCCATCGTCGACATTATACATGTGGGACCTTTTTCACTTATTTTTTCAAACAAATCTCACCTAAAATGAGAACACCAAAGAACAAGTAACGGAAAAGGGACATCTAAAAATCCCGACGTCGACACCAATCGAGCCCAAAGCCAACAATGGTTATCGGTTGATCTTTACTACGATTAAAATACTTCACCAAATGGATAAAAGCGACCTCTTTTCCCAAAGTCACCAAAGAGGTAATCATTAGTTTCATCAGAAATAATGTCATCTATCGATATGGACAACCGGAGATGATCATATCGGACAATGCCAAAAATCTAAACAACCAGATGATGGAGGAGTTATGCATCAAATTCCACATCAAACATCTTAACTCCATCATTTAGCATCCCAAGATGAATGGTGTTGTTGAAGTAGCCAATAAGAACATCAAAAAGATCATGCAAAATATGTACAATAATCACAAAGGATGGCCTGATTTATTGCCTCTGACTTTGCTAGCCTATAGAACGTTAATACGCACTTCTACTGGGGCTACCCCCAACTCATTGGTCTATGGCATGGAGGAAGTGTTCCCCATAGAGGTAGAAATGGAATCATTAAGAGTATTGATAGATGCTCAAATGGAGGAAGACCAATGGTTGCAACCGTACCACCAATTATCTTTGATAGATGAGAGGATGGCCACATCTATCTTTCATAGTCAATTATATCAGCAGAGAATTGCTCAGTCATACAACAAGAAAGTCCGGCTTCAGTAATTCAAAGAAAATGACTTGGTACTAAAGAAAGTCCTTGCCATTCAAGATCAATCTAAAGGAAAATTTCCCCGAACTGGGAAGGCCCTTTCAATGTCAATGAAGTGTTCACGGAGGAGCCCTCAGATTGCAAGAACTGGGTGGCGAAGAATTTCCCAAGCTTATCAATTCAGACACCGTGAAAAGGTATTATGTCTGAAATCACCTATAAACCACCATCTTGGGTCTGAAAAAAATATCAAATCAAATCAAATCAATCAAGTCAATTCAGGTTTTCAAGCTGCATCTTGAACTATGTAGACTTTATCTCCCCTCATTAATGGGAGTACGTAGGCATCCAACTATGGTGCGGTCAAACCACACAAATAACCCAAAAAACCCAAACAAACACTTCTCAAGCCATTCAGCTCAAGCTGCATCAGAAACTACGGAAGACCTGATCTCTCCTCATCAATGGGAGTACGTAAGCAGCCATCTATGGTGCGGTATAACCCCTACAAAAATCCAAAAACCCCTTCAACCAAGCTTAAACTCCAATGAATACTTTCCAACCTTTCAAGCCAAAGCTTGAACTACGTAAAACCTGATCTCTAATCCAGGGGAGTACGTAGGCAACCATCTTTGCTTAAACCTTAACCACATCAAAGACTAGTCCCAAGACACCAAAAATTAGAAAGACTAAAGATCAACGACCCATTCTGAAAGATCCTAAGACATCTCAATGTCAATCCATCAAGGAGAAGTTCAAGACACATCAAGATAGCAAGTCATAAAGAAAATGACAAATATCAAGCAAGTGACAAGACATATCTAAATGGGAAATGAATCAAAATATATTTCCTTGCCATATAATACTGTTAGATATATACAATATATAAGCTTCTGCCCTCGGGTATCTACGCGAGTCAGATGATCCACGACCATCTGTATAGTGCTACCACGATCATCTATGAATGCACTCATATCTGCTAGGATGCTAGCTATGTGGGATCTAAGTGCAGTACTATCAGCATTGGAAGCGTCTCTGGTAGCTCGAGCCTCATGCCACTCAACAAAAGAAGCATCCCGATTCGCTCGAGCCTCATCCCGCTAAACAAAAGTAGCATCCCGAGCCGCTCGAGCCTCATCCCGCTCAACAAAAGCGGCATCCCGGCTAGCTCGAGCGTCATCCCTCTTAGCAAAATCAGCATCTCTACCAAAAAGAGTTATCAACATTAGAGCCCTAGCCTGATCCCTCTCAAATGTCATCAGATGTAACCTCTACTCCAAATACTCTACATAAGGTGGAGCCGTATCAGTGGGAATGATGGGGGTTTCAATGACCAGAGCTGCTGTCAAACCAGGAAATAGCTCATCCTCGGTAGGAGAATCAGGGTCCTCCATAGGCTCCTCATCATCAGAATCAATACTCGGCTCTGAGTGAACAACTATACAATATCTGCCTCTAGCCATTTAGAATATTCTGAGGAGTGACCCGAATCACTAGTCACAAAATCAACCCTCTCTTGGTGAGTCAAACAATCATAAATCCTAGTCAAGTCATCTACTAAAAAAAGTCGAGCTGACAGTCGTTGACCCAATGCTGGGTAAATATCCTAAAATTGATCAAACTGTCCCATGACAGCCAGTGGATGATACCTGGTCACCCCTCTTAAACCAACCAGGGGTAGACAGTCCATGCCAATTGCATGAGTAATAATGCTATAGGGAGAGCTGAGTCCTGAACAAGGCAAGATAGCAAATGGATCCTCAATCCCTATTAGAAAAGCCAACCAGGATGTTGCATCTGTACACTCAGCCGGCTGAAAGGAATAAGACATGAATATCTCATGAGTAAAGCAGTACTCATGACGTCTAAAGGTGCCAGTCGGTCTCAAGTGTGTCCTAAATCACATGTATAACAAAATGGCACTACCTCTATAAAAACCCCACAGGATGGGTATGGCAAAATTTGGTCGACCTTAAGGTCTCTATCAATATCATGGGTAAGACGGTGTAACCCTCTCTACGAGCATGGACTACCATAATCTGGCCAATATCCAGATGATTCATATATAGTGGCATGCATAAATAGGTCATGATGCACATCAATAGAATATCTACGTGGGAAATATGCTACTTGCCCTCAATAATGGTGAAATCCTCTAAATATCGCAGATAATTGTTCGTGACCCAAATCAGTCAATCAAGAAATCCATTGACACTACATGCCCTGAGGTAATCTCGTCCATAACAACTCTGCGTCGTAAGCCCGTCAAGGTAATAAACTGCCGGCTCATTTCACCGACAACCATCCTAGCGCAAGGCTGGTCCAAGGGCAAATTAGTGAGACGCTTATAATCCCCCAACGTAGGAGTTATTTCATGGATATCGAATCTAAAAACCTATCTCTCTGGTAGTCAATAAGATATCATGCCCTCTACAAAGCCCTACGACACCTAGAAAGTTAAGAGGATATTATAATGCCTCAATAACTGATCAACTGTCACCCGATATGAGGGAGATAAACTGCCATACCAGGATCTCAAAGAAGAGGCTACCAATATGGGTGGGGTATGCTCAATCCGGCTAACAGTAGATGAAGACATCTATAGGCCGTATCATAAGACCATCCATAGGTCAATGCTAAACTCACCTTTGTGAATGTATATCCATGACATAATGCATGCATCATGATAAATGACAATATGATGTAGGAAGTAGAAAACATTATACATAAATTTCTAAATACATCATCTTTGTATACAACTGAAAATAAAAAGAACAGGGAAATGGGGCACAACCTCCCGATATCTAACAGAGGCCTATCAAAAGATATAACGAGAAATGGGGCACAGATGCCCAATATCTAACAGAGGTCTATCAAAAGAGAGAACGAGAAATCTATCAGAAGAAATTAATGATGACCACATCATTCAATCGATCCTTCTGAGTCACTGAGTCTCTGCCATAAGGGATGTCAGGTCGATACAAAGGGGAATCTGCACTGGTAAAATAATCGAAATATGGGCCACCTTAAGGGCCAGCGCTAGAGCTGGATAGATCAAAAGAATCTGCCTCTGATGGATCTTTTGTGACGCCCGCAAAATAGGTATACATCACCTATTCTGAGTCGCCAAATACGTGGTACAGAATACAAATACAAACTTAAATATATAACATGAGCTGTGAGTTTTAATACAAATATTGTCTTCTAGACAGTATTCAAACTCAAAATAAGTCCTCAATACATTTATTATCACATTATTTCACAGAATAGTGAGGACTACTAATACAACCATCTGGACCGTCAATCCATTCCCCGACTAGTCCCAACTATATTCTCATTTCCTGAAGAGAACATTGAAAGAAAGGGTGAGCTCAACTAGCCCAGTAAGAAATATTATGACTAAGATAATGCAGAATAAATTATCCTTAGCCTTCAACAGTATAACAACTGATAGAATATAATAGACAACAAGTTTTAGATCAACAACTACAGCGGAATAAACAATCCATTAGAAGAGTCAGGTAGAGCATAAAATCTACTATCTTCTATGATTAAAAAAAATTATCATAAAATTTATCGTTGAGACTCAGCTTAATAAATAATTCACATCATTAAATCATCCCTGCACTACAGGCCAAGGATATTCTTTAGTATCACGACCATGAATTATCCATGCACTACGGGCCAAAGATAATCGTGTTTTCATCAACGGTCCTGATCATGGCATAAACCAATTCATATTTGCACCCTTGGCCGAAGAGAATTCATAGCCATAATCATACCAAAAACTGTCCATCAATGCACTACGGGCCAATGAGGACTTTTTCCACGTCTTTTGTAACATTACGGTCATGATTATACCGAATAATCCCTGGTCATAATCACACCAAGTCCATCTATGCACTACAGGCCACAGATGACTTTCAACATAATATAAGCACGAGGATGATGATAATTCAATAAAACAAGTTCAAGAATAAATTTTAAAAATTTATAAGTTAATTTATCCTGAACTCAATAACGTCCAAATTGACAACATGATACTGCTTTGTGGAGTAAAATTCAAGAATGCTCTGAAGAATATTCTACTAATTTCATGGAGTATGGAAGCCAAAACTTTAACCAACTGAGTATAATAGAATATTTGAAACTACAAATGGATTTTTGCCTGCCATGCGGTAATCCACGTACACAGATCATTTCAATCGAATAATAAAGAATGGAATAACATAAGACTTCACCAAGCATGTGATAGACCGCACAAGCAGGTTATTCCAACAGAATAATAAAGAACGAAACCAGGTCATGCGTAATCCGCACAGACAGGATATTTCAACAAAATAATAAAGAATGGAACCAGGTCATGTGTAATCCGCACAGACAGGATATTCCAACAGAATAATAAAGAATGGAATAACAACATAATTCACCAGGCATGCGATAGACCGCACAGACTGGTTATTCTAATAGAATAATAAAAAATGAAATAACAGAATAATTTCACCATGTATGCGGTACTTCGCATAGACAGGTTATTTAAAATATAATAATAAAGAATGGAATAACAACCATTACAAGTATTGAAATAAATCTCTTCATGAATACGAAAGAATAATACCCCTTACCTTAAAAAGAAGAATATTCCGATGGATAGGGCGTTGATATACCTGAAGAAAACTTGCACTATTTTCTACGCTCAAAGCTTTCTTAAACTCTAAAGAAATACGCTCAAGATTATAGAAGAAGAATTCTCTGAATTTCTGGTGTGATTTTCAATTCTAACTAAGCATCCTATTTATAGGAGAATGGAAAAGATACTATGATGCATTATGCAATAAAATATAATATATTCTATTTATAATCAAATAAAACAAAAACTTTATAAAAAAGTATTCTATTTGATATAAAAAGTTTTTACTATACAAACACTATGAGCACTATGCAAACACTATGCATAATAAAATATAATATATTCTATTTATAATCAAATAAAACAAAACTTTATAAAAGTATTTTGTTTTATATAAAAAGTTTTACTATACAAACACTATGCATAATAAAATATAATATAATCTATATATAATCAAATAAAACAAAACATTATAAAAAGTATTATGTTTTATATAAAAAGTTTTTATGTTTATTACATTTATAATAATAATAAAATAACATTTATCACCATTATTATAATTCACAATATTAATCGACCATGTCGTTTCCAGGAAAGAAGGGGCTTTCCAATAAGGATTTCTCCCTATTGGCACGCAATTAGGTGACCAAACCTCTCCTTGACAGAACTTCTAGACATCGTCAATATTGCAAATAATATTAATATTAATAACTCTGTTATCTCAATTATTGATTTAATAATATATAAAATATCGACAATAATTGAATCAAATAATGTGAGATACTATGCAATAATTACTGTAGCAATAATTGAACAAAACTGAGTGACTTCTCACGTAAGCATCAATAATCAATACTGTGTGCTACTATGCAACTACGCGTATTACTGTACTTTTACTACCGAGTAGTTCAACAGTTTTAACGATAAAACTTCCGCTGTTATTTTCATAAAAATATTTTTGTCGTTTTCTCAATCCGACAATAATTCTGTTGTGGGGTCCACTAATGATTGTATCGTCATACGGATATTCCCCGACAAAAAGAATATTCCCCGACCAATCGAATATTATACAACAACTTGCATACTTTTCAAAATCTATAAATATTACCCACAACTATAACAGTATCTCAAATCCACACTATAATTTTGAAAAAAATATTTTGAGAAAATTAAATCTTTATTCATAAAATTTGGGATTTTACATCTTTGCCCAAATGTAGGATGAAAAAATGTGTTCGATCTAACCTCTGGGTAAAACTGTTAATCTATGTCAAATGAGTGCACTCTCGGACGCAAGCAATCCAGTCTGTTATCATAACAGACCCAGGGACCATACCCCCCATAAACTATGTGGCTTGGGTTTGAGCTCCAATGGTGCAAGGGAACCACCAGCGGTAGAAAGCCTCCCGAATAAAGGGACCCTCTGATAAAGTGAAGACATCTAAACCCATTAGGGGAATCTCGGTGATCGACTGAGATAAAGGTCAATGTCGCTTTAATTTGGAGGAAAGAGCGAAATGAATCTCTCCGTATGCCGTGCTCTCGACAAGACGTTCTCTAATTAGAGCTCGACCTCCAGATTAGTCAGGAGGGGAATCCGACGGGTGGATAATACATACTCGACTCTAGTCAAAAAACCACCCTCAAAGCCTACTATCAAATGGTCCTCGGAGTAGGGAACCCATATGATGACTTCGGCTGTCAACAACTCCAAATGTAAACGAGAATGTGTAAACCCCTCGGCTATAAAAACCTTTGCAAGAGTGTAGTAATGCCATCGTTGTCCCCATGGATAAGTTTCCAGACCTAATGTAGTAACGGGACGAAGGCAGGAAGCCTCTAATAGGGCCAAAACTGAAAATACAAAGATCAAATACCTTGATATATGGCCCAGCGGCATTTCGGCGGGGAAATAAAAGATAAAGAAAAAATACTCACCAGCAAAAATGGGTAAAAGCCTAGCCAAGCCTTCGTCACGCCCTCTGAGCATAGGCGCATCCCTCTAAGGAAGTAGGCAAAGGTGTATGAGCCCCAGTCAAAGTCTTTAATACGGTCCATATCACGAGTAGAGCTAACTAAAGCGAAAGAAACCGTCGAGGAGTTGTGCGCTAGGAAATAACCCCTAATGATGATCAGGAATAATCGCCGAAGAATGCTATCTCTAATCCTCGGATCATTAGGCAAATGCTCAATCAGAGCCCCACTCATGGCATCTACACTCAAGGGCCCAGAACGAATAGTCTGACCCTTAAGGGTCATGGCCAGAACTCCCAAAAGGGATCAAACAATAGTCAGGGAAATGTTAGCCACCAAAGGTACCAACGCCCCTATAAACTCCAACCTGGTGATAAATAGTCAATTCATCGGTGTCATCATCACCTAGCAATCCAGCAAATGGAGAGACTGGGTCTCGTCGAACCAGCACTCAGACAAATCCCTCAAATAACCCCAAGGGCAACGACGGGGATGAATAGAAAAGAAAGCCTCAAAGCCCCATGAATGGACAATTTCCATTTCTCGGTACTTTGGATGGAGGTTCTGATACAAAGAGTGAATGCTAAACCAATTCCCCCTGGACTGAGTAAAGCCGGGAACCTATATCAAATTATAAATCAAAGATCAAAACCTTTGCCCCAAAAGTGGGAAAAGAAAGATGGAAACGGCTATTACCTCGCTCGCATGAAGATATATCGAGGGGTGACGACTCAAATCATCCAGGAGATTTAGAATAGTCACGTTAATAACTGGAAGCTCCCGGCGGGGAATGGAAGAAGAATGAGCAGGTTCCATAGTAGAATTAAAATTTCATGTTCATTAGATGCCCAGACTTGTGAATTTTTTTTGCTAGAGTCTCCTTTGTAAAATTGACTATCCACATGGACATATGCATAACTAGGTGTCCATTCAGTAGCATACTAACTCAAAATCATGAACATCTCATATGTATGAAAAACATCAAAATTAACTCCACCGTTGTAATGCCCCCAAAATAGGTATACATCACCCATCTTGAGTCGCCAGATACATGGTACAAAATTCAAATACAACTTAATTATACAACTGTCGTGCAAAATATACGACAAAACATAGCTAAGAGTTTACATGAATATTGTCTCATAGACAATATACAAACTCAAATTCAATCCTCATTACACTTATTATCACACTAAGTAGTGAGGACTGCTAAAACAACCATCTTAGACCGTCACTCCGTTCCCCGACTAGACCTAGCTATATTTTCATTTCCTGAAGAGAACAGTGAAAGAAAAGGGTGAGCTCAACTAACCCAGTAAGAAATATTATGACTAAGATAATGCATAATAAATTATCCTCAAGCTTCAATAGTATAACAACTGATAGAATATTCTAGACAACAAGTTTTAGATCAACAACTACAGTGGAATAAGCAATCCATTAGAAAAGTCAAGTAGAACATAATGTCTACTATCTCCGCTAGATTAAAAGTCCATCGTTAATATTTCATTCCTGCAATACTTATCAACAGTTCTTTATTATACCCAAGATAAAAAAAAATTCTCATCATCTGTCTTCACCTGAACCACCAACAATTATAGTTAAATCCAAAATTCATATTTATAAGTGTAATAACAATGATCATACCAATTAGTTGTCTATCTTTACACTACGGCCCAAAGATATTCAACTATAAAACCAATGGTCATGATCATACCAATCAATTGCCTGTCAGTACACTATGGCCAAAGACATTCAACTGTTTACTAATGGTCATGATCCTGCCAATCTCATCATCAAATTATACATGCACTATAGCCAAGGATATCAATCAACTGTTCTTCTTTGCACTACGGGCTAAAGACATATAACTGTAAAACAAATAACTAACAGTCCATCTATGCACGTAAGCCACAGATGACGTTCATCATAATATAAGCATAAGGATGATGACAATGATATAAGCATTAATCCAACGAAATCAAATCAAACGAAATCAAGGATAAATATTAAAGACTTTAAATTTATCTAGAGTTTGAAAATATCCAAATTGTCAACATGATACTTCTTTGTGGAGTAAAATTCAAGAATAATATTCATGTACCAAAAATAATTTGGACATAACAGAAATATATTTTTTGGGTAAATGGTACCCTGTGATTAGTACTTCGGGAATAGTACCTCATGAATAGTAACCTGGCATGAAAAGTATCCCAAATACCCGAGTGAATAATATTTGGGTGAATAGTAATTGGGTGAATAGTAACTCATGAATAGTACTTCGGCATGAAAAGTGCCCTGAATACCCGAGTGAATAATACTTGAGTGAATAGTAACTGGGTGAATAGTAACTCGCGAATAGTAACTAGTAAATAAAATACCAAATAAAATGATATTTCATGACGATTATAAAAGAAATGATATCTTATACGAGTATAATAGAATATACGAAACTGCAAATAGATTTTCATCCGCCATGTGGTAATCCACGTAGATAGATCATTTCCACAATTTAATAAAGAACGAATACAAAAGGTCATTCACCATGCATGCGGTAGTCCGTGTAGACAGGTTATTCCAACATAATAATAAAGAATGGAATAACAGAAGATTCACCATACATGCGACAGACCGCACAGTCTGGTTATTCCAACAGAATAATAAAGAATGAGACCAGGTCATGTGTAATCCGCACAGACAGGATATTTCAATAGAATAATAAAGAATGGAATAACAACAGAATTTACGAGGAATGCGATAGACTGTACAGACAAGTTATTCCAACAGAATAATAAAGAATAGAACCAGGTCATGCGTGTAATCCGCATGCGCATGTAATATTACAAATGAGAATAATAAAGAATGTAATAATGAAGAATTTCACCATGTATGCGGTACTTAGCATAGGCGAGTTATTCAACATAATAATAAGGAATGGAATAATGAGGAGAATTTCACCATGTATGCGGTACTTGTGATAGGTAGTTATTCCAACATAATAATAAAGAAGGAATAATGAAGCGCTCTTCATGAATCTGAAAGAAATAATACCCTTCCTCAAAAAAGAAGATGGATCTTTGGAATAGTGAGGTAGCAGACTTCTCTTCTTCTTTCTCACTATAATTTCTCTCTATAATAATTGATCTATAGCTTTAGTGAATTGGTGAAAAATAATGAAGGAATGAGCTTCTATTTATAGGAAAATATAGTTTCAATAATTGCACATTTTGGGGCTCGAAATATTATAGTATAATACCTTCCTCTTTTCCTTCATTTTTAATTTGGTCCTGCAAGTATTATCAAACTTGCACCACCTCCCCTAATAGTAAATCATATGAATCAATAGTAAATCATGTGAACCAATAGTTCTAGACATGTGAAAATACGAATTACAGTATAGTACCTCCATCTATGTTTCCATTTTTAACTTAGTCATGCAAGTATTATCAATCTTGCACCACCTCCCCTAATAGCACAAGAATATGAATCAATAGTATACACATGTGAACAAATAGTTATAATCATGTGAATCAATAGCAATTAATTGCTCATTTATCCGATTAATTACCCAATTGGTCAATATAACCTCCAGACATCAATTATTATCGAAATAAATGTCAATTTCCACTAACACTAATAATTCCAACACAATGAAACTATCAATTTCATCCTTAATCAACACGAACTTATTCATCATTAATATTATAATTCACAATATTTAACAACCAGGTCGTTCCCAGGAAAGCGGGGGCTTTCCGATAAGGATTTCTCCTTAATGGCGCGCAATTAGGTGACCAAACCTCTCCTTAACAGAACTTCTAGACATTGTCAATATTGTAAATAATAATATGAATTACTTTGTCGTCTCAATTATTGATTTAATAATATAACATATTATCTTGATGATCTTGTGACAATAATTGAATCAATAATATGAGAGATATGATGCAAAGAATTCTTTGTAGCAATAATTAAGTATAACTAAGTGACTTCTCACGTAAGCATCAATAATCAATCATGTGTGTTACTATGCAACCCGCCAGCATATTCTTGTACTTTTACTCTACGGGTAGTTCAACAGTTTTAACGGTAAAACTTTCGCTGTTATTTTTATAAAAAGATAATTCTATCGTTTTCTAACTACGACAATACTTCCGTTGTGGGGTCCACCAATGATTGTGCCGTCGTACGAATATTTTCTGTTAAAACGAATATTCCCCGACCAATCGAATATTATATAACCACTTGCATACTTTGCAAAAATTTATAACTATTACCCACAACTATAACATTATATCAAATCCACACCATAATATTAAAAAAATATTTCGAGAAATTTAAATCTTTATTCATAAAATTTGCGGTCTCACAATCTCCCATCCTTATAAAATTTCGCCCTCGAAATTTACGTATGTACCTGGTATGCCGAAGAGATGAGGATAGCTTAACTTCATTTCAGATTCTATCTCTTGAGGTATAACCTTTAAGTGTTGAATATGATCCTTCTTATCCAAGATTTTAACACGTATCTCATCATATGTTAAATCTTCTGCTATCTCGTCTAGATCTAATTCAATAATGTGGTTCGGGTCATCCACATAATTACGTAACATTGATACGTGAAAAACGTTATGAACACGCGACATACTTGGCGTTAAAACGAGTCTATAGGTCACAGTTCCTACTCGATCAAGGATTTCAAATGGGGCAATTAAATCGAGGGTTGAGATAACGCCTTCTTGAACCTTCTTCCTCGTATTCATCAGCTCCGGGTGTGTAGCTTGAGCAGCTTTATCTTTATTGATTTAAAGTCGGTTCAAATCATATATTCTCAATCTTCACGTGGGTCTCTAGAGTCTTTAACTCTATCTTAATCATTTGTAAGTTATACGAAATAAGTTTTTGTGTTAACAACATCGCACTCGTAAACGCATACAATCTTCTACTCAACGCGTCAGCTACCACGTTCGCTCTTCCACGATGATTTTGAATGGTATAGTCATAATATTTAGCAGCTCGAGCCAATGTCCTTGGCGCATTTTATGTTCGTTCTAGGTGAAGAAATATTTGAGGGTTTGAGAAATGGGTTTTGTACTGGGGTCAATACAAAATTTGATTTCATGCTCTAGAGGTAGGCTAGGAAGTCTTCAAGAATACGTCAGGAAATTTATTAACAATAGAAATATCACTCAAAACTGTTACTCTCATCCAAGACTTGGATAGCACATGTAATGAAGGTTTCTCCTAAAAGAGTTTCAACCGATAAGTCAAAGTTTAATTTCTCCGGAGGCAAATTTAAACGTTGAGCACAAGTAAGAGAGATAAAAGAATTGGTAGAACCGGTATCTAATAAGGTATAGACTTCACAAGAATTTATAATTAACTAACTCGTGCTAACTTCGTTCGGGTTACTCGCTTTTTGAGAAGTCACGAAAATCGCTCTCCCTGAAACCACAGACTTAGTTTTGTCTGTATCCGCCTTTAGTGACACCGTCCCAGCTGGACTTGACTTTAGTGCACGACAAAATCGGGCTAGGTGACCTTCTTTTCCATAATTATAACATGCTTTGGACTACATCGTGCAGCTTGGACTGATATGTCCCTCCCCTCGGCATTTGAAGCATATAATTGGTGGTCATTCTCCTTTCTTGAAAATGGGTGTTGGTGCTGCTATCTTTCTATCATTGTTGAACCTTCTCTTCTTGAAATTTCCACTCCTATTATCTTGGCCATGATTACCATCGAAGTAGTTACCATTCTTGGCATGATAATTTCCCCCACGATGGTTATCATTGTTCCGATGGCCGTTGCCACTGGTATGATTTTTAGTGTGTTGTTGCTCGTTACCTTTTGGTTGTGTTAACTCATTATCGCGGTCCAATAACTGAGCCCTATTCACAACATCTGAATATAAACAAAGTTTGTTAGAAATGAGGTATTGAAGTATATCGGGTTTTAAACCTCTTAGAAACATTCGCGTCATTCGCTCCTCATTATCGACCAAATGGGATGAAAACCGTGATAACTCCGCAAATTTAGCCTCGTATTGCGACACGGTCATATTGTTTTGCTCCAACTTGATAAACTCCACCTCCTTCATGTGACGAATACTTTCGGGAAAGTACTTGTCGTTGAACAGCTCTTAGAACTTCTCCCAAGACATCTTGAGTGTGTTAGGTTGGGTACCTTTTACAGATTCCCACCAGTAATGTGCCTCTTCATGCAACATAAATGTGGCGAAGGGAACCTTTTACTCCTCGGAGCATCCCAAGACATCAAATAACTTGGTGATCTACTTTAACCACATCTCCGCCATAAGTAGTTCTGGCTATCCCAAAAACTCCGGCGGTCCCAGCTCCTTGAACTACTTAACAGTGACTAGCTATGGGTTTCCATTGTTTCCACCTGTATTTTGAACAGGAGTCTCTCTCGCCTGATGTTGCATGAATTGCATAAAACCTCTGAACATCCCATCGTTCACCATTTCATCGGTGTTATTATTTACCTGAGGATTATTGTCTTCTTGTTTCACATTATCCTGGGTATTGATCGTTGGTGACTCAACGGTCTCATGTGCTTCATTTTTGATCTCAACATTTTCAGATGCCATTTTCAAACACTATCACAAAACAAGGGTTAGTTAACATATAACATATTATCCCTATACTCTGACCGACCAATTAAATACCAAATAAACTTAGGTAGGTCATACTAGCGAAGGAATTCCCCGTCTCTCCCCTCCTAGTTCTTGTCTCACATCTCAGCCAGAGATCATATCCCTAAGCATTGATACCAACTGTGACGCCCCCAAAACAGGTATACATCACCCATCTTGAGTCGCCAGATACATGGTACAAAATTCAACTACAACTTAATTATACGACTGTCGTGCAAAATATACGACAAAATATAGCTGAGAGTTTACATGAATATTATCTCATAACAGTATACACACTCAAATTCAATCCTCATTACACTTATTATCACACTAAGTAGTGAGTACTACTAAAACAACCAACTCGGACCGTCACTCCGTTCCTCGACTAGTCCCAGCTATATTCTCATTTTCTGAAGAGAACAATGAAAGAAAAGGGTGAACTCAACTATCCCAGTAAGAAATATTATGACTAAGATAATGCATAATAAATTATGCTTAGCCTTCAACAGTATAACAACTGATAGAATATAATAGACAACAAGTTTTAATCAACAACTGCAGCGGAATAAGCAATCCGTTAGAAAAGTCTAGTAAAACATAATGTCGACTATCTCCGCTAGATTAAAAGTCCATCGTTAATATTTTATTCATGCAATACTTATCAACAGTTCTTTATTATACCCAAGACAAAAAAAATCCCATCACCTGAAACCATAAATTCTAATACCAAACTTCTGACCTACATGTAAGTCATTGGAATTAACCTGGATGTGATGTTCAGAAAGCCGATGATAGAGGTTATTGAAAGCAGCCCTTGTCAAAACATCTGGAAGGTCTGGTGTCATGAACCGTGGGTATTGAATTCTTTAAAATGTCCAAATTTGTTTAGGGGTATAACTCATCAGAAAGATATCCCCAGCGCAGAAATCAGGCATGTTTGACAGTGTAAACCATTGGCGACAACTCCAGCGTAGCATCGGGAAAGATCTAGTGATAAAGCCGTTGAAAACTACTTCAATGAAGGTTATAATGATTGGCGTTGCAAACCGTTGGCGATAACTCTAGTGTAGCATTGGGAAAGGTTTGTTGATGTAAGCCGTTTAAAACTATTTCAATGAAGGTTAGAGTATCTGATATTGCAAATCGTTGGCGATAACCCCATCATAGCATCATGAAAACTATCTTCATCAGCGAGGACTGATGCTGGAATCTATTATACAAATCCCTAGCCGAGTTACTGCAAAGGTTCGGTGATTTTTAGACCGTTGTAAACTATTGTTCAAGTAGGCACCAAGGTAAGTTGGTGATGGTCAACCTTCACAAAACTACCGTTCGAGTAAGTATTGTGAGGATGCTGTGAAAACAAGCAGTAAAAATTCTATCTTCAGTGGAGCTATCAGCATCAGCCTGATAGAAAGCACGAGGGGTGGTTATAATCCCATCGTAACGATAGGAAGAATCCAATGATGGCAACCAAGCCAAGCTATCATCAGGATAAACATCAATAATCCCCAGAGAGTCACTCGCAAAAGAGAGGAACATCTTCGACGGAAATAAAGTTAGAAAGTACCAGAACGTTGTGTTAGTTCCCAGAGGCACAATAGTTATCTAGAAGGGGGGGTTGAATAGATATTTTAAAAATTCTTTTATAAAATACTTGTCAGATTTGTTAATGATTTAAATATAGTGGAATTTGAAATTTGTTTGTTTCCCTTTAAGATAAATCTAGTTAATAAGAGATAATCAGTTATGATAGATATAGCAGTTATAGCAAGAATGTAAGAGACACAATGTTTTTAAGTGGTTTAGAGCGCTCAAGGCTCCTAGTCCACTATTCTACTCCGTGAGTAAGAAATCCACTAAGGATGGTTTTATAATCTTTGAATCACTGAGATTCCTTCAAGATCGGTAGTCTTGGAACTTCTTAGTTCACTTAGAACTCTTCAAGTCCAATAGACTTGGAACTTCTTAGTTCACTTAGAACTCTTTAAGTCCAAAAGACTTTTAACTTCTTACTTCACTTAATGATAGTTGAGTTCTTGAATGGTGCTACTCAGTTGCCATTAAGCTTGTGTTTGAAAGAACTGAGTAGTTAAGAAAGCTTTCTTTACAGATCGTAGAGTTGAGCGTTGAGTGTTTTTTAGCTTTTTGTTCTATGCTTGCATGTCTCTTGCATCTGCATCTGATTTGTATATAAGGTGCCTTCGAAATGTATCCGTTTGAAGGCATTCATTGAAGCATTAATTGTATTTGACATTTCTGAGCACTGATGGTGACTTTCTGCAAATCATCTGTTGATTTGTCTGCCCCCACTAATACAATAGACTGATATCCACCTAACACTTGAAAAGGTGTTTTTAGCTGACCTATAGTACTTTCCTTAGCTTTTTCAATATGTTTCTTTGTTACATACTAAGGATGAGTGTTGGGCCATTGGGATTCCCGAGGTTTTCAATATTTATAATCCATTCCATATTTGTTGTGTTTTATTCTTAAACGAATGGACAAGGCTCGATGCTTCTGATACTGACAGATGATGCTCCACGATTATGATCGTGGTGTCTAGCCACCTTGGTGCTTGATCTGGTACTGATAGAAGAGAACACTACGATTTCTCTTAAGTATCGGTAGACTATGATCTTTGCTTCCTTAATTTTTAGACTCTACACTTCCGAAAGCACACTACGATTTTTAGTTAGCTCGGCAGGCGTTTGGACCACTCTACGATTCTGGGAGAGGCCCTTCAAAGCTGATAGACTATGATTCTCGATGATCTACGATTTTGCCTTGGTTTCTGTAATCTTTTGACTTGCTCAATAGACTATGACTCTGTTGAAGCCTATCTATTATCTCAAAAGATAGTTCAACCTAACAACTTTGATCTCTTCTTCTATACATTCATTTACAGAATGATAAACATTAAATCTCAGATCAACCTAACAAGTTTTGATCTATCACTAAGTCCTTGTACATGTATTCCTTGAAGGACTTTACATATAAGCATGATTATTTACTCTCAACATCAAATTTAAATATGCAATTTCCCAACAATCTCGCCTTATTTAATGTTGACATAACCAAGGAGATTTGTATCATGATCATCAATTTCTAGATGTAGTTGCTCGAAAGTAAATATGACTTAGTGTTTCAGTGAGCAGGTGAAATCTCTAGAGAATAAGAAGGAATTTATTGATGTTTATAAGGATAGATATTACAATAATGCATAGTTACATCAATAAGAAATAAATTCCAACTTATCTTTCTGCCTTTTTCTTCTTGGAGGATTGGCATGCTCTGCATCTCTTCTTCTCCTGTTGACTTCTTCTCTCTATGTAATGTCTTCCATCTCACTTTAACTTAGCCGTTCTCCATGATCGTGTCTATTCATGAATATAGGATCTCCAACTGGCATGCTTAGGCCAGTAGTGGTTACTCCTTGTGAGCTAGGAGATGGCCCTCGACTCCTTAGTGGTTGCGCCATTAGAATTGGTTGGCGATGCTGCTGTTCGGATCATGGAGTCTGATGGCGAGGCTGTTTTGTGGGGGGTACTCCTTGAGGAATGAGAAATTTTCTTTCCTCTTCCTTTGCCTTTCTCTCCTCCCCCTTTATTCTCCCCCTTTATGTCAGCATCAAGGGTTCGAATGTCTTCAGACAATCGATTCTTTCCTTGGACGAGCTCGTGGAGTTGATTCCTAGATTGATCAATGTCTTCACGGTTTTCTTGAACCAGAGAATCAGTTTGAGATCTATTCTTTTGTAGAATGGCCAAGACAATTTCTATTTGTTTCATTTGAACCATTGAAAATTCTTGGAATTCTTTCATTGAGGTTCGTAGACTTGAGAGACTTTCCATCATAAGTATATTTTTTTGATTCCTGAGTCTTCTATAGAACGAGAACTGCTTCCTTGTGCTTCCTAGCAGCCTGAAAGTGAATTTGATCCCTTTCATTGATCATCATGTGGATCATTTCTTGATGATTTCCTAAGCTTCTTTGTAAACTCGACTCAAATTATTGGGGAAGGTGTTGGCAACATCAATCAAATGGTTCAACCTCATATGAACAAGCTCAAAGTGAGTTTCAAGATCTTCTTGAATGTCTTTGGTTACTTTTTGTGAAGCATCAGATAGGTCAGATTTGGTGGGAAGATCTGACAGAAGCTCTAGTATTTGCTGAGTACCTGGAAGAGAGGCTCTTGTATTTTGGTTTTGCAGGTTTGAGAGAGCAAATGGATAAAAGCGACCTCTTTTCCCAAAGTCACCAAAGAGGTAATCATTAGTTTCATCAGTAATAATGTCATCTATCGATATGGACAACCGGAGATGATCGTATCAGTCAATGCCAAAAATCTAAACAACCAGATGATGCAGGAGTTATGCATCAAATTCCACATCAAACATCTTAACTCCATCATTTAGCATCCCAAGATGAATGGTGTTGTTGAAGTAGCCAATAAGAACATCAAAAAGATCATGCAAAATATGTCCAATAATCACAAAGGATAGCCTGACTTATTGCCTCTGACTTTGCTAGCCTATAGAACATTAATGCGCACTTCTACTGGGGCTACCCCCAACTCATTGGTCTATGGCATGAATGAAGTGTTCCCCATAAAGGTAGAAATGGAGTCATTAAGAGTATTGATAGATGCTCAAATAGAGGAAGACCAATGGTTGCAACGGTACCACCAATTATCTTTGATAGATGAGAGGAGGGCCACATCTATCTTTCGTAGTCAATTATATCAGCAGAGAATTGCTCAGTCATACAACAAGAAAGTCCGGCTTCGGTAATTCAAAGAAAATGATTTGGTACTAAAGAAAGTCCTTGCCATTCAAGATCGATCTAAAGGAAAATTGCCCCGAACTGGGAAGGCCCCCTTTCATTGTTAAGGAAGTGTTGACGGAGGAGCCCTCAGATTGCAAGAACTGGATGGCGAAGAATTTCCCAAGCTTATCAATTCAGACACTGTGAAAAGGTATTATGTCTGAAATCACCTATAAACCACCATCTTGGGTTTGAAAAAAATATAAATCAAATCAAATAAATCAAGTCAATTTAGGTTTTCAAGCTGCATCTTGAACTACGTAGACCTAATCTCCCCTCATTAATGGGAGTACGTAGGCATCCAACTATGGTGCGGTCAAACCACGTACATAACCCAAAAAACCCAAACAAACACTTCTCAAGCCATTCAGCTCAAGCCATATCAGAAACTACGAAAGAAATGATCTCTCCTCATCAATGGGAGTACGTAACAGCCATCTATAGTGCTGTATAACCTCTACAAAAATCCAAAAACCCCTTTAACCAAGCTCAAACTCCAATGAATACTTTCCAACCTTTCAAGACAAAGCCTGAACTATGTAAAACCTTATCTCTCATCCAGGGGAGTACGTAGGCAACCATCTATGGTGCGGTCAATCCATTAGAGAGGAAAGCCAAACCCTTTGCTTAAACATTAACCACATCAAAGATTAGTCCCAAGACACCAAAAATTAGAAAGTCTAAAGATCAATGACCCATTTTGAAAGATCATAAGACATCTCAATTTCAATCCATCAAGGAGAAGTTCAGGACACATCAAGATAGCAAGTCATAAAGAAAATGACAACTATCAAGCAAGTGACAATACATATCTAAAAGGGAAATGAATCAAAATATATTTCCTTGCCATATAATACTGTTAGATATATACAATGTATAAGCTCCTGCCCTCGGGTTTCTACGCGAGTCAGAAGATCCACGACCATCTGTATAGTGCTACCATGATCATCTATGAATGCACTCATATCTGCTAGGATTCTAGCTGTGTGGGATCTAAGTGCAGTACAATCAGCAGTGGAAGCGTCTCGGGTAGCTCGAGCCTCATGCCGCTCAACAAAAGATGCATCCCGATTCGCTCGAGCCTCATCCCGCTAAACAAAAGTAGCATCCCGAGCCGCTCGAGCCTCATCTCGCTCAACTAAAGCGACATCCCGGCTAGCTCGAGCGTCATCCCTCTTAGTAAAATCAGCATCTCTACCAAAAAGAGTTATCAACATTAGAGTCCTAGCTTGATCCCTCTCATATGTCATCAGATGTAACCTCTACTCCAAATACTCTATATAAGGTGGAGCCGTAGCAGTGGGAATGCTGGGGTTTTCATTGACCAGAGCTACTATCAAACCAGGAAATAACTCATCCTCGGTAGGAGAATCAGGGTCCTCCATAGGCTCTTCATCATCAGAATCAATACTCGACTCTGAGTGAACAACTATAGCCGATGCAATATCTGCCTCTAGCCATGTAGAATATTCCGTGGAGTGACCCAGATCATTAGTCGCAAAATCAGCCCTCTCTTGGTGAGTCAAACAATCATAAATCCTAGTCAAGTCATCTGCTAAAAAAAGTCGAGCCGATAGTCGCTGACCCAATGCCCCATCAAATGGGTAAATATCCTGGCTGATGTTGTCCCCATGATGGCCCGGTGGATGATACCTGGTCACCCCTCTTAAACCAACCAGGGGTAGACAGTCCATGCCAATTGCATGAGTAATAATGCTATAGGGAGAGCTGAGTCCTGAACAAGGCAAGATAGCAAATGGATCCTCAATCCCTATTAGAAAAGCCAACCAGGATGTTGCATCTGTACACTCAGCCGGCTGAAAGGAATATGACATGAATATCTCATGAGTAAAGCAGTACTCATGATGTCTAAAGGTGCCAATCGGTCTCAAGTGTGTCCTAAATCACATGTATAACAAAATGGCACTACCCATAAAAAAACCCCACAGGATGGGTATGGCAAAATTTGGTCGACCTTAAGGTCTCTATCAATATCATGGGTAAGATGGTGTAACCCTCTCTACGAGCATGGACTACCATAATCAGGCCAATATCCAGATGATCCATATACAGTGGCATGCACAAATAGGCCATGATGCACATCAATAGAATATCTACGTGGGCAATATGCTACTTTCCCTCAATAATGGTGAAATCCTCTAAATGTCGCAGATAATTGTTCGTGACCTAAATCAGTCAATCAAGAAATCCATAGACACTACATGCCCTGAGGTAATCTCATCCATAACAACTCTGCGCCGTAAGCCCGTCAAGGTAATAAACTGTCGACTCATATCACCAATAACCATCCTAGCGCAAGGCCGGTCCAAGGGCAAATTAGTGAGACGCTCATTATCCCCCAACGTAGGAGTTAGTTCATGGATATCGAATCTAAAAACCTATCTCTCTGGTATCCAATAAGATATCATGCCCTCTACAAAGCCCTACGGCACCTGGAAAGTTAAGAGAATATTATAATGCCTCAATAACTGATCAACTGTCACCCGATATGTGGGAGATAAACTGCCATACCAAGATCTAAAAGAAGAGGCTACCAATATGGGTGGGGTATGCTCAATCCGGCTAACGGTAGATGAAGACATCTATAGGCCGTATCATAAGACCATCCATAGGTCAATGCTAAACTCACCTTTGTGAATGTATATCCATGACATAATACATGCATCATGATAAATGACAATATGATATAGGAAGAAGAAAGCATAATACATAAATTTCTAAATACATCATCTTTGTATACAACTGAAAATAAAAAGTACAGGGAAATGGGGCACAACCTCCTGATATCTAACAGAGGCCTATCAAAAGATATAACGAGGAATGGGGCACAGATGCCCAATATCTAACAGAGGTCTATCAAAAGAGAGAACGAGAAATCTATCAGAAGAAATTAATGATGACCACATCATTCAATCGATCCTTCTGAGTCACTGAGTCTCTGCATAAGTGATGTCAGGTCGATACAAAGGGGAATCTGCACCGGTAAAACTATCGAAATATGGGCCAACTAAAGGGCCAGAGCTAGAGCTGGATGGATCAAAAGAATCTGCCTCTGATGGATCTTTTGTGACGCCCCCAAAATAGGTATACATCACCTATTCTGAGTTGCCAAATACATGGTACAGAATACAAATACAAACTTAAATATACAACATGAGCTGTAAGTTTTAATAAAAATATTGTTTTCTAGACAGTATTCAAAATCAAAATAAGTCCTCAATACATTTATTATCACATTATTTCACAGAATAGTGAGGACTACTAATGCAACCATCTGGACCGTCAATCCATTCCCCGACTAGTCCCAGCTATATTCTCATTTCCTGAAGAGAACATTGAAAGAAAGGGTGAGCTCAACTAGCCCAGTAAGAAATATTATGACTAGATAATGCAGAATAAATTATCCTTAGCCTTCAATAGTATAACAACTGATAGAATATAATAGACAACAAGTTTTAGATCAACAACTACAGCGGAATAAGCAATCCATTAGAAGAGTCAATTAGAGCATAAAATCTACTATCTTCTATGATTAAAAAAAATTATCATAAAATTTATCGCTGAGACTCAGCTTAATAAATAATCCACATCATTAAATCATCCCTGCACTACAGGCCAAGGATATTCTTTAGTATCATGACCACGAATTATCCATGCACTATGGGCCAAAGATAATCGTGTTTTCATCAACGGTCCTGATCATGCCATAAAACAATTCATATTTGTACCCTTGGCCGATGAGAATCCATAGCCATAATCATACAAAAAATTGTCCATCAATGCACTACGGGCCAATGAGGACTTTTTCCACATCATTTGTAACATTACGGTCATGATTATACCAAATAATCCCTGGTCATAATCACACCAAGTCCATCTATGCATTACAGGCCACAGATCACTTTCAACATAATATAAGAATGAGGATGATGACAATTCAATAAAACAAGTTCAAGAATATATTTTAAAGATTTATAAGTTAATTTATCCTGAACTCAATAACGTCCAAATTGTCAACATGATACTGCTTTGTGGAGTAAAATTCAAGAATGCTCAGAAGAATATTTCCATGAAAAGATACTTGATGAAGTGAAAATATCCAGGATATTCTACTAATTTCATGGAGTATAGAAGCCAAAACTTTAACCAACTGGGTATAATAGAATATTTGAAACTGCAAATGGATTTTCGCCTGCCATTCGGTAATCCACGTAGACAGATCATTTCAATCGAATAATAAAGAATGGAATAACAGAAGACTTCACCAAGCATGCGATAGACCGCACAAGCAGGTTATTCCAACAGAATAATAAATAACAGAACCAGGTCATGCGTAATCCGCACAGACAGGATATTCCAACAAAATAATAAAGAATGGAACCAGGTCATGCGTAATCCGCACAGACAGGATATTCCAACAGTATAATAAAGAATGGAATAACAACAGAATTCACCAGGCATGCGATAGACCGCACAGACTGGTTATTCTAACAGAATTATAAAAAATGGAATAATAGAAGAATTTCACCATGTATGCGGTACTTCACATAGACACGTTATTTAAAACATAATAATAAAGAATGGAATAACAACCCTTACAAGTATTAAAATAACACTCTTCATGAATACGAAAGAATAATACCCCTTACCTTAAAAAGAAGAATATTCTGATGGGTAGGGCGGGGATATACTTGAAGAAAACTTGCACTATTTTCTACGCTCAAAGATTTCTTAAACTCTAAAGAAATACGCTCAAGATTATAGAAGAAGAATTCTCTGAATTTCTAGTGTGATTTTCAATTCTAACTAAGCATCCTATTTATAGGAGAATGGAAAGGATACTATGCTGCATTATGCAATAAAATATAATATATTCTATTTATAATCAAATAAAACAAAACTTTATAAAAAGTATTACATTTTATATAAAAAGTTTTACTACGCAAAACACTACGCGAGCACTATGCAAACACTATGCATAATAAAATATAATATATTCTATTTATAATCAAATAAAACAAAACTTTATAAAAAGTATTATGTTTTATATAAAAAGTTTTTACTATGCAAACACTATGCATAATAAAATATAATATAATCTATATATAATCAAATAAAACAAAATATTATAAAAAGTATTACATTTTTATATAAAAAGTTTTATGTTTATTACATTTATAATAATAATAAAACAACATTTATCACCATTATTATAATTATGATATTAATCGACTGTGTCATTCCTGAAGAGGGGCTTTCCAATAAGGATTTCTCTATATTGGCGCTCAATTAGGTGACCAAACCTCTCCTTGACAGAACTTCTAGATATCGTCAATATTACAAAAAATAATATTAATAACTCTGTTATCTCAATTATAGATTTAATAATATATAAAATGTCGACAATAATTGAATCAAATAACGATAGATACTATGCAATAATTACTGTAGCAATAATTGAACAAAATTGAGTGACTTCTCACGTAAGCATCAATAATCAATACCGTGTGCTACTATGCAACTACGCATATTACTGTACTTTTACTACCGAGTAGTTCAACAGTTTTAACGGTAAAACTTCTGCCGTTATTTTCATAAAAATATTTTTTTCGTTTTCTCAATCCGACAATAATTCTGTTATGGGGTCCACCAATGATTGTACCGTCATACGGATATTCCCTGACAAAAAGAATATTCTCCGACCAATCAAATATTATACAACAACTTGAATACTTTTCAAAATTTATAAATATTACCCACAACTATAACATTATCTCAAATCCACACTATAATTTTGAAAATAATATTTCGAGAAAATTAAATCTTTATTCATAAAATTTGGGATTTTACATCTTTGCCCAAATGTAGGATGAAAAAATTTGTTCGATCTAACCTCTGGTTCAAACTGTCAATCTATGTCAAATGAGTGCACTCTCTCGACGCATAAGCAATCCGATCACATTATCATATGAGACCGGGGACCATACCCCTCATAAACTGTGTGGCTTGGGTTTGAGCTCCAATGGTGCAAGGGAACCACCAGCGGTAGAAAGCCTCTCGAATAAACCACCCTCAAAGCCTACTATAAGGAGGGGAATCCGACAGGTGGATAATACATACTCGACTCCAGTCAAAAAGCCACCCTCAAAGCCTACTATAAAATGGTCCTCGGAGTAGGGAACCCATATGATGACTTCGGTTGTCAATAACTCCAAATGTAAACGAGAATGTATAAACCCCTCGGCTATAGAAACCTTTGCAAGAGTGGAGTAATGCCATCGTTGTCCCCATGGATAAGTTTCTAGACCTAATGTAGTAACGGGACGAAGGCAAGAAGCCTCTAATAGGGCCAAAACTAAAAATACAAAGATCAAATACCTTCAGTTATGAAAACTGACAGCTCGAGCGGGGGAAATGAAAGATAAAGAGAAAATACTCACCAGTAAAAATGGGTAAAAGCCTAGCCAAGCTTTCGTCACGCCCTCTGAGCATAGGCGCATCCCTCTAAGGAAGTAGACAAAGGTGTATGAGCCCCAGTCAAAGTCTCTAATATGGTCCATATCACGAGTAGAGCTGACTAAAGCGAAAGAAACCATCGAGGGGTTGTGCGCTAGGAAATAACCCCTGATGATGATCAGGAATAATCGTCGAAGAATGCGATCTCTAATCCTTGGATCATCAGGAAAAGGCTCAATCAGAGCCCTACTCATGACATCTACACTCAAGGGCCTAGAACGAACAGTCTGACCCTTAAGGGTCGTGGCCGGAACTCCCAAAAGGGATCAAACAACAGTCAGGGAAATGTTAGCCACCAAAGGTACCAGCGCCCTAAACTCAAACCTGGTGATAAACCGTCAATTCATCGGTGTCATCATCACCTAGCAATCCAGCAAATGGAGAGACTGGGTCTCATCGAACCAGCGCTCAGACAAAGCCCTCAAATAACCCCAGGGGCAACGATGGGGATGAATAGAAAAGAAAGCCTCAAAGCCTCATGAATGGACAATTTCCATTTCCCGGTACTCTGGATGGAGGTTCTGATACAAAGACTAAATGCTAATCCAATTCCCCCTGGGCTGAGTAAAGTCGGGAACCTATATCAAATTATAAATCAAAGATCAAAACCTTTGCCCCAAAAGTGGGAAAAGAAAGATGGAAATGGCTATCACCTCATTCGTATGAAGATATATCGAGGGGTGACGACTCAAATCATCCAGGAGATCTAGAATCGTCACGTTAATAACTGGAAGCTCCCGGCGGGGAATGGAAGAAGAATGAGCAGGTTCCATAGTAGAGTTAAAATTTCATGTTCATTAGATGCCTAGACTTGTGAATTTTTTTTGCTAGAGTCTCCTTTGTAAAATTGACTATCCACATGCACATATGCATGACTAGGTGGCCATTCAGTAGCATACTAACTCAAAATCATGAACATCTCATATGTATGAAAAACATCAAAATTAACTCCACCGTTGTGACGCCCCCAAAACAGGTATACATCATTCATCTTGAGTCACCAGATACATGGTGCAAAATTCAAATACAACTTAATTATACAACTGTCGTGCAAAATATACGACAAACCATAGCAAAGAGTTTACATGAATATTGTCTCATAGACAATATACAAACTCAAATTCAATCCTCATTACACTTATTATCACACTAAGCAGTGAGGACTGCTAAAACAACCATCTTAGACCATCACGTTGTTCCCCGACTAGTCCTAGCTATATTCTCATTTCTTAAAGAGAAGAGTGAAAGAAAAGGGTGAGCTAAACTAGCCCAGTAAGAAATATTATGACTAAGATAATGCAGAATAAATTATCCTTAGCCTTCAACAGTATAACAACTGATAAAATATACTAGACAACAAGTTTTAGATCAACAACTGCAGCGGAATAAGCAATCCATTAGAAAAGTCAAGTAGAACATAATGTCTACTATCTCCGCTAGATTAAAAGTCCATCGTTAATATTTCATTCCTGCAATACTTATCAATAGTTCTTTATTATACCCAAGACAAAAAAAATTCTCATCATCTGTCTTCACCTGAACCACCAACGATTATAGTTAAATCCACAATTCATATTTATAAGTGTAATAACAATGATCATACCAATTAGTTGTCTATCTTTACACTACGGACCAAAGATATTCAACTATAAAACCAATGGCCATGATCATACCAATCAATTACATGTCAGTGCACTACGACCAAAGACATTCAACTGTTAACTAAAGGTCATGATTCTGCCAATCTCATCATCAAATTATACATGCACTACGCCCAAGGATATTCGTTAGTATCACTAGTGGTCATGATCATGTCATACACCTGTCTATCTTTGCACTACATGCCAAAGCTATCAATTAATAGTTCATCTTTCTACAACCAAAGATATCAATCAACTGTTCTTCTTTGCACTACGGGCCAAAGACATACAACTGTAAAACTAATAACTAACAGTCCATCTATGCACGTAAGCCACAGATGACGTTCATCACAATATAAGCATTAGGATGATGACAATGATATAAGCATTAATCTAACGAAATCAAATCAAACGAAATCATGGATAAATATTAAAGACTTTAAATTTATCCAGAGTTTGAAAATATCCAAATTGTCAACATGATACTTCTTTGTGGAGTAAAATTCAAGAATAATATTCATGTACTAAAAATAATTTGGACATAACAGAAATATATTTTTTGGGTAAATGGTACCCTGTGAATAGTACTTCGGGAATAGTACCTCATGAATAGTAACCCGACATGAAAAGTACCCCAAATACCCGAGTGAATAATATTTGGGTGAATAGTAATTGGACAAATAGTAACCCATGAATAGTAACTCATGAATAGTACTTTGGCATGAAAAGTGCCCTGAATACCCGAGTGAATAATACTTGAGTAAATAGTAACTGGGTGAATAGTAACCCGTGAATATTAACTCGTAAATAAAATACCAAATAAAATGATATTTCATGAAGATTATAAAAGAAATGATATCTCATACGAGTATAATAGAATATACAAAACTGCAAATGGATTTTCATCTGCCATGCGGTAATCCACGTAGACAGATCATTTCCATAATTTAATAAAGAATGGATATGAAAGGTCATTCACCATGCATGCGGTAGTCCGCGTAGATATGTTATTCCAACAGAATAATAAAGAATGGAATAATAGAAGAATTCACCATGCATGCGATAGACCGCACAGACAGGTTATTCCAACAGAATAATAAAGAATGGAACCAGGTCATGCGTAATCCGCACAGACAGGATATTCCAACAGAATAATAAAGAATAAAATAACAACGGAATTCACCAGGCATGCGATAGACCGCATAGACAGGTTATTCCAACAGAATAATAAAGAATGGAACCATGTCATGTGTCATCCTCACAGACATGATATTCTAACAGAATAATAAAGAATGTAATAACAAAAGAATTTCACCATGTATGCGGTACTTCGCATAGACAGGTTATTCCAACATAATAATAAAAAATGGAATAACAGAAGAATTTCACCATGTATGCGGTACTTCTCATAGACAGGTTATTCCAACATAATAATAAATAAGGGAATAACAGAACCACTCTTCATAAATACGAAAGAAATAATACCCCTTACCTCAAAAGAAGACTGGATACTGGAATACTGAGGTAGCAGACTTCTCTTCTTCTTTCTCTCTATAATTTCTCTATATAATAATTGCTCTATAGCTTTAGTGAATTAGTGAAAAATAATAAAGGAATGAGCTTCTATTTATTGGAAAATATAGTTTCAATAATTGCACATTTTGGGGCTTGAAATATTACAGTATAATACCTTCCTCTTTTCCTTCATTTTTAATTTGGTCCTGCAAGTATTATCAAACTTGCACCACCTCCCCTAATAGTAAATCATGTGAATCAATAGTAAATCATGTGAACCAATAGTTCTAGACGTGTGAAAATACGAATTACATTATAGTACCTCCGTCTATACCTCCATTTTTAACCTAGTCATGCAAGTATTATCAATCTTGCACCACCTCCCCTAATAGCACAAGAATATGAATCAATAGTACACACATGTGAACAAATAGTTATAATCATGTGAATCAATAGCAATTAATTGCTCATTTATCCGATTAATTACCCAATTGGTCAATATAACCTCCAGACATCAAATATTATCGAAATAAATGTCGATTTCCACTAACATTAATAATTCCAACAAAATGGAACTATCAATTTCATCCTTAATCAACACGAACTTATTCATCATTAATATTATAATTCACAATATTTAACAACCAAGTCGTTCCCAAGAAAGAAGGGGCTTTTCGATAAGGATTTCTCCTTATTGGCGCGCAATTAGGTGACCAAACCTCTCCTTGACAGAACTTCTAGACGTTGTCAATATTGCAAATAATAATATGAATAACATTGTCGTCTCAATTATTGAATTAATAATATAACGTATTATGCAGATGATACTGTGACAATAATTGAATCAATAATATGAGAGATATGATGCAGCAATTACTGTAGCAATAATTAAGTATAACTACATGACTTTTCACGTAAGCATCAATAATCAATACTGTGTGTTACTATGCAACCACGTGTATTACTGTACTTTTACTACCGGATAGGTCAACAGTTTTAACGGTAAAACTTTTGCCGTTATTTTTATAAAAAGATAATTCTGTCATTTATAAACAACGACAATACTTCCGTTGTGGGGTCCACCAATGATTGTGTCGTCGTACGAATATTTCCTGTTAAAATGAATATTCCCCGACCAATTGAATATTATATAACCACTTGCATACTTTGCAAAAATTTATAACTATTACCCACAACTATAACATTATATCAAATCCACACCATAATATTAAAAAAATATTCGAAAAATTTAAATCTTTATTCATAAAATTTGGGGTCTCAAAATTTCCCCTCCTTATGATATTTCACCCTCGAAATTTACGTACGTACCTGGTATGCCGAAGAGATGAGGATAGCTTGACTTCATTTCAGATTCTAACTCTTGAGGTATAACCTTTAAGTGTTGAATATGATCCTTCTTATCTAAGATTTTAACACGTATCTCATCATAAGTTAAATCTTCTGCTATCTCGTCTAGTTCTAATTCAATAATGTGGTTTGGGTCGTCCACATAATTACGTAACATTGATACGTGAAAAACGTTATGAACACGCGACATACATGGCGTTAAAACGAGTCTATAAGTCACAGTTCCTACTCGATCAAGGATTTCAAATGGGCCAATTAAATCGAGGGTTGAGATAACGCCTTCTTGAACCTTCTTCCTCGTATTCATCAGCTCCGGGTGTGTAGCTTGAGCGGCTTTATCTTTATCGATTTAAAGTTGGTTCAAATAGTATATTCACTATTTTTACATGGGTCTCTAGAGTTTTTAACTCTATCTTCATCATTTGTAAGTTATACAAAATAGGTTTTTCTGTTAACAAGATCGCACTCGTAAACACATACAATCTTCTACTTAACGCGTCAGCTACCACGTTCGCTCTTCCACGATGATATTGAATGGTATAGTCGTAATCTTCAACAGCTCGGGCCAACATCCTTGGCGCATTTTATGTTCGTTCTAGGTGAAGAAATATTTGAGGGTTTGAGAAATGGGTTTTTTACTGAGGTCAATACAAAATTTGATTTTATGCTCAAGAGGTAGGCTAGGAAGTCTTCAAGAATACGTCAGGAAATTTATTAACAATAGAAATATCATTCAAAACTGTGACTGTCATCCAAGACTTGGATAGCACATGTAATGAAGGTTTCTCCTAACGGAGTTTCAATAGATAAGTCAAAGTCTAATTTCTCCCGAGTCAAATTTAAATGTTGGCGTAAGTAAGAGAGATAAAAGAATTGGTAGGCAAGGTATCTAATAAGGTATAGACTTCAGAAGAATTTATAATTAACTAACCCGTGCTAACTTCGTTAAGTTACTCGCTTTTTTAGAAGTCACGAGAATCGCTCTCCCTGAAACCACCGACTTAGTTTTGTCTGTATCCGCCTTTGGTGCCACCGTCCCAGCTGGACTTAACTTTGGTGCACGACAAAATCGAGCTAGGTGACCTTCTTTTCCATAATTGTAACATGCTTTGGACTGCATCGTGCAGCTTGGACAGATATGTCCCTCCCCTCCGCATTTGAAACATATAATTGGTGGTCATTCTCCTTTCTTGAAAATGGGTGTTGGTGCTGCTATCTTTCTATCGTTGTTGAACCTTCTCTTCTTGAAATTTCCACTCCTATTATCTTGGCCATGATTACCACCGAAGTAGTTACCATTCTCGGCATGATAATTTCCCCCACGATGGTTATCATTGTTCCGATGGTCGTTCCCACCGGTATGATTTTTAGGGTGTTGTTCCTCGTTACCTTTTGGTTGTGTTGACTCATTATCGCGCTCCAATAACTGAGCCCTATTCACAACATCTGAATATAAACAAAGTTTGTGAGAAATGAGGTATTGACGTAAATCGGGTTTCAAACCTCTTAGAAACATTCGTGTCATTTGCTCCTCATTATCGACCAAATGGGATGCAAACCGGGATAACTCCGCAAATTTAGCCTCGTATTGCAACACGGTCATATTGTTTTGCTCCAACTTGATAAACTCCACCTCCTTCATGTGACGAATACTTTCGGGAAAATACTTGTCGTTGAATAGCTCTTGGAACTTCTCCCAAGACATCTTGAGTGTGTCAGGCTGGGTACGTTTTACAGATTCCCACCAGTAATCTGCCTCTTCACGCAACATAAAGGTGGCGAAGGGAACCTTTTACTCCACGGAGCATCCCAAGACATCAAATATCTTGGTGATCTACTTTAACCACGTCTCCGCCATAAGTGGTTCTGGCTTTCCCAAAAACTCTGGCCGTCCCAGTTCCTTGAACTACTTAACAGTGACTAGCTGTGGGTTGCCATTGTTTCCACCTGCATTTTGAACAGGAGTCTCTCTCGCCTGATGTTGCATAAATTGCATAAAGCCTCTAAACATCCCATCGTTCACCATTTCATTGGTGTTATTGTTTACCTGAGGATTATTGTCTTCCTGTTGCACATTATCATGGGTATTGATCGTTGGTGACTCAACGGTCTCATGTGCTTAATTCTTTGATCTCAACATTTTCGGATGTCATTTTCAAAACTTGTCACAAAACAAGGGTTAGTTAACATATCACATATTATCCCTATACTACAACCGACCAATTAAATACCAAATAAACTTAGGTAGGTCATATTAGCGAAAGAATTCCCGTCTCTCTCCCTCCTAGTTCTTGTCTCACACATCGAGCTAGGGATCATATCCCTAAGCTTTGATACCAATGGCGACGCCCCAAAAGCGGTATACATCACCCATCTTGAGTCGCCGGATATATGGTACAAAATTTAAATACAACTTAATTATACAACTGTCGTGCAAAATATATGACAAAATATAGCTGAGAGTTTACATGAATATTGTCTCATAGACAGTATACAAACTCAAATTCAATCCTCATTACACTTATTATCAAACTAAGTAGTGAGGACTTCTAAAACAACCATCTCAGACCGTCACTCCGTTCCCCGACTAGTCCCAGCTATATTCTCATTTCCTGAAGAGAACTGTTGATCGATTTTGCAATCAATGAATACGTGCAAGTATACACGGTCAACAAGTAATAAAGTGAAAGTAGAGTATCGTTCCCACGAGGAATTATTTAATAAAAATTACCAAGTACTAACTCTTAACCAAATTAATTTTATTTAAACAACCAAGAATTGTGATTTTTCTAATTAAGAAAACTAAATTAAAACAATTAAAAGAGATTATTCTAAAAGAAAGGAAATAAACAACTAAAATTTGAATGAATTCAGATAAATAACGATTAAGACTTCAATATCCCCAATTATGAATTATAAATCAATTATTCAACTATTCCAATTATTATGTCTCATTGAATTGTTAATGAGAATTCTCAAATGCCAAAAGCCCTTTCTCAAGTGATCATTTGCCTTCTATTTAACCCATATTAATTTTGCTATATCTCTATGCAAAACAATTGAATTAAACTCTTACATAATCCCAATTCCTTATGTATTTACATGCGTGAAATAGATATTCTCATTCTATTCATAAACCTAATTATTCTTTGTGCAAATAACTAAGTCACATGTCACCATGCTTCAGCTTCTAACCCTAGAATTCCTTTCTCAATTCCTTCTACAGTAACAAGGTAAATTCTTGGTCGGATAATTAATCAATAAGCATAAGGCAAGATAAACAACTCACTTTGACACAAATAATTGGAATATAATGAATAACTAAATCATAGCCATAAAAAGTTCAATTGAAATCTTAATGAAAGAGTTAGTTCATAATTAATGAATTAAAATCAAGAATCCACAATTGAATAGACATTAAAAGATAAAAGTAAGAGAAGAGAAGATAATATAATCTAGTGTCGGTAGCCTTGAGACTCTCTTTTCGCTCTGTTTTGAATCTTCAATGGTCTCCAAGTTGCTTCAATCTCCAAAACTAATAAGAACTAGGGTTATGTTATAATCTTAAGGAGTGTTTAATATAGTCTAATCTATGTAATCTCCCCTTATTTTATGCCTTACATCATGTATTTATAGGTTACAAGTCTAATTTTGAGCTTAGGAACAAACCCAATCCAATTTGGAGTCAAAAAGCTGTCAAAATTCGCCCAAAATGCGTCTAGGCCGCACCTAACCTCTTCCCCAGCGTCCCAGCACCCCAGCGCTAGGCACGACACTCAAACACTGCCTTATAGCGCCCCGACGCTGCAAATAGGCTTAAAATTAGCGCCCCGGCGCTACCCCATTTTCTGACATTTTCTACTCTGACGTCCTATGGTAAAATGGCCATAACTTCTTCGTCTGAACACCGATTTATATTATTCAAGATGATCCGGAAAGAGAAAAAGTAGATCTACAACTTTCATTCTTTAAGCGTTTCAAAATAAGGTCTGTAGCAATACTCAAATTGGCTCTGAAGTGACTGCTGTGTAAATGGCAAGCCAAAAACGCGAATCTAGCCACCCCAAACGTCGATCCAATTAACTTTTGTCCCAATTCCTACAAAACAATGTAAAACATGCATGAATGGACACAAACACTTAAAAACTATTCTAAAAGACTTGAGAACAACAATAAATTAAGCCCGAATGTATCCAATTCATGTGTATAAAACTCACTCATCAAGAACAGTGAAAGAAAAGGGTGAACTCAACTAGCCTAATATGAAATATTATGACTAAGATAATGCATAATAAATTATCCTTAGCCTTCAACAGTATAAGAACTGATAGAATATGATAGACAACAAGTTTTAGATCAACAACTGCAGCGGAATAAGCAATCCATTAGAAAAGTCAAGTAGAACATAATGTCTACTATCTCCGCTAGATTAAAAGTCCATCGTTAATATTTCATTCCTGCAATACTTATCAACAGTTCTTTATTATAACCAAGACAAAAAAAATCTCATCACCTGTCTTCACCTGAACCACTAACGATTATAGTTAAATCCATAATTCATATTTATAATCATGTATATCAACAGTTTCTCTTTGTAACAAAGGCTTAATAGAATGTTTACTCAATATCCTTACCCCAAAGGCTAAAGACATTCAAGTGTAATAACAATGATCCTACCAATTAGTTGTCTATCTTTACACTACGGGCCAAAGATATTCAACTATAAAACCAATGATCATGATCATACCAATCAATTGCCTGTCAGTGCACTACGGCAAAAGACATTCAACTGTTAACTAATGGTCATGATCCTGCCAATCTCATCATCAAATTATACATGCACTACGGCCAAGGATATTCGTTAGTATCACCAGTGGTCATGATCATGCCATACACCTGTCTATCTTTGCACTACATGCCAAAGCTATCAATTAACAGTTCATCTTTCTACGACCAAAGATATCAATCAACTGTTCTTCTTTTGCACCACTGGGCCAAAGACATACAATCAGTAAAACTAATAACTAATAAATCCATCTATGCACGTAAAGCCACGTAGATGACGTTCATCACAATATAAGCATAAAGATGATGACAATGATATAAGCATTAATCCAACGAAATCAACGATAAAAATTATAGACTTTAAATTTATCTAGAGTTTGAAAATATCCAAATTGTCAACATGATAATGCTTTGTGGAGTAAAATTCAAGAATAATATTCATGTACCAAAAATAATTTGGACAGAACAGAAATATATTTTTCGGGTAAATGGAACCCCGTGAATAGTACCATATGAATAGTACTTCGGGAATAGTACCTCGTGAATAGTAAACTGGCATAAAAAGTACCCCAAATACCCGAGTGAATAGTAATTGGGTGAATAATAACATATGAATAGTAAATGGGTGAATAGTAACTCGTGAATAGTACTCCAGCATGAAAAGTGCCCTGAATACCCGAGTGAATAATACTTGAGTGAATAGTAATCGGGTGAATAGTAACCCGTGAACAGTAACTCGTAAATAGAATACCAAATACAATGTTATTTCATGACGATTACAAAAGAAATGATATCTCATACGAGTATAATAGAATATACAAAACTGCAAATGGATTTTCATCTGCCATGCGGTAATCCACGTAGACAGATCATTTCCACAATTTAATAAAGAATGAATATGAAAGGTCATTCACCATGCATGCGGTAGTCCACGTAGATATGTTATTCCAACAGAATAATAAAGAATGGAATAACAGAAGAATTCACCATGCATGCTATAGACCGCACAGACAGGTTATTCCAACATAATAATAAAGAAGGGAATAGTGAGGTAGTAGACTTCTCTTCTTCTTTCTCTCTATAATTTCTCTCTATAATAATTGCTCTATAGCTTTAGTGAATTGGTGAAAAATAATGAAGGAATGAGCTTCTATTTATAGGAAAATATAGTTTCAATAATTGCATATTTTGGGGCTCAAAATATTACTGTATAATACCTTCCTCTTTTCCTTCATTTTTAATTTGGTCCTTCGAATATTATCAAACTTGCACCACCTCCCCTAATAGTAAATCAAGTGAATCAATAGTTCTAGACATGTGAAAATATGAATTACAGTATAGTACCTCCATCTATACCTCTATTTTTAACTTAGCCATTCAAGTATTATCAATCTTGCACCACCTCCCCTAATAGTACAAGAATATGAATCAATAGTACACACATGTGAACAAATAGTTATAATCATGTGAATCAATAGCAATTAATTGCTTATTTATCCGATTGGTCAATATAACCTCCAGACATCAAATATTATCGAAATAAATATCGATTTCCACTAACACTAATAATTCCAACACAATGGAACTATCAATTTCATCCTTAATCAACACGAACTTATTCACCATTAATATTATAATTCATAATATTTAACAACCAGTCGTTTCGTGAAAGAGGGGCTTTTCGATAAGGATTTCTCCTTATTGGTAGCCATGATTAGGTGACCAAACCTCTCCTTGATGTAACTTCTAGACATTGTCAATATTGCAAATAATAATATAAATAACTTTGTCGTCTTAAATATTGATTTAATAATATAACATATTATGCATATGATACTGTGACAATAATTGAATCAATAATATGAGAGATATGATGCAGCAATTACTGTAGCAATAATTGAGTATAACTAAGTTACTTGTCACGTAAGCATCAATAATCAATACCGAGTGTTACTATACAACCACGCGTATTACTGTACTTTTTCTACCAGGTAGTTCAACCGTTTTAACGGTAAAACTTTCACCATTATTTTTATAAAAATATAATTCTGTCGTTTTCTAACTACGACAATACTTCCATTGTGGGGTCCATCAATGATTGTGCCATCGTACGAATATTCCCTGTTAAAACGAATATTCCCCGACCAATCGAATATTATATAACCACTTGCATACTTTGCAAAAATTTATAACTATTACCCACAACTATAACATTATATCAAAGCCACACCATAATATTAAAAAAATATTTCGAGAAATTTAAATCTTTATTCATAAAATTTGGGGTCTCACAACCGTGGCAGCCAAATTACCATGAGTGCTTTATTTAAAAACATGTGCTCATTTGTCCTCAAATAGGATGAATAACATAGCAAAAAAAGGTACCAAATTACTATCTCAGAAGTCATTTTTTCACATCAATACATTCAGCATGGTAAAATATGAACATTTACTTAGTTGAATAATTTTTATCAAGTCATATGGGCATGCATATTCACTACTTTATGTTTAGAAGCATTCTATATGAAATCTAACGTTCTAACGATCAAAACTGGAAAATAAGCATGATTATTTACTCTCAACATCAAATTTAAATATGCAATTTCCCAACAATCTTGCCTTATTTAATGTTGACATAACCAAGGAGATTTGTATCATGATCATCAATTTCTAGATGTAGTTGCTCGAAAGTAAATATGACTTAGTGTTTCAGTGAGCAGGTGAAATCTCTAGAGAATAAGAAGGAATTTATTGATGTTTATAAGGATAGATATTACAATAATGCATAGTTACATCAATAAGAAATAAATTCCAACTTATCTTTCTGCCTTTTTCTTCTTGGAGGATTGGCATGCTCTGCATCTCTTCTTCTCCTGTTGACTTCTTCTCTCTATGTAATGTCTTCCATCTCACTTTAACTTAGTCATTCTCCATGATCGTGTCTATTCATGAATACAGGATCTCCAACTGGCATGCTTAGGCCAGTAGTGGTTACTCCTTGTGAGCTAGGAGATGGCCCTCGACTCCTTAGTGGTTGCGCCATTAGAATTGGTTGGCGATGCTGCTGTTCGGATCGTGGAGTCTGATGGCGAGGCTGTTTTGTGGGGGGTACTCCTTGAGGAATGAGAAATTTTCTTTCCTCTTCCTTTGCCTCTCTCTCCTTCCCCTTTATTCTCCCCCTTTATGTCAGCATCAAGGGTTCGAATGTCTTCGAACAATCGATTCTTTCCTAGACGAGCTCGTGGAGTTGATTCTAGATTGATCAATGTCTTCACGGTTTTTCTTGAACGGAGAATCGATTCGAGATCTATTCTTTTGTAGAATGGCCAAGACAATTTCTATTTGTTTCATTTGAACCATTGAAAATTCTTGGAATTCTTTCATTGAGGTTCGTAGACTTGAGAGACTTTCCATCATAAGTATATTTTTTGATTCCTGAGACTTCTATAGAACGAGAACTTCTTCCTTGTGCTTCCTAGCAGCCTGAAAGTGAATTTGATCCCTTTCATTGATACTGTGGATCATTTCCTTGATGATTTCCCTAAGCTTCTTTGTAAACTCAGTACTCAAATTATTGGGGAGGGTGTTGGCAACATCAATCAAATGGTTCAACCTCATATGAACAAGCTCAAAGTGAGTTTCAAGATCTTCTTGAATGTCTTTGGTTACTTTTTGTGAAGCATCAGATAGGTCAGATTTGGTGGGAAGATCTGACAGAAGCTCTAGTATTTGCTGAGTACCTGGAAGAGAGGCTCTTGTATTTTGGTTTTGCAGGTTTGAGAGAGCAAATGGATAAAAGCGACCTCTTTTCCCAAAGTCACCAAAGAGGTAATCATTAGTTTCATCAGTAATAATGTCATCTATCGATATGGACAACCGGAGATGATCGTATCGGACAATGCCAAAAATCTAAACAACCAGATGATGCAGGAGTTATGCATCAAATTCCACATCAAACATCTTAACTCCATCATTTAGCATCCCAAGATGAATGGTGTTGTTGAAGTAGCCAATAAGAACATCAAAAAGATCATGCAAAATATGTCCAATAATCACAAAGGATAGCTTGACTTATTGCCTCTGACTTTGCTAGCCTATAGAACATTAATGCGCACTTCTACTGGGGCTACCCCCAACTCATTGGTCTATGGCATGAATGAAGTGTTCCCCATAAAGGTAGAAATGGAGTCATTAAGAGTATTGATAGATGCTCAAATAGAGGAAGACCAATGGTTGCAACGGTACCACCAATTATCTTTGATAGATGAGAGGAGGGCCACATCTATCTTTCGTAGTCAATTATATCAGCAGAGAATTGCTCAGTCATACAACAAGAAAGTCCGGCTTCGGTAATTCAAAGAAAATGATTTGGTACTAAAGAAAGTCCTTGCCATTCAAGATCAATCTAAAGGAAAATTTCCCCGAACTGGGAAGGCCCCCTTTTATTGTCAAGAAAGTGTTGACGGAGGAGCCCTCAGATTGCAAGAACTGGATGGCGAAGAATTTCCCAAGCTTATCAATTCAGACACCGTGAAAAGGTATTATGTCTGAAATCACCTATAAACCACCATCTTGGGTCTGAAAAAAAAATTAAATCAAATCAAATAAATCAAGTCAATTCAGGTTTTCAAGCTGCATCTTGAACTACGTAGACCTAATCTCCCCTCATTAATGGGAGTACGTAGGCATCCAACTATGGTGCGGTCAAACCACGCAAATAACCCAAAAAACCCAAACAAACACTTCTCAAGCCATTCAGCTCAAGCCACATCAGAAACTACGAAAGACCTGATCTCTCATCATCAATAAGAGTACGTAAGCAGCCATCTGTAGTGCGGTATAAGCCCTACAAAAATCCAAAAACCCCTTTAACCAAGCTCAAACTCCAATGAATACTTTCCAACCTTTCAAGCCAAAGCCTAAACTATGTAAAACCTGATCTCTCATCCAGGGGAATACGTAGGCAACCATCTATGGTGCGGTCGAACCATTAGAGAGGAAAGCCAAACCCTTTGCTTAAACCTTAACCACATCAAAGATTAGTCCCAAGACACCAAAAATCAGAAAGACTAAAGATCAATGACCCATTTTGAAAGATCCTAAGACATCTTAATTTCAATCCATCAAGGAGAAGTTCAGGACACATCAAGATAGCAAGTCATAAAGAAAATGACAACTATCAAGCAAGTGACAATACATATCTAAAAGGGAAATGAATCAAAATATATTTCCTTGCCATATAATCTTTATTAGATATATCTGATGTATAAGCTCACGCCCTCGGGTATCTACGCGAGTCAGAAGATCCATGACCATCTGTATAGTGCTACCATGATCATCTATGAATGCACTCATATCTGCTAGGATTCTAGCTGTGTGGGATCTAAGTGCGATCTTATCGGTGATGGGAGCGTCTCCGGGTAGCTCAAGCCTCGTCGTGCGCTCAACAAAAGCAAACATCCCGATTAATTTCGAACCTCATCCCGCTAAACAAAAGTAGCATCCCGAGCCGCTCGAGCCTCATTTCGCTCAACAAAAGCCGCATCCCGGCTAGCTCGAGCGTCATCCCTCTTAGTAAAATCAGCATCTCTACCAAAAAGAGTTATCAACATTAGAGTCCTAGCTTGATCCCTCTCATATGTCATCAGATGTAACCTCTACTCCAAATACTCTACATAAGGTGGAGCCGTAGCAGTGGGAATGCTGGGGGTTTCATTGACCAGAGCTACTGTCAAACTAGGAAATAACTCATCCTCGGTAGGAGAATCAGGGTCCTCCATAGGCTCCTCATCATCAGAATCAATACTCGACTCTGAGTGAACAACTATAGCCGATGCAATATCAGCCTCTAGCCATTTAGAATATTTCGAGGAGTGACCCAGATCACTAGTCGCAAAATCAGCCCTCTCTTGGTGAGTCAAACAATCATAAATCCTAGTCAAGTCATCTGCTAAAAAAAGTCGAGCCGATAGTCGCTGACCCAATGCCCCATCAAATGGGTAAATATCCTGAAACTGATCAAACTGTCCCATGACAGCCAGTGGATGATACCTGGTCACCCCTCTTAAACCAGCCAGGGGTAGATAGTCCATGCCAATTGCATGAGTAATAATGCTATAAGGAGAGTTGAGTCTTGAACAAGGCAAGATAGCAAATGGATCATCAATCCCTATCAGAAAAGCCAACCAGGATGTTGCATCTGTACACTCAGCCGGCTGAAAGGAATATGACATGAATATCTCATGAGTAAAGCAGTACTCATGATGTCTAAAGGTGCCAATCGGTCTCAAGTGTGTCCTAAATCACATGTATAACAAAATGGCACTACCCATAAAAAAACCCCACAGGATGGGTATGGCAAAATTTGGTCGACCTTAAGGTCTCTATCAATATCATGGGTAAGATGGTGTAACCCTCTCTACGAGCATGGACTACCATAATCAGGCCAATATCCAGATGATCCATATACAGTGGCATGCACAAATAGGCCATGATGCACATCAATAGAATATCTACGTAGGCAATATGCTACTTACCTTCAATAATGGTGAAATCCTCTAAATGTCGCAGATAATTGTTCGTGACCTAAATCAGTTAATCAAGAAATCCATAGACACTACATGCCCTAAGGTAATCTCGTCCATAACAACTTTGCGCCGTAAGCCCGTCAAGGTAATAAATTGTCGACTCATATCACCAACAACCATCCTAGCGCAAGGCCGGTCCAAGGGCAAATTAGTGAGACGCTCATAATCCCCCAACGTAGGAGTTAGTTCATGGATATCGAATCTAAAAACCTATCTCTCTGGTATCCAATAAGATATCATGCCCTCTACAAAGCCTTACGGCACCTGGAAAGTTAAGAGAATATTATAATGCCTCAATAACTGATCAACTGTCACCCGATATGTGGGAGATAAACTGCCATACCAGGATCTCAAAGAAGAGGCTACCAATATGGGTGGGGTATGCTCAATCCGGCTAACGGTAGATGAAGACATCTATAGGCCGTATCATAAGACCATCCATAGGTCAATGCTAAACTCACCTTTATGAATGTATATCCATGACATAATGCATGCATCATGATAAATGACAATATGATGTAGGAAGTAGAAAGCATAATACATAAATTTTTAAATACATCATCTTTGTATACAACTGAAAATAAAAAGTACAGGGAAATGGGGCACAACCTCCCGATATCTAACAGAGGCCTATAAAAAGATATAACGAGAAATGGGGCACATACGCCCAATATCTAACAGAGGTCTATCAAAAGAGATAACGAGAAATCTATCAGAAGAAAATAATGATGACCACATCATTCAATCTATCCTTCTGAGTCACTGAGTCTCTGCCATAAGTGATGTCGGTCGTCTACAAAGGGAATCAGCCTTTGGTAAAACTATCGAAATATGGGCCACCTAAAGGGCCAGAGCTAGAGCTGGATGGATCAAAAGAATCTGCCTCTGATGGATCTTTTGTGACGCCCCTAAAATAGGTATACATCACCTATTCTGAGTTGCCAAATACATGGTACAAAATACAAATACAAATACAAACTTAAATATACAACATGAGCTGTGAGTTTTAATACAAATATTATTTTCTAGACAGTATTCAAACTCAAAATAAGTCCTCAATACATTTATTATCACATTATTTCATAGAATAGTGAGGACTACTAATGCAACCATCTGGACCGTCAATCCATTCCCCGACTAGTCCCAGCTATATTCTCATTTCCTGAAGAGAACATTGAAAGAAAGGGTGAGCTCAACTAGCCCAGTAAGAAATATTATGACTAGATAATGCAGAATAAATTATCCTTAGCCTTCAATAGTATAACAACTGATAGAATATAATAGACAACAAGTTTTAGATTAACAACTACAGCGGAATAAGCAATCCATTAGAAGAGTCAATTAGAGCATAAAATCTACTATCTTCTATGATTAAAAAAAATTATCATAAAATTTATCGCTGAGACTCAGCTTAATAAATAATCCACATCATTAAATCATCCCTGCACTACAGGCCAAGGATATTCTTTAGTATCATGACCACGAATTATTCATGCACTATGGGCCAAAGATAATCGTGTTTTCATCAACGGTCCTGATCATGCCATAAAACAATTCTTATTTGTACCCTTGGCCGAAGAGAATCCATAGCCATAATCATACAAAAAACTATCCATCAATGCACTAAAGGCCAATGAGGACTTTTTCCACATCATTTGTAACATTACGGTCATGATTATACCGAATAATCCCTGGTCATAATCACACCAAGTCCATCTATGCACTACAGGCCACAGATCACTTTCAACATAATATAAGCATGAGGATGATGACAATTCAATAAAACAAGTTCAAGAATATATTTTAAAGATTTATAAGTTAATTTATCCTGAACTCAATAACGTCCAAATTGTCAACATGATACTGTTTTGTGGAGTAAAATTCAAGAATGCTCAGAAGAATATTTCCATGAAAAGATACTTGATGAAGCGCAAATATCCAGGATATTCTACTAATTTCATGGAGTATAGAAGCCAAAACTTTAACCAACTGAGTATAATAGAATATTTGAAGCTCGCAAATGGATTTTACTTTGCCATTCGATGAATCGGCGTAGATGCGGATCATTTCAATCGAATAATAAAGAATGGAATAACGTAAGACTTCACCAAGCATGCGATAGATCGCCTGGCGAGTTATTCCAATGAGAATAATAAATAATGAGAACTAGGTCATGCGTAATCCGCACGCAGCAAGGATATTCCAACAAGATAATAAAGAATGGAACCGGTCGTGCGTAATCGCATTGCACGAGGATATTCCAACAAATATAATAAAGAATGGAATAACAAATGTAATTCACCGGGCATGCGATAGACTAAACAATGGTTATTCTAATGTAATTATATAAAAAATGGAATAATGGAAGAATTTCACCATGTATTCGAGTACTTCACATGATTACGTTATTTATAACATAATAATAAAGAATGGAATAACAACCCTTACAAGTATTGAAATAACATTCTTCATGAATACGAAAGAATAATACCCTTACCTTAAAAAAGAAGAATATTACGAAGGGTAGAGGCGGGATATACTTGAAGAGAACTTACCTCGCTTTTCTACGCTCAAAGATTTCTTAAACTCAAAAAGAAATACGCTTCAAGATTATAGAAGAAGAATTCTCACGAATTTCTAGTGTGATTTTCAATTCTAACTAAGCATCCTATTTATAGGAGAATGGAAAGGATACTATCTTTGCATTATGTAATAAAATATAATATATTCTATTTATAATCAAATAAAACAAAACTTTATAAAAAGTATTACATTTTATATAAAAAGTTTTTACTATGGAAACACTATGCAGCACTTTATGCAAAACACTATGCATAATAAAATATAATATATTCTATTTATAATCAAATAAAACAAAACTTTATAAAAAGTATTATGTTTTATATAAAAAGTTTTTACTATGCAAACACTATGCATAATAAAATAAAATATAATCTATATATAATCAAATAAAACAAAATATTATAAAAAGTATTCTGTTTTATATAAAAAGTTTTTATGTTTATTACATTTATAATAATAATAAAACAACATTTATCACCATTATTATAATTCACAATATTAATCGACCAGGTCATTCCCAGGAAAGAGGGGGCTTTCCAATAAGGATTTCTCCATATTGGCGCGCAATTAGGTGACCAAACCTCTCCTTGATAGAACTTCTAGATATCGTCAATATTGCAAATAATAATATTAATAACTCTGTTATCTCAATTATAGATTTAATAATATATAAAATATCGACAATAATTGAATCAAATAACGATAGATACTATGCAATAATTACTGTAGCAATAATTGAACAAAACTGAGTGACTTCTCACGTAAGCATCAATAATCAATACCGTGTGCTACTATGCAACTACGCATATTACTGTACTTTTACTACCGAGTAGTTCAACAGTTTTAACGGTAAAACTTCCGCCGTTATTTTCATAAAAATATTTTTGTCGTTTTCTCAATCCGATAATAATTCTGTTGTGGGGTCCACCAATGATTGTACCGTCATACGGATATATCCCGACAAAAAGAATATTCCCCAACCAATCAAATATTATACAACAACTTGAATACTTTTCAAAAGTTATAAATATTACCCACAACTATAACATTATCTCAAATCCACACTATAATTTTGAAAATAATATTTCGAGAAAATTAAATCTTTATTCATAAAATTTGGGATTTTACATCTTTGCCCAAATGTAGGATGAAAAAATTTGTTCGATCTAACCTATGGTTCAAACTGTCAATCTATGTCAAATGAATGCACTCTCGGACGTAAGAAATCTAGTCTGTTATCATAACAGACCCAGGGACCATACCCCCCATAAACTGTGTGGCTTGGGTTTGAGCTCCAATGGTGCAAGGGAACCACCAGCGATAGAAAGCCTCTCGAATAAACCACCCTCAAAGCCTACTATAAGGAGGGGAATCCGACGGGTGGATAATACATACTCGACTCCAGTCAAAAAACCACCCTCAAAGCCTACTATAAAATGGTCCTCGGAGTAGGGAACCCATATGATGACTTCGGCTGTCAATAACTCCAAATGTAAACGAGAATGTGTAAACCCCTCGACTATAGAAACCTTTGCAAGAGTGGAGTAATGCCATCGTTGTCCCCATGGATAAGTTTCTAGACCTAATGTAGTAACGGGACGAAGGCAAGAAGCCTCTAATAGGGCCAAAACTAAAAATACAAAGATCAAATACCTTCAGTTATGAAAACTAACAGCTCGAGCGGGGGAAATGAAAGATAAAGAGAAAATACTCACCAGCAAAAATGGGTAAAAGCCTAGCCAAGCTTTCGTCATGCCCTCTGAGCATAGGCGCATCCCTCTAAGGAAGTAGACAAAGGTGTATGAGCCCCAGTCAAAGTCTCTAATATGGTCCATATCACGAGTAGAGCTGACTAAAGCGAAAGAAACCATCGAGGGGTTGTGCGCTAGGAAATAACCCCTGATGATGATCAGGAATAATCGCCGAAGAATGCGATCTCTAATCCTTGGATCATCAGGCAAAGGCTCAATCAGAGCCCCACTCATGGCATCTACACTCAAGGGCCCAGAACGAACAGTCTGACCCTTAAGGGTCGTGGCCGGAACTCCCAAAAGGGATCAAACAACAGTCAGGGAAATGTTAGCCACCAAAGGTACCAGCGCCCCTGTAAACTCCAACCTGGTGATAAACCGTCAATTCATCGATGTCATCATCACCTAGCAATCCAGGAAATGGAGAGACTGGGTCTCATCGAACCAGAGCTCAGACAAAGCCCTCAAATAACCCCAGGGGCAACGACAGGGATGAATAGAAAAGAAAGCCTCAAAGCCCCATGAATGGACAATTTCCATTTCCCGGTACTCTGGATGGAGGTTCTGATACAAAGACTAAATGCTAAACCAATTCCCCCTGGGCTGAGTAAAGCCGGGAACCTATATCAAATTGTAAATCAAAGATCAAAACCTTTGCCCCAAAAGTGGGAAAAGAAAGATGGAAACGGCTATTACCTCATTCGTATGAAGATATATCGAGGGGTGACGACTCAAATCATCCAGGAGATCTAGAATCGTCACGTTAATAACTGGAAGCTCCCGGCGGGGAATGGAAGAAGAATGAGCAGGTTCCATAGTAGAGTTAAAATTTCATGTTCATTAGATGCCTAGACTTGTGAAATTTTTTTGTTAGAGTCTCCTTTGTAAAATTGACTATCCACATGCACATATGCATGACTAGGTGGCCATTCAGTAGCATACTAACTCAAAATCATGAACATCTCATATGTATGAAAAACATCAAAATTAACTCCACCGTTGTGACGCCCCCAAAATAGGTATACATCACTCATCTTGAGTCGCCAGATACATGGTGCAAAATTCAAATACAACTTAATTATACAACTGTCGTGCAAAATATACGACAAACCATAGCTAAGAGTTTACATGAATATTGTCTCATAGACAATATACAAACTCAAATTCAATCCTCATTACACTTATTATCACACTAAGCAGTGAGGACTGCTAAAACAACCATCTTAGACCATCACTCCGTTCCCCAACTAGTCCTAGCTATATTCTCATTTCTTGAAGAGAACAGTGAAAGAAAAGGGTGAGCTAAACTAGCCCAGTAAGAAATATTATGACTAAGATAATGCAGAATAAATTATCCTTAGCCTTCAACAGTATAACAACTGATAGAATATACTAGACAACAAGTTTTAGATCAACAACTGCAGCGGAATAAGCAATCCATTAGAAAAGTCAAGTAGAACATAATGTCTACTATCTCCGCTAGATTAAAAGTTCATCGTTAATATTTCATTCCTGCAATACTTATCAACAGTTCTTTATTATACCCAAGACAAAAAAAAATTCTCATCATTTGTCTTCACCTGAACCACCAACGATTATAGTTAAATTAACAATTCATATTTATAAGTGTAATAACAATGATCATACCAATTAGTTGTCTATCTTTACACTACGGGCCAAAGATATTCAACTATAAAACCAATGGCCATGATCATACCAATCAATTGCATGTCAGTGCACTACGGCCAAAGACATTCAACTGTTAACTAAAGGTCATGATCCTGCCAATCTCATCATCAAATTATACATGCACTACGGCCAAGGATATTCGTTAGTATCACTAGTGGTCATGATCATGTCATACACCTGTCTATCCTTGCACTACATGCCAAAGCTATCAATTAACAGTTCATCTTTCTACAACCAAAGATATCAATCAACTGTTCTTCTTTGCACTACGGGCCAAAGACATACAACTGTAAAAATAATAACTAACAGTCCATCTATGCACGTAAGCCACAGATGGCGTTCATCACAATATAAGCATAAGGATGATGACAATGATATAAGCATTAATCTAACGAAATCAAATCAAACGAAATCAAGGATAAATATTAAAGACTTTAAATTTATCCATAGTTTGAAAATATCCAAATTGTCAACATGATGCTTCTTTGTGGAGTAAAATTCAAGAATAATATTCATGTACCAAAAATAATTTGGACATAACAGAAATATATTTTTTGGGTAAATGGTACCCTGTGAATAGTACTTCGGGAATAGTACCTCATGAATAGTAACCCGACATGAAAAGTACCCCAAATACCCGAGTGAATAATATTTGGGTGAATAGTAATTCGGCGAATAGTAACCCATGAATAGTAACTCATGAATATTACTTTGGCATGAAAAGTTCCCTGAATACCCGAGTGAATAATACTTGAGTAAATAGTAACTGGGTGAATAGTAACCCGTGAATATTAACTCGTAAATAAAATACCAAATAAAATGATATTTCATGAAGATTATAAAAGAAATGATATCTTATACGAGTATAATAGAATTTACGAAACTGCAAATAGATTTTCATCCGCCATGCGGTAATCCACGTAGACAAATCATTTCCATAATTTAATAAAGAATGAATAGAAAGATCATTCACCATGCATGCGGTAGTCCGCATAGACAGGTTATTCCAACATAATAATAAAGAATGGAATAACAAAAGATTTACCATGCATGCGACAGACCGTGCAGATAGGTTATTCCAACAGAATAATAAAGAATGAAACCAGGTCATGTGTAATCTGCATGCAGGACGGATATTCCAATGAATAATAAAGAATGGAATAACAAAGAATTCACGGGCATGCGATAGGCCAAATGCAGAAAAGTTATTCCAACAAAATAATAAAGAATAGAACAAGGTCATGCGTAATCCACACAAACAGGATATTACAACAGAATAATAAAGAATGTAATAAAAGAAGAATTTCACCGTATATGCGGTACCGCAGTAAAAGTTATTCAACATAATAATAAAAATGGAATAACTGAAGAATTTCACCATATATGCGGTACTTCGCATAGACAGGTTATTCCAACATAATAATAAATAAGGGAATAACAGAACCACTCTTCATAAATCTGAAAGAAATAATACCCTTACCTCAAAAGAAGATGGATCTTTGGAATCGAGGTATAGGACTTCTCTTCTTCTTTCTCTTTATAATTTCTCTATATAATAATTGCTCTATAGCTTTAGTGAATTGGTGAAAAATAATAAAGGAATAAGCTTCTATTTATAGGAAAATATAGTTTCAATAATTGTACATTTTGGGGCTCGAAATATTACAGTATAATACCTTCCTCTTTTCCTTCATTTTTAATTTGGTCCTGCAAGTATTATCAAACTTGCACCACCTCCCCTAATAGTAAATCATGTGAATCAATAGTAAATCATGTGAACCAATAGTTCTAGACATGTGAAAATACGAATTACAGTATAGTACCTCCATCTATACCTCCATTTTTAACCTAGTCATGCAAGTATTATCAATCTTGCACCACCTCCCCTAATAGCACAAGAATATGAATCAATAGTACACACATTATAATTCACAATATGTAACAACCAAGTCGTTCCCAAGAAAGAAGGGGCTTTTCGATAAGGATTTCTCCTTATTGGAGCGCAATTAGGTGACCAAACCTCTCCTTGACAGAACTTCTAGACGTTGTCAATATTGCAAATAATAATATGAATAACATTGTCGTCTCAATTATTGATTTAATAATATAACGTATTATGCAGATGATACTGTGACAATAATTGAATCAATAATATGAGAGATATGATGCAGAAATTACTGTAGCAATAATTAAGTATAACTACGTGACTTTTCACGTAAGCATCAATAATCAATACTGTGTGTTACTATGCAACCACGTGTATTACTGTACTTTTACTACCGGGTAGTTCAACAGTTTTAACGGTAAAACATTCGCTGTTATTTTTATAAAAAGATAATTCTGTCGTTTTTAAACTACGACAATACTTCCGTTGTGGGGTCCACCAATGATTGTGTCGTCATTAAACGAATATTTCTGTTAAAATGAATATTCCCCGACCAATTGAATATTATATAACCACTTGCATACTTTGAAAAAATTTATAACTATTACCCACAACTATAACATTATATCAAATCCACACCATAATATTAAAAAAATATTTCGAAAAATTTAAATCTTTATTCATAAAATTTGGGGTCTCACAATTTCCCCTCCTTATGATATTTCACCCTCGAAATTTACGTACTTACCTGGTATGCCGAAGAGATGAGGATAGCTTGACTTCATTTCAGATTCTAACTCTTGAGGTACAACCTTTAAGTGTTAAATATGATCCTTCTTATCTATGATTTTAACACGTATCTCATCATACGTTAAATCTTCTGCTATCTCGTCTAGTTCTAATTCAATAATGTGGTTCGGGTCGTCCACATAATTACGTAACATTGATACGTGAAAAACGTTATGAACACGCGACATACTTGGCGTTAAAACGAGTCTATAAGTCACAGTTCCTACTCGATCAAGGATTTCAAATGGGCCAATTAAATCGAGGGTTGAGATAACGCCTTCTTGAACCTTCTTCCTCGTATTCATCAGCTCCGGGTGTGTAGCTTGAGCGGCTTTATCTTTATCGATTTAAAGTTGGTTCAAATAGTATATTCGCTATTTCTATGTGGTTCTCTAGAGTTTTTAACTCTATCTTCATCATTTGTAAGTTATATGAAATAGGTTTTTCTGTTAACAAGATCGCACTCGTAAACACATACAATCTTCTACTTAACGCGTCAGCTACCACGTTCGCTCTTCCACGATGATATGGAATGGTATAGTCGTAATCTTCAACAGCTCGGGCCAACATCCTTGGCGCATTTTATGTTCGTTCTAGGTGAAGAAATATTTGAGGGTTTGAGAAATGGGTTTTGTACTGAGGTCAATACAAAATTTGATTTTATGCTCAAGAGGTAGGCTAGGAAGTCTTCAAGAATACGTCAGGAAATTTATTAACAATAGAAATATCATTCAAAACTGTGACTGTCATCCAAGACTTGGATAACACATGTAATGAAGGTTTCTCCTAACGGAGTTTCAACCGATAAGTCAAAGTCTAATTTCTCTAGAGTCAAATTTAAATGTTGAGCGCAAGTAAGAGAGATAAAAGAATTGGTAGAACCGGTATCTAATAAGGTATAGACTTCGCAAGAATTTATAATTAACTAACCCGTGCTAACTTCATTCGGGTTACTCGCTTTTTTAGAAGTCACGAGAATCGCTCTCCCTGAAACCACCGACTTAGTTTTGTCTGTATCCGCCTTTGGTGCCACCGTCCCAGCTGGACTTAACTTTGGTGCACGACAAAATCGGGCTAGGTGACCTTCTTTTCCATAATTGTAACATGCTTTGGACTGCATCGTGCAACTTGGACTGATATGTCCCTCCCCTCCGCATTTGAAGCATATAATTGGTGGTCATTCTCCTTTCTTAAAAATGGGTGTTGGTGCTGCTAACTTTCTATCGTTGTTGAACCTTCTCTTCTTGAAATTTCCACTCCTATTATCTTGGCCATGATTACCACCGAAGTAGTTACCATTCTCGGCATGATAATTTCCCCCACGATGGTTATCATTGTTCCGATGGCCGTTCCCACCGGTATGATTTTTAGTGTGTTGTTCCTCGTTACCTTTTGGTTGTGTTGACTCATTATCGTGCTCCAATAACTGAGCCCTATTCACAACATCTGAATATAAACAAAGTTTGTGAGAAACGAGGTATTGACGTAAATTGGGTTTCAAACCTCTTAGAAACATTCGTGTCATTTGCTCCTCATTATCGACCAAATGGGATGCAAACCGGGATAACTCCGCAAATTTAGCCTCGTATTGCAACACGGTCATATTGTTTTGCTCCAACTTGATAAACTCCACCTCCTTCATGTGACGAATACTTTCGGGAAAGTACTTGTCGTTGAACAGCTCTTGGAACTTCTCCCAAGACATCTTGAGTGTGTTAAAGTTGGAGTGCGCTTTTTCTGATTCCCACCGAAGAATCGCTTCTTCACGCAACATAAAGGTGGCAAAGGGAATCTTTTACTCCTCAGAGCATCCCAAGACATCAAATATCTTGGTGATCTACTTTAACCACGTCTCTGCCATAAGTGGTTCTGGCTTTCCTAAAAACTCTGGCGGTCCCAGCTCCTTGAACTACTTAACAGTGACTAGCTGTGGGTTGCCATTGTTTCCACCAGCATTTTGAACAGGAGTCTCTCTCGCCTGATGTTGCATAAATTGCATAAAGCCTCTAAACATCCCATCGTTCACCATTTCATTGGTGTTATTGTTTACCTGAGGATTATTGTCTTCCTGTTGCACATTATCATGGGTATTGATCGTTGGTGACTCAACGGTCTCATGTGCTTCATTGTTGATCTCAACATTTTCAGATGTCATTTTCAAACACTGTCACAAAACAAGGGTTAGTTAACATATCACATATTATCCCTATACTCTGAACGACCAATTAAATACCAAATAAACTTAGGTAGGTCATAATAGCGAAGGAATTCCCCGTCTCTCCCCTCCTAGTTCTTGTCTCACATCTCAGCTAGGGATCATATCCCTAAGCTTTGATACCAACTGTGATGCCCCCAAAACAGGTATACATCACCCATCTTGAGTCACCAGATATATGGTACAAAATTTAAATACAACTTAATTATACAACTGTCGTGCAAAATATATAACAAAATATAGCTGAGAGTTTACATGAATATTGTCTTATAGACAGTATACAAACTCAAATTCAATCCTCATTACACTTATTATCACACTAAGTAGTGAGGACTGCTAAAACAACCATCTCGGACCGTCACTCCATTCCCCGACTAGTCCCAGCTATATTCTCATTTCAAGAAGAAGCTGTTGATTGATTTCTTAATCAATGAATACGTGCAAGTATATACAATTCAACAAGTAATAAAGTGAAAGTAGAGTATCGTTCCCACGAGGAATTATTTAATAAAAATTACCAAGTACTAACTCTTAACCAAATTAATTTTATTTAAACAACCAATAATTGTGATTTTTCTAATTAAGAAAACTAAATTAAAACAATTAAAAGAGATTATTCTAAAAGAAAGCAAATAAACAACTAAAATTTGAATGAATTCAGATAAATAAGGATTAAGACTTCAATATCCCCAATTATGAATTATAAATCAATTATTCAACTATTCCAATTATTATGTCTACTGAATTGTTAACAGGAATTCTCAAATGCCAAAAGCCCTTTCTCAAGTGATCATTTGCCTTCTATTTAACCCATATTAATTTTGCTATATCTCTATGCAAAACAATTGAATTAAACTCGTTACAATCCCAATTCCTTATGTGTTACATGCGGCAAATAGATATTCTCATTCTATTCACAAACCTAATTATTCACTGTGCAAATAACTAAGTCACATGTCACCATGCCCAGTTCTAACCCTAGAATTCCTTTCTCAATTCCTTCTAGAGTAACAAGGTAATTACTGGTCAAATAATTAATCAATAAGCATAAGACAAGATAAACAACTCACTTTGACACAAATAATTGGAATATAATGAATAACTAAATCATAGCTATAAAAAGTTCAATTGAAATCTTAATGAAAGAGTTAGTTCATAATTAATGAATTAAAATCAAGAATCCACAATTGAATAGACATTAAAAGATAAAAGTAAGAGAAGAGAAGATAATATAATCTAGTGTCAGTAGCCTTGAGACTCCTCTTTCGCTCCTGCTTTGAATCTTCAATGGTCTCCAAGTTGCTTCAATCTCCAAAACTAATAAGAACTAGGGTTATGTTATAATCTAAAGGAGTGTTTAATCTAGTCTAATCTATGTAATCTCCCCTTATTATATGCCTTATATCATGTATTTATAGGTTACAAGTCTAATTTTGAGCTTAGGAACAAACCCAATCCAATTTGGAGTCAAAAAGCTGTCAAAATTCGCCCAAAACGCGTCTAGGCCGCACCCAACCTCTTCCCCAGCGTCCCAGCACCCCAGCGCTGGGCACGACACTCAAACACTGCCTTATAGCGCCCCGGCGCTGAAAATAGGCTTAAAATTAGCGACCCGGCGCTACCCCATTTTCTGACATTTTCTACTCTGACATCATATGGGAAAATGGCCATAACGTCTTCGTCCGAACTCCGATTTATATGATTCAAAATGATCCGGAAAGAGAAAAAGTAGATCTACAACTTTCATTCTTTAAGCGTTTCAAAATAAGGTCTGTAACAATACTCAAATTGGCTCTGAAGTGACTGCTGTGTAAATGGCAAGCCAAAAACGCGAATCTAGCCACCCCAAACGTCGATCCAATTAACTTTTGTCCCAATTCCTACAAAACAATGTAAAACATGCATGAATGGACACAAACACTTAAAAACTATTCTAAAAGACTTGAGAACAACAATAAATTAAGCCCGAATGTATCCAATTCATGTGTATAAAACTCACTCATCAAGAACAGTGAAAGAAAAGGGTGAACTCAACTAGCCTAATATGAAATATTATGACTAAGATAATGGATAATAAATTATCCTTAGCCTTCAACAGTATAAAAACTGATAGAATATGATAGACAACAAGTTTTAGATCAACAACTGCAGCGGAATAAGCAATCCAATAGAAAAGTCAAGTAGAACATAATGTCTACTATCTCCGCTAGATTAAAAGTCCATCGTTAATATTTCATTCCTGCAATACTTATCAACAGTTCTTTATTATAACCAAGACAAAAAAAATCTCATCACCTGTCTTCACCTGATCCACTAACGATTATAGTTAAATCCATAATTCATATTTATAATCATGTATATCAACAGTTTCTCTTTGCAACAAAGGCTTAATAGAATGTTTACTCAATATCCTTGCCCCAAAGGCTAAAGACATTCAAGTGTAATAACAATGATCCTACCAATTAGTTGTCTATCTTTACACTACGGGCCAAAGATATTCAACTATAAAACCAATGGTCATGATCATACCAATCAATTGCCTGTCAGTGCACTACGGCAAAAGACATTCAACTGTTAACTAATGGTCATGATCCTGCCTATCTCATCATCAAATTATACATGCACTACGGCCAAGGATATTCGTTAGTATCACCAGTGGTCATGATCATGCCATACAACTATCTATCTTTGCACTACATGCCAAAGCTATCAATTAACAGTTCATCTTTCTACGACCAAAGATATCAATCAACTGTTCTTCTTTGCACTACGGGCCAAAGACATACAACTGTAAAACTAATAACTAACAGTCCATCTATGCACGTAAGCCACAGATGAAGTTCATCACAATATAAGCATAAAGATGATGACAATGATATAAGCATTAATCCAACAAAATCAAGGATAAAAATTATAGACTTTAAATTTATCTAGAGTTTGAAAATATCCAAATTGTCAACATGATAATGCTTTGTGGAGTAAAATTCAAGAATAATATTCATGTACCAAAAATAATTTGGACAGAACAGAAATATATTTTTCGGGTAAATGGTACCCCGTGAATAGTACCCTATGAATAGTACTTCGGGAATAGTACCTCGTGAATAGTAAACTGACATAAAAAATACCCCAAATACCCGGGTGAATAGTAATTGGGTGAATAGTAACATATGAATAGTAATTGGGTGAATAGTAACTCGTGAATAGTACTCCAGCATGAAAAGTGCCCTGAATACCCGAGTGAATAATACTTGAGTGAATAGTGATCAGGTGAATAGTAACCCGTGAATAGTAACTCGTAAATAAAATACCAAATACAATGTTATTTCATGACGATTACAAAAGAAATGATATCTCATACGAGTATAATAGAATATACAAAACTGCAAATGGATTTTCATCTGCCATGCGGTAATCCACGTAGACAGATCATTTCCACAATTTAATAAAGAATGAATATGAAAGGTCATTCACCATGCATGCGGTAGTCCACGTAGATATGTTATTCCAACAGAATAATAAAGAATGGAATAACAGAAGAATTCACCATGCATGCGATAGACCGCATGCATGCATAAAGTTATTCAACGAGAATAATAAAGAATGGAACCGTGTCATGCGTAATCCGCATGCATGTGGATATTCCAATGTAATAATAAAGAATAAAATAACAACGGAATTCACCAAGCATGCGATAGAACCGCATGTATATCGAGTTATTCCAACAAAGATAATAAAGAATGGAGCCAGTCATGCGCGTCATCCTCACAGACATGATATTCTAACAGAATAATAAAGAATGTAATAACAAAAGAATTTCACCATGTATGCGGTATTGATGATGGCGAGTTATTCCAACATAATAATAAAGAATGGAATAACAAAAGAATTTCACCATGTATGTGGTACTTCGCATAGACAGGTTATTCCAACATAATAATAAAGAAGGGAATAACAGAAGCTCTCTTCATGAATATGAAAGAAATAATACCCCTTACCTCAAAAGAAGACTGGATACTGGAATAGTGAGGTAGCAGACTTCTCTTCTTCTTTCTCTCTATAATTTCTCTCTATAATAATTGCTCTATAGCTTTAGTGAATTGGTGAAAAATAATGAAGGAATGAGTTTCTATTTATAGGAAAATATAGTTTCAATAATTGCACATTTTGGGGCTCAAAATATTACTGTATAATACCTTCCTCTTTTCCTTCATTTTTAATTTGGTCCTTCGAATATTATCAAACTTGCACCACCTCCCCTAATAGTAAATCATGTGAATCAATAGTTCTAGACATGTGAAAATATGAATTACAGTATAGTACCTCCATCTATACCTCTATTTTTAACTTAGTCATGCAAGTATTATCAATCTTGCACCACCTCCCCTAATAGTACAAGAATGTGAATCAATAGTACACATATGTGAACAAATAGTTATAATCATGTGAATCAATAGCAATTAATTGCTTATTTATCCGATTGGTCAATATAACCTCCAGACATCAATTATTATCGAAATAAATGTCGATTTCCACTAACACTAATAATTCCAACACAATGGAACCATCAATGATTGTGCCATCGTACGAATATTCCCTGTTAAAACGAATATTCCCCGACCAATCGAATATTATATAACCACTTGCATACTTTGCAAAAATTTATAACTATTACCCACAACTATAACATTATATCAAAGCCACACCATAATATTAAAAAATTATTTCGAGAAATTTAAATCTTTATTCATAAAATTTGGGGTCTCACAACCGTGGCAGCCAAATTACCATGAGTGCTTTATTTAAAAACATGTGCTCATTTGTCCTCAAATAGGATGAATAACATAGCAAAAAAAGGTACCAAATTACTGTCTCAAAAGTCATTTTTTCACATCAATACATTCAGCATGGTAAAATATGAACATTACTTAGTTGAATAATTTTTATCAAGTCATATAGGCATGCATATTCACTACTTTGTGTTTAGAAGCATTCTATATGAAATCTAACGTTCTAACGATCAAAACTGGAAAATAAAACATGTAATTGTTACCAGCGTAGTGCAGAATTTTTGTACGGTGACGAATTTTGCAAAATGCAGCCCAAACTTAGTAGATCTGAAGAAGAAATTTTGGATTTTCTATTATGTTCAACTTGAAAATTACTTATGAAAGAGAAGGGAGGGAGTAAATATACCCACGAGGAGCCGCAGGTCAATTCACGGCAGCCATGGGTTTACCTACGGCCACCCAGGATGGTCCCCACCACCTCTGGCTTGATCAAATTTAAGTTACAACGGAGTTCCCTTGAAGCTAAAAAGTCGTATCAGGTAAAAAGGCGCTACGCGATTAAGCGAAAAGGGCCTGAAACCCTAAATTCAAATAAAAAACTTCTGACCTACATGTAAGTCATTGGAATTAACCCGGATGTGGGGTTCAGAAAGCCGATGATAGAGGTTATTGAAAGCAGCCCTTGTCAAAACATCTGGAAGGTCTGGTGTCATGAACCGTGGGTATTAAATTCTTCAAAATGTCCAGATTTGTTAAGGGGTATAACTCATCAGAAAGATATCCCCAGCACAGAAATCACGCATGTTTGACAGTGTAAACCATTGGCGACAACTCCAGCGTAGCATCGGGAAAGATCTAGTGATGAAGCCGTTGAAAACTACTTCAACGAAGTTCATAATGATTGGTTTTGCAAACCGTTGGCGATAACTCCAGTGTAGCATCGGGAAAGGTTTGTTGATGTAAGTCGTTTAAAACTATTACAACGAAGGTTAGAGTATTTGATTTTGCAAATCTTTGGCGACAACCCCATCATAGCATCATGAAAACTATCTTCATCAGGGAGGACTAATGTTGGAATCTATTATACAAATCCTTAGCCGAGGTACCGCGAAGGTTCGGTGATTTTCAGACCGTTGTAAACTATTGTTCAAGTAGGCACCAAGGAAAGTTGGTGATGGTCAACCTTCACAAAACTACCATTCGAGTAAGTATTGTGAGGATGCTGTGAAAACAAGCAGTAAAAATTCTATCTTCAGTGGAGCTATCAGCATCAACCTGATAGAAAGCACGAGTGGTGGTGACAATCCCATCGTAATGATAGGAAGAATCCAATGATGGCAACCAAGCCAAGCTATCATCAGGATAAACATCAATAATCCCCAGAGAATCACTCGCAAAAGAGATGAACATCTTCGACGGAAATAAAGTCAGAAAGTACCAGAACATTGTGTTAGTTCCCAGAGGCACAATAGTTATCTAGAAGGGGGGGTTGAATAGATATTTTAAAAATTCTATTATAAAATACTTGTCAGATTTGTTAATGATTTAAATATAGTGGAATTTGAAATTTGTTTGTTTCCCTTTAAGATAAATCTAGTTAATAAGAGATAATCAGTTATGATAGATATAGCAGTTATAGCAAGAATGTAAGAGACACGATGTTTTTAAGTGGTTTAGAGCGCTCAAGGCTCCTAGTCCACTATTCTACTCCGTGAGTAAGAAATCCACTAAGGATGGTTTTACAATCTTTGAATCACTGAGATTCCTTCAAGACCGGTAATCTTGGAACTTCTTAGTTCACTTAGAACTCTTCAAGTCCAACAGACTTGGAACTTCTTAGTTCACTTAGAACTCTTCAAGTCCAAAAGACTTTGAACTTCTTACTTCACATAATGATAGTTGAGCTCTTGAATGGGGCTACTCAGTTGCCATTAAGCTTGTGTTCGAAAGAACTGAGTGGTTAAGAAAGCTTTCTTTACAGATCGTAGAGTTGAGCGTTGAGTGTTTTTCAGCTTTTTGTTCTATGCTTGCATGTCTCTTTCATCTGCATCTAATTTATATATAAGGTAACTTTGAAATGTATCCGTTTGAAGGCATCCGTTGAAGCATTAATTGTATTTGATATTTTTGAGCACTGATGGTGACTTTCTGCAAATCTTCTGTTGATTCGTCTGCCCCCACTAATACAACAGACTGCTATCCACCTAACACTTGAAAAGGTGTTTTTAGCTGACCTATAGTACTTTCCTTAGCTTCTTCAATATGTTTCTTTGTTACATACTAAGGATGAGTGTTGGGTCATTGGGATTCCTGAGGATTTCAACAGTTATAATCCATTCCATATTTGTTGTGTTTTATTCTTAAACGAATGGACAAGGCTCGATGCTTCTGATACTGACAGATGATGCTCTACGATCATGATCGTGGTGTTTAGCCACCTTGGTACTTGATCTGGTACTGATAGAAGAGAACACTACGATTTCTCTTAAGTATCGGTAGACTACGATCTTTGCTTACTTCATTTTTAGACTCTATGCTTCCGAAAGCACACTACGATTTTTAGTTAGCTCGGCAAGCGTTTGGACCACTCTACGATTCTGGGAGAGGCCCTCCAAAGCTGACAGACTGCGATTCTCGATGATCTACGATTCTACCTTGGCTTCTGTAATCTTTTGACTTGCTCAATATACTATGACTCTGTTGAAGCCTATCTATTATCTCAAAAGATAAATCAACCTAACAACTTTGATCTCTTCTTCTATACATTCATTTACAGAATGATAAACATTAAATCTCAGATCAACCTAACAAGTTTTGATCTATCACTAAGTCCTTGTACATGTATTCCTTAAAGGACTTTACATATAAGCATGATTATTTACTCTCAACATCAAATTTAAATATGCAATTTCCCAACAATCTCGCCCTATTTAATGTTGACATAACCAAGGAGATTTGTATCATGATCATCAATTTCTAGATGTAGTTGCTCGAAAGTAAATATAACTTAGTGTTTCAGTGAACAGGTGAAATCTCTAGAGAATAAGAATGAATTTATTGATGTTTACAAGGATAGATATTACAATAATGCATAGTTACATTAATAAGAAATAAATTCCAACTTATCTTTCTGCCTTTTTCTTCTTGGAGGATTGGAATGCTCTGCATCTCTTCTTCTCCTGTTGACTTCTTCTCTCTATGTAATGTCTTCCATCTCACTTTAACTTAGCCGTTCTCCATGATCGTGTCTATTCATGAATACAGGATCTCCAACTGGCATGCTTAAGGCCAGTAGTGGTTACTCCTTGTGAGCTAGGAGATGGCCCTCGACTCCTTAGTGGTTGCGCCATTAGAATTGGTTGGCGATGCTGCTGTTTGGATCGTGGAGTCTGATGGCGAGGCTGTTTTGTGGGGGGGTACTCCTTGAGGAATGAGAAATTTTCTTTCCTCTTCCTTTGCCTTTCTCTCCTTCCCCTTTATTCTCCCCCTTTATGTCAGCATCAAGGGTTCGAATGTCTTCAGATAATCAATTCATTCCTTGGACGAGCTCGTGGAGTTGATTCCTAGATTGATCAATATCTTCACGGTTTTCTCGAACCAGAGAATCAGTTCGAAATCTATTCTTTTGTAGGATGGCCAAGACAATTTCTAATTATTTCATTTGAACCATTGAAAATTCTTGGAATTCTTTCATTGAGGTTCGTAGACTTGAGTGACTTTCCATCATAAGTATATTTTTGGATTCTTGAGTCTTCTATAGAAGGAGAACTGCTTCCTTGTGCTTCCTGGCAGCCTGAAAGTGAATTTGATCCCTTTCATTGATACTATGGATCATTTCCTTGATGATTTCCTTAAGCTTCTTTATAAACTCAGTACTCAAATTATTGGGGAGGGTGTTGGCAGCATCAATCAAATGGTTCAACCTCATATGAACAAGCTCAAAGTGAGTTTTAAGATCTTCTTGAATGTCTTTGGTTACTTTTTGTGAAGTATCAGATAGGTCAGATTTGGTGGGAAGATCTGACAGAAGCTCTAGTATTTGCTGAGTACCTGGAGAAGAGGCTCTTGTATTTTGGTTTTGCAGGTTTGAGAGAGCAAGAGCAAGATCAAAATAATTGTTGGTTGAGGAAGAAGGTATGTCCGAAGGAGGTTCAGGTATGGGTGTTTGACTTGTGGAAGGAGAGGCTGTTGAAGAAAATGACTCTATGATTTGAGTATGAATAATATTCGTAGAGTGAGAGATGGTAGGAGATGGTACCAATATAAAATTATGCATATTTAGTGCATCAGTTACAGAATGTTGGGATTCTGTAACTGGAAATTGGTTTAGTGGGTGAAGTACCACTCATAACCATCTTGGTAATTCATAGAATTGGTTGAAGGTTGATGGAGGATAATAACTAACCCTGAAAGAAATGGAATAGATTATACCTCATGCCCATTTTCTGAAGAGGGACAGTTAGTGATCAGCTTTTGAGCAAAGGTAAGGTTGTAATGGAATCCATGAGCTAGCATTTAGATTGCTGGATAAGCTTTGAAGTTCCAAAATATATGATCCTAGAAGTTGAGAATTTGGGCTCTTTGATAAGGCATCATTGGCAAGTAGGAGAATAACTGACTGTAGTTAGCTCTCCTATATCCATCATAGCCTACTGCAATAATTTCAACTTTGCCATCCTCTTCTTCTTCCCGGTCTTATTTTCTTCATTTGAACTTTCCACCACATCAATTATCTCCACTTCTCTTCTTTGTTCTTCTGTTCTCTCTACCTCCATAGCTTCAACCCTCTCCCTTTCTATAGTTTCAGAAGCTAAGATCTCTTAAGGAACTGAGGGAGGTTCATGGTAATCTATTTGAAGCTCCTCCTCAACTATAGCCCTCTCTGACACAAGAACTTCATGAGGCTCCCCCTCAATCTGATCCTCTATCAGTTCTAGTTCTTCAGGAAGCTCCCCCACAACTCGAGATGTATTCTCCTCAATAGCTTCAGGTAGCTCTTTTTTGGCAACTTTTTTTCTGTCTTCTTCCTTTAAGATTTCTTTATTTACCAGAATGTATTTCTTGATAACCTTTCTTTTTATCCTCCTAGGCTAAGCCACAGCCTTAGCACTCTCTTCATATTCAACTCTAAAAGTTTGTTCAGGCTGAGAAACTGTTGCAGCATCCACCTGTGATAGATTGGTAAGTCTAGACTCTACGATCGGTAGTGACTCTACGATTAAGGTGAGTGAAGACTTCTTTGACTTATGTTTGTGTTTTCTCTTCTTAAGAAGTTGATAGATGGTAGCTCTGTCTTCTTCCTCCTTAGACTGCTGCTCTTTCCTCTTCATTTCCCTAAGAGTTTCAGTGCCCGAACTCTCTTGGGATGCATCAGTAGTTGAGCCTTGAGGCTCTTCTGTTGTTTGAGCTTTCATTTTCCTCTTACCTTTGCTTTTTCTGGTCAAGGTAATGGGTTCCTCTTGATTAATTTCTTCTTCTTCATCAGCTTCTTTCACAACTGACATGTTTCCTAGTAGCCCAGATACCTTTGCTTCACCAGTCCTTCCACCGGATTCAGACATTATTCTGAAATTTTTTGCAGGATTTCTTTTCAAGTTTTAAAATAGATGATGGGTCATTTTTCTATTGGAATTGATAGATTCTCCTTCCTTATCCCCAATTTTGTCACCCAGAGCCGATTGCAGGATTATGCTTATGAATCTCCCATAAAGTATTTTTCCAGAGGTCATTGACTTCTTTGAGCTGAGCATCCACTTCCCAATCCAATCTATGAGTAGAGCCCCATAGTTGAGTTCAATTCTCAAGCATATTACCGTCATGAGCTTAAGTTGGACCTCGTTCACAGAATTGTGGCCAGAACTTTTGCAGCATTAGCATTTCCAACAATGTCAGCCAGAAATTCATACTTCTGGGGAAACTCTTTCTTTTAATATCCTTTGATGTTCTGAAACTTTGTGTGGTGCATCTTCTTTAGACCTTCATGAAAGTCAATGACATCCATAGATATAAGTCCCTTTAATTTTAAACTTAGGTTTATGTTTATATCTTCAGCTTTGAGTTTAATGTGTTCCCCCTTAACCCTTGTAGTGATGATGTCATTCTCAAAGACTCTATTGATGTAGAACTCTTTCACCAGCTTCTGGTAGATCCATGTGTTGGTGCTCAGAGCTTCTTCAAGACCAGCTCTCTTCAAAAGAGACATTATCTTGTGAAACTGAGGGTCAGCTGTCTTGAATTCGTCGAAGCAGAGTTGGTAACCAGAGAAAACATTTGAAGCAGCCATTAATTTTCTTGAGCTAAAATAGGTTAAACTTTTGAAAGCTAGGGTTTCTGCTGGTAGAGAAAGGAATGAGCTTTTTGAACTTTTGAGGTGATTTTCAAAAAGGCCTTTTCAAATTGTACTTGTAACTTCCCTCCTCACGATCTGCATAGTGGGGTACATGTTAAGTCCTACCGGGCTCCACGATTTTAAATAATGTGTAAAATACTGATATGCCTTTAGCTCCCTCTGAGCTAGTGTATTCTTTGGGAGGACTACGATCATCAAGGTTGCACTACAATGTTGAGTTCACTGCTGACTTTACTCTATTATCATTTTATGTCTTGGTCCTTGTGATGAACTCTGACTTAGCATTCCTTCTGGATTAAGGTAGCTCAGGAAGGGCCAACCTCCTAGATTGAACTAAGGATCAGGTTTTTCCCTGAGGCACTTATCAGAGAGGTTACTTAAAATTTTTAGGAAAGTTGTCATCATAGGATGCTTTTTTGTCATGTCGAGGCAGCTCTACGAACGTGGTTCCTCTTTAGTCATCTCTACAATAGCCTTTTTATCTGCATGGTTAGCATAAACTAGAGCATAGAGTTTATGGTTGTAGATTTAGCATGCCCAAGTCACTAATTAATTTATTAAATCTGGATTCATCTAGAGGTTTTGTAAAGACATCAGCAAGTTGATTTTCAGTAGGAATGTATTGTAAAGATATAGTTCCATTTTGAACATGGTCCCTAATAAAATTATATCTTTTTCTATATGCTTAGTCCTAGAATGCATAACAGGATTATGTGTTATTGCTATGGCACTTGTGTTATCACAGTGAATATGTATAGATTTGAAATCAAACCCATAGTCTGCTAGCTGATTTTTATCCATAAGATTTGAGCACAGCAGCTGCCAGCATCAATGTATTCAACTTCTGCTATTGAGGTATATACTGAGTTTTACTTCTTACTTAAACCAGGACACCAGTCTATTTCCTAGCAACTAACAGGTGCCACTGGTACTTTTTGTATCGATCTTACAGCCTGCAATGTCTGCATCTGTATATCCTGTCAATTCAAAGGAGGACTCCTTAGGATACCAAAGTCCCAAATGAGGTGTGCCTTTGAGATACCTGAAAATTCTTTTTACAATAGTTAAGTGAGATTCCTTAGGATTAGCTTGGAATCTAGCACATATGTATGTTGCAAATATTATGGCTGGTCTACTGGCAGTTAGATATAGAAGAGAGCCTATCATATATCTGTATTGAGTTATGTCAATACTTTTACCTTTCTTATCTTTGTCAAGTTTGGTAGCTGGAGCAATTGGTGTTTTCATGGGAGAGGCTGATTCCATGCCATACTTGTTAAGTAAGTCATTGATGTATTTGGCTTGGTTTATGAAGATACCTTCATCACTCTGCTTTACTTCTAATCCAAGGAAGAAATTCAGCTCACCCATAATACTCATTTCGAACTTGCTCTGCATAAGCTTGGCAAATCTCTTGCATAGTTTTTCATCAGTAGAGCCAAAGATAATGTCATCAATATATATTTGAACTAATAGGATTTTGTCTTTGTGCTTTCGAAGAAATAATGTGGTATCTACTCTACCTCTAGTGAAACTATTTTCAATAAGAAAATTAGTTAGTGTTTCAAACCATGCTCTAGGTGCTTGTTTAAGTCCATATAAGGCTTTATCTAATCAATAGACATAATTAGAGAGGCTTGGATTGATGAAACCTGGAGGTTGCTCCACATATACTTCTTCTTGAAGTTCACCATTCAGAAATGCACTTTTGACATCCATTTGAAAGACTTTAAACTTCATGTGGGCAGCAAAGGTGTTGCCTCTTTTTTATGACTAACAAAAGAGTTCTAACTCATGCAAGCATACATGCGTCAACAAGTAATACAGAGCAAGTAAAGTATCCATCCCACAGAGAAAGTTGTTTGACTTAAACTACTATCCATTAATTAACTCAATATATTTATATGCTCAAACTAATGATTAAACTTGGTTTGTTCTCAAATTGCAAATAATAACTAAAACAATAATAACGACTTAATAAATGATATTGGAACTAATGGGATTCTAACTTCATTTAATACTTCATTCAATCGCCACTATCATGCATGACTTGTTCACATGTCACAGGAAAGTAGCCAAGAGCACTAAAAGAGTATTAGCCATTTTTCAATGCACTAAGACCTACTTACACAGCATCCACAGATGATAGACTCTATGTAATCATCAATATAACCAACATCACTATATATGTACATGTGAAATTGCAACTATATTGATTTTAAGTTCAAGCTCTTATTATAACTTATACGGTGAAACAAGATATGTCTATCCGGTTCACGTAAATACATAAGCCATATAACACAAATTCTATATACGTATACTATCATGATTACAGTCCATATTTGTATGTTCATTGTCAATTCCATACAAATACTGAAATGAATGGTGATCAAGCATTCATGTATGCAAAATAATCATGACATACATCCCATATGATATGCAAAACAACCCAGCATTTAAGCATGCAATCAAACTACATAATAAAATCCGTTAGAATCCCATAATGGAGTTTAGTTCATGACTGAACCAAAAGCCATTATGGGATCAAATCTAAACATGATCAATAAACGACAATTGAAAGATGAAAGATGAAACTATCAAACCCAATTGCTGAATACGCATCAATATTCAATCCTCATAAGATTCCAGCAAAAACTAATACTAATAATCTACTCTCGTAGAGAAATCCCAAGAAGGAGTAGAAAAGTAGAGTTATGGCCTCCTTCTACGTTGGAATTGTTGTCTTCTGATTCAGCTTCTTAGCTTGGCTCTGCAATGTTGTAGCTGCTACTGACATGTCCTATGTTTATCCATGCTTGTCCATCCATGCTCCACTCACTCCTATGCACATCCTATCTTTTGTTTCGCCTTACGCTTTCATTAGCCTCATGCCCGATATCACCGCCAAATTAAGCTAATTCTTGCACTTATTCACTAAAAGGAGTTTTAAGTATGTGAAATGCAATTTAACATAAAATGCAGCTAAAATAGATTAAATGTACTTGAGATGGGCATAGTTCACATGAATTGGTACTCCATAAGTAGGTAAAAATCCTACTTATCAAATACCCCCAAACTTGAACCATTGCTTGCCCTCAAGCAATGCATACTAATGAGCACTAAAAATGCAACTATATTATTATGCAACTAATTCTCACATTGTCCCAACCATCATAAAAATTCAGTCTAATTTTCCTCAGCGAATTTTTCTAGATTCGAGAATACAAATTCTAACCAAACTGCAGGCATAAAGTCATATAATCATATAATTCACAAATAATATACATGTTGTGTGTGTGTGTTGTGTTCGCCCAATACTTGATTTCGGTGTAGAATGCTCATGTTATCTTGCTCAAAGCAGAAAAATTATAGTTTAAATCAAGACTTATATATATATATATACGATCTGCACTATTTCAACATCTTAAAATAAACTAAGGTTCAACAATGGGCTTAATCGCTTTATTCTACTCACAAGAGGCTTAATTTCGCACTTTCTCGCAGTGTTTATTGCTATTTTTTTTTCTTTTCTTGTTCTTCTTGATGCGTGCAATGTCTTACTCCATTAGGCACACTACTACCCCTTAGCGAGCTTTTCACCAATGACTCCCTGCACCATGAAAGACCTTAGGCGCTAGGTGTAGAGACAATCCCTCAAAGCGCATTTTACTCAAGTAGTATTCCAAATAAGACTAGCTATGTTATTTCTACTTTACTTTTCTTTTTTTTTTTTTTTTTTATACATGATACCCATGTGTTCCCATAGTTTAAAATTGATATTTTATAAGCCCAAAAATCACTTTTACATATTTCTCTTTTAACACTACATTTTTCTATCGAGCAACGCACAACGATTTCTTATACCTACAAGTGCTTGTGAACACATTTGTGCAAACCGAGAGCATGTACACAAAGATTATGAATTTCGTTGTATAAAACGTTATATCTCATTTCATGTTATCCAAAATATTCGTAAATCATTTAAAACTTCACTCTCATCATTGGCTAGACAAAATTTTTCTAAACAGTAAGAACTGTGAGGTATGCATCATGCAACTATATGCTAAAATGTAATCTAAACATGCGCATAAAAATTAAACTAATAATGCAAAACTAACAAAATACTAACTACTACCTAATACCCCCCAAACTTAAAATATTCAATGTCCCAATTGAATGAAGGTAGAAGGTACGAAAACTCCCCTAGGTATCGATGTTGCCACCTTCCTCGGGTGGTGAATCCGGTGGTGGATATGGTGTTGCGGTTCCAAACTGAGGCTATTCTTGTGTTGTCCCTTGTTGCGCAAATGCTTCGGCTAAAGCCCTTGTGAGTCCAGTCGCAAATGTGCCCAAATTGTCATACATGGCATCGACCTTGCGCTCCAACCTTCGTAGCTGTCGATCGCCATTGGTGGCACGCGCGTGCATGGATGGGCCTGCCTCGTCTGTTTGCAGGGGTTGTTGTTGTTCTGGAAAAATAGGATGAAGGATGAATCCTAGCCCGCGTAGGTGCGGTACACCACCTGCCCAGTCTTCGAACTTTTTCAATCATGGCATGAGTAATGTCCTGGCTTGGGTATTACATCTGCTCATTTCCCCAATTGCATCCTTGATTAGCACAAAGCATGGCTACCACGGATACGTGTGGAATGCTCCCAATTGTTACTCCCCGTAAATAGCACAGCATATTCTCGTGAATGAGATGACCAATGTCGATGTACCTTCCGGTGATTATCCCCCACAGAAGATGTGCCCACTCCGCTGATATTTCATGCTGATGGGTGGAAGGTATGAGCTTAGCACATATGAACAAATTCCACTCTTTTGCATAGCAATTTAGGGCTGCAGCAGGGAATAACCGTGACTTTGTTGTGCCAACTTTATACGTCCATTTCATACCCGGCACACATAACTCTGCAATGATCAGCTCCATGTCGGTCTTCAAATGAGCGCCGGTTATCCAATTAGCAGCCCCCACTGGCGGTGCATTAGTAATTTTGAAAATTAGTCGAATGGCACGGGGTCTATAATCTACCTTGATACCATGAACCAGAGATATCCTGCTCATAGTGACCTTGGCATTGGCATAGAATTCAAGGACTACACTCATAGGAACGGGTATTGGAGTAGCCATCAGCCCACCCCAGCCTCTCTCTCGAATCATGGTGCACAACTGGCCATCCTGCCCCTCCAGCTTAAATCCTCGTTCTTTGACGAATGTCTTTGCCACAATGCGGCAGTATTCTTGTTGGGCTTCCAAATTGAGGAATTTGGTGTGATCCACAATGTCAGCCTCTTGACTGCCCACAGAGGAAGAAGAAGATGACATAAAAGACCTTGCTCGCTTAGGCCCCATTTGTGATTGATAGAAGTTGCACACATTATATGATGGAATAATGAAGAAAAGCTTGAAGAATTTCCACCCTCAATACTCGTTTCTTCAATCCAACTTGGAACCCTAGCTTTATAGTGCACTTTGGAGAAGTTGAGGAGATATGGACTTTGGATGAGGAGAGAATCATGGCTAATTGATGGAGAGGTGTACGGCATAATTTGTAACTGAAGAAGAGATAGCGACATGAGTTATGGAGAGTGAGAGAATTTCACTTCTGTTACTATCCCAAATGAGAGTCCAAATGGTCCACAACTCTATTTTTAAACTATTTAGCACTGTCTTAACTCGGTGTCACGCGCGTTTTTACTCAGCTGGGCGCGCGGGCGCGAGACTTGCAGAATGTTTGGTGGTTTTCTTTTCTTGGCGACGCGGTAGCGTGAGTTGTTCTTTGTATGGATGGTCGGGTGTGGTATGATTTACTCGAATGACTTGTTGTTCTGTTTTGGCTGGTACTTGCTGGTGCGCGATTTTATCTTGACTATATCGCATGGCATGCGAAGTAGAATCGTTATTTTTACAATGATGCACTTCAGTTTCACTTTGCTTGTCAGTGGTGCCTTCCAATGATGGTACCTGCATAGACATTAATGCATCGTGTTAAGGCAGGACATAGTGGTCTCATAACACTAATATTATATAACTACTCGCACAGTAATTCTTGTTACACTCTTAAGCATGAACATCAAATATCTAATTAAAAAGGAGTTCGATATAACTACTGAAATAACTCAAAATGAAATACTGAAAACAAATTAATTGAGAGAATAATAATAATGGGTTGCCTCCCATCCAGCGCTAAGTTATAGTCAATTAGCTTGACTGTCTCTGAGCTTTATGTTACCGATGGAATTGCGGTGCTTTCCTTCGTGTCCTCTGCACCCTAAAATTTTATGACCTCATCTTTCGTCGATGGCTCTTCCTTCAAATCTGAATTTTCATCTATTGCACATATCAATGGTCCATAATCCCTCGATTTTTGTACTTCATCCTGTAGGTACCAATCCACCATGCCAACAAGGAAGCACTCTTCTTCATCCGTTGGTAGACTGATTGCTTTAAAGATGTTAAAAGTGATCTCTTGATCCTAGACACGCATAGTGAGTTCACCTTTCTGCACATCTATTGACGTTCTACTTGTGGCTAAGAATGGTCTCCCCAGTATTATTGGTATGCTTTTGTCCTTCTCGTAGTCTAGAATGATGAAGTCAGCTGGAAAAATAAAATTATCTACCTTAACCAACACATCTTCAACAAGTCCCCGTGGATATATGATGGATCTGTCCGCTAACTGCAATGCAATGTTTGTGGGCTTTTGATCCGGCAATCCCAACCGATTAAACACTGACAAGGGCATCAAATTTATGATTACCCCAAGATCACATAAACACTTACTGAAGTTCAACTTTCCTATGGTACATGGAATTGTGAAACTACCTGGATCCTATAGCTTTAGAGGTAATTTCTGTTGAAGCACTGCACTGCATTCTTCTATCAAGGCTATTGTCTCAAACTCATCTAATCTCCTCTTCCTTGACAATATACCCTTCATAAACTTGGTGTAGCTGGGCATTTGTTCCAATTCCTCGGCGAATGGTATGTTGATCTGCAGCTTTTTGAACACCTCCAAGAATTTGCTAAACTGTTTATCTTCCCTTTTCTTAATTAATCTCTGCGGATACGGAACTTGAAAGTGAATTGGTGGTACTGGACTCTTGAACGCCTCCTCTGAGCCTACTTTGTCTTTCTCTTCCTGCCGATCCTCAGATTTCCCCAAATTTTTCCGCTCATCGTGGTGGTTCTTCCGCCTCATGTGCACAAGGCTTGCCTTCCTCGATTCATTCCATATGGTATGCGACTTGCGAAGAATCGACAAATCTTTCCCAGATCTCAATGTGATTGCTTGACACTGTTCCTTCCCTTCTCTTCTTGGATTTGTCTCCGTATTACTTGGCAATGAACCCTAGGGTCTGTTAGTAAGCATGTTCGCCATCTGTCCCATTTGAATTTCCAGATTCTTTATAGCCACTGCTTGGCTCTTGATCATAACTTCTGTGTTTGCCATGTATTTAATCATCATCTCCTCCACTTCTAATTTCTTTTCTTGCTGAGGTACAGCTGGAGTGTGATGTTGCTGTTGTTGTTAAGAAAATCCTGGCGGAAAGGGTGGTCTAGGATTAAATTGCGGCTGCGTTGGCTGTGCCTGAAATTGATTATTTGGTTGAAATTGAGTCTCCTGACTCCCTTGATTATTCGACCAACTAAAATTTGGATGATTTCTGTTATTGGGGTGGTATGTGTTCTGAAATTGGCCTTGGTCTTTTCTGTAGTTGCTCACATACTGCACTGATTCTGAGTTGATAACACATTGATTCGTCGAGTGTGACCCCGCACAAATCTCACATATGTAGGCAACTGTCTTTACCTTTCCTTCAGCCAAAGTATCTATCTTCTTGGCCATGGCTGCCATCTGTGCTGACAGCTGAGTAATCGCATCAACCTCCAATACACCTGCAACTTTGGTTTGTGGCAGTCGGGATGTAGGATTCTAAAAATCATTCGATGCCATTATCTCGATAAGATCATAGGCTTCCTCATAGTTCTTTGCCCATAATGCCACTCCTGCAGCTGCATCTACAATCGGTCTCGACTACCATCCCAATCCATTATAAAACGTGTTGATTACCATCAAATCTGGCATACCGTGATGTGGGCACTTTCTCAACATTTCTTTGTATCTCTCCCATGCTTCATATAACGACTCGCCCTGTTGTTGCTCAAACTGAGATATAGATGTCCTCATCTTGGCAGTTTTCGCCATTAGGAAAAACTTAGCTAAGAATTTATGTGTTAAATCCTCCCATGTAGTTATGGATCCTGCTGGCAGAGAATGAAGCCAACTTTTCGCTTTATCCCTCAATGAAAATGGGAACAACTTTAGTCTAATAGCATCCTCCGTCACACCGTTGTATCTGAATGTATCACAAATTTCAATGAAACTCAATAGATGTTCATTCGGATCATCAGTAGCGGCACCCCAAGACTGAACTGTATTTTCCACCATTTAAATAGTGCCAATTTTTATCTCGAATATGTTTGCTGCTATCGCTGGTCTGACTATGCTAGACTAAAGTCCGTTAATATTGGGCATGGAATACTCCTTCAGAGCCCTATGCTCCTCTCTTTGAGCTTCTCCTTGTACCTCGGCTGCTATGTTAGCTGTTGTCTTTTCCAACTGCTCTTGTAAATTCCTACGAACACCCGCTTTCCAACCTCTATCGTTTATATTATCCTGAAAAGGTGTTAACTAGAGGTTGGTTGACCGTGTGAGCATTAAAATTTATCCAAATTCCTAAAACAAAAACAAAAACTGAAATGAGATAAGACAAGAATTGTCTAAGTCATACAATATAGCTTAAAACTAATGATAATAATACTAAATTAAACGCTTTATCCTCGGCAATGGCTTAAAAAACTTGTTGCCTCTTTTTACGACTAACAAAAGAGCTCTAACTCATGCAAGCATACATGCGTCAACAAGTAATACAGAGCAAGTAAAGTATCGATCCCACAGAGAAAGTTGTTTAACTTAAACGACTATCCATTAATTAACTCACTATACTTATATGCTCAAACTAATGATTAAACTTGGTTTGTTCTCAAATTGCAAATAATAACTAAAACAATAATAACGACTTAATAAATGATATTGGAACTAATGGGATTCTAACTTCATTTAATACTTCATTCAATCGCCACTATAATGCATGACTTGTTCACATATCACAGGAAAGTAGCCAAGAGCACTAAAAGAGTATTAGCCATTTTTCAATGCACTAAGACCTACTTACATAGCATCCACAGATGATACACTCTATGTAATCATCAATATAACCAACATCACTATATGTCTATGTGAAATTGCAACTATATTGATTTTAAGTTCAAGCTCTTATTGTAACTTATACGGTGAAACAGTATATGTCTATCTGGTTCACGAAATACACAAGCCATATAACACAGCCCTATATACGTATACTATCATGATTACAGTCTATATTTGCATGTTCATTGTCAATTCCATACAAATACTGAAACGAATGGTGATCAAGCATTCATGTATGCAAAACAACCATGACAGACATTCCATATGATATGCAAAACAACCCAGCATTTAACCGTGCAATCAAACTACATAATAAAATCTGTTAGAATCCCATAATGGAGTTTAGTTCATGACTGAACCAAAAGCCATTATGGGATCAAATCTAAACATGATCAATAAATGACAATTGAAAGATGAAATATGAAACTATCAAACCCAATTGTTGAATACGCATCAATATTCAATCCTCATAAGATTCCAACAAAAACTAATACTAATAATTCGCTCTCATAGAGAAATCCCAAGAAGGGGTAGAAAAGTAGAGTTATGGCCTCCTTCTACGTTGGAATCTTCTCTAGAGAGTAAAACCCTAATTACCCAGTAAAGATACGTCAAAAATTAATAATATGTTAAGTTATACCCCTGACACCAGTCAGGAATCGTTTTAAATCAAATACAACCTTTAAAATTTGGAAATAAAATAAAACAAATCAAGAAATGACTTAGGAAGCAGCGGCGGCGGTCGCAGCTCTTCCAACTTGATACTCTCGCGCCCGCGAGACTTGCAGTAAGTTTGTATGTTTGGCCAATTTCGCGCGCGGGCGCGCGCTCCCTAGGCTTGTCCTTCTCGCGATCGCGCAACTTGCAGTAGGTTGTCCTTGTTTTGTTGGGACCTCGCGCGGTCGCGCGCTTCCAAGCTATATTTGTCGCGTGGTCGCGCGCTTCAAAGCTATATTTGTCGCTCGGCCGCGCGACTTGCAATTGTTGTCTTCTGATTCAGCTTCTTAGCTTAACTCTGCAATGTTCCTGCTGCTACTGACATGTCCTATGTTTATCCATGCTTGTCCATCCATGCTCCACTCACTCATATGCACATCCTATCTTTTGTTTCGCCTTATGCTTTCGTTAGCCTCGTGCCCGATATCCCCACCAAATTAAGCTAATTCATGCACTTATTCACCAAAAGGAGTTTTAAGTATGCGAAATGCAATTTAACATAAAATGTAGCTAAAACAGACTAAAATGTACTTGAGATGGGCATAGTTTGCATGAATTGGTACTCCATAAGTAGGTAAAAATCCTACTTATAAAAAGGCAATGAATATCCTGATGGCTTCTAATCTGGCAACAAGTGCGAAGGTCTCATCGTAGTCGATGCCTTCTTCTTGAGAGTAAACTTTGGCTAATAGTCTTGCCTTATTCCTTGTTATTACCCCATCTTCATCCATCTTAATTCTAAAGACCCATTTTGTGCCAATGATTGGGTGGCTTTTTGGTCTTGGAACTAATCTCTATACTCTGCTTCTCTAGAACTGATTTAGTTCCTCTTGCATGGCTTCTATCCAACTTGAGTCTTCCATAACATCTTCTATCTTCTTAGGTTCCATTTATGACAAAAAGCTTAGATAGAAACACTCATTCTAGGTGGCAGATCTTATCTTGACTCTTGCATTTGGATCTCTAATGATTAGGTCTTGAGTGTGATCTATTTCCCATTTGTTTCCTGTTGGAACATCTGACCTAATGCCTTCTTGTCTGAATTCTTCATGATCAACCTATGCATCTTGACGTGGAGGTTCTTTGTCTGGCGTAGTTCTTTCTATGATCTCCTCTTCAGGCTCGAAGATATCATTTTCTGGGACTACAATCGTGGTGTCGAGCTCGACTGCCTCGTTCGTAGTGTCTAAGTTATCGTTTGTAATGTCTTAAGACACAATTTTGTCCAACTCTGTTTCATCAAAGATGATGTGAATCGAAACTTCAACACTTATCGTCTTCTTGTTGAACACTCTATAAGCCTTACTGTCTATGGCATATCTGAGAAAGATTCGTCTGACTTGGGTTAAAACTTAGTCAGATATTGTTTTCCACTGTTGAGAATATAGCATGCACAACTGAACACATGGAAGTAGCTGACATTTGGCTTTCTTCTTTTCTATAGCTCGTAGGGAGTCTTCTTTAACGTAGAGTATACAAGATATATGTTCTAAGTGTAACATGAAGTGTTGATAGCCGCTTGAAGTATTCAGTGAGCGGGGACATTTCTCGCTAGAAGAGTTCTTCCACCTCAATCGCTGCTCGTTCTTTCTCTCAGCTACTCCATTTTGCTGTGGAGTTCGTGGTGATGAGAAGTTGTGACTGATGCCATTGTCTGTGTAGAACTTGTTCATCTTAGAGAAGTCAAATTCACTACCATGATCACTCCTTAAAGCTTTGATTTTCTCCCCTTTCTCGTTCATCACAATCCTGAACAGACTGATGCCATTGTCTGTGTAGAACTGGTTCATCTTAGAGAAGTCAAATTCACTACCATGATCACTCCTTAAAGCTTTGATTTTCTCCCCTTTCTCGTTCATCACAAGCCTGAACATCTTGATGAGTTAGGAACTTATTTCATCTTTTGAGTTTGGAAAGAATACCAATGTAAATCTGGTATAGTCATCCACTATGACCAATGAGTATCTCTTCCCTCCAAGGCTTGCTGTTGGAATTGGCCCAAATAGATCCATGTGAAGTAACTATAGAGGCTTATCAATTGAGTTGACAGTTTTGCTCTTAAATGAGCTTCTAGTCTATTTTTTAAGCTGACAGACATTGCATGGCCTTTCTTTGACAAAGCTGAGCTTGGGTAAGCCTGCTACTAGATCCTTGGAGGCCAGTTTTGACATGCTTTTGAAGTTGAGATGAGACAACCTTCTATGCCATAGCCAGCTCATTTCTTCAGAAGCTTTATCCAGAAAGTATATTGTCGTTAGAACTCAATTGACCAAGATTAACAGTGTAGACGTTCCTTTCTCTTGTTCCGGTCAGTTTTATAGAGGAATTCTTTAGATCTCTGACTTGACATTGATTGTTGAGGAATGTAACTTGATGACCCTTATTGCAGAGTTAGCTTATGCACAGAAGATTGTGTTTTAGTCCTTCCATATAGGCTACTTTGCTGAAGGACACTGCACCATTCCCAGCTGAGCCATAACCTCTTGTCTTGCCAGAGCCATTGTCTCTAAAGATGACTGATGGACCTTTCTCCTCTATGAAGTTAGACATGAGGGCTTTGTTCCCTGTCATATGCCTTGAGTATCCACTGTCTAGATACCAAGTTGTAATGTAGAGCTCTTTTCCTGTGGTAAGATTAAACTCTCATTTTGGTACCCATACTTGCATGGGTCCTACCTTGTTAGTACCCTTGGGAAACCAAATTTGCTTGACTTTGGGTCAAATATGCAGAGAGTTATTGTAGCATACTACAACCTTATGACCAATTTTATTTATATACAAAACATCTAGCATGATGCATGCTTAAGTGTGTGTATGTGAATTCTTTCTCCATTTGGACTTATGTGGGTTCTTGGCAATCTTTCTTTTATACTGGGTCTTCTTTTTCCATGTATCCTTGTGATTCATGATTTGTGAAGAGTGAAGCTTAACTCTACTGTTCCTACCCAGTTGGTTCGTGGAGTTGATTTTACTCGACTCTACGACCCTTCGAGGTTGGAGAGTAGTGACTAAGTTACTCTTCTCATTTCTGAATCATAGGCTAGCATGGGATCCGTTATGCCTTGAAACATGGATTGGATTAGAAGAGCAGGGATGGACTGGTTCTTCCTTCTGTGAGGATTTCATAAATGTAATGCTTCTATTAAAATTTGAAACATTACTAGAGTTAGTTTCCTTTATCTTTTCCATATATGGTTCTAAGGTGGATTCCCCAAAACTTAAACCTATTCTATCAGATGCACTTCTCTAACTAGAGATCAGGATGTCCATGGATGAAGAGGATCTATTCCACATTAAGATCGTCTTTTCTAGTTCCTCAATCTTAGAGGTTAGATTTTACTCTCTTTGTGCATCAAGTTCATTAGTTTGTCTTAAGAGTTTATTCTCAACTTCAAATTTAGAGAGAGTTAGTACTTAGAAGAGTTGTTTCCAGTTCTTCCTAAACTTTCTCTTTTTCTTTTTGAAGAAGAGAATAATCTTTAGACAGAACTCTGAACCATTTCATGTATTGATGCAGATCAGATGTTATGCCATGTAATAAAGTTCTTAAATCATAAATATCTACATCAGGAGAGTTAAAGTCAAATACCTCGTCGATATTAACTTCATTATTGTTAGGACTTTTCTTATCCTTTGCATGTTTGGCTATTCGACATAGATTTTCAACTTGATGATCTTCATCATCTCCAGACTCAAGAGTTGTGTCGTTGTCTGAGTCACTTCATGATCCCTCGGAGTTGTTTGGCCATTTCAAGTTTGTTTTTCTTCTGGAGCCTCTTGTTGCCTTTGAATTCGTTCTTTAAATTTGATTTCCTCTTTAGTTCTTCTCTAAGAGGTCTGCTGTAGTTTGCAATGAAATGGCCAGGCTTCTTGCAGTTGTAGCATAAGTCATTTATCTGCTCCTGGTTGTTGTTGTTGTTGAATCTCTTAGGTTTGCTGTTTATGCCTTTACACATGAACCTCTTGAGTCTTCTTACTAGCATTGCAATATCATCATCATCATCTTCCAGTGTCAGAGTCATTTTTAGTGTTAGCTTTGGAGATGGTATCTGTTGCTTTGAGAGAAACTCCTTTGTCCTTCTTTCTTCCTTCAGATAGAGTCTTTGCCCTTTAGGTCAGCTCTAGTTCGTAGGTAAGAAGGTTTCCATAGAGTTGTTGAACAATAATTTCATGGAGATTCTTTGATTCTCTGATGTCAATAGTTTTGGCATCCCACTTTCTTGGTAAGGCTCTCATGAATTTTATGATTAGATCTTTGTTTGGATAGATCTTTCCAAAGGCTCGAAGAGAATTGAAAATAATATTGAATCTTTCACAAGTGGAAGTGACGTTTTCTCTTGGAACATGGGCAAACATTTCATATTGTTGAGTCAGAAGAGATTGTTTGTTTTCTCTGACTTCTTATGTTCCTTCATGTATAATGAACAACGCTTCCCAGACTTCTTTGGTAGTTTTGTTGTTGACTACATTTTCAAACAGATCATCTTCTAAAAATTGGAACACAATGTTCTTGGCATTTTTGTCGAGTTGGACAACTTTCTTTTCGTTGTCAGTCCATTTTGCTTTGACCTTGATTTGTACTCTGCTTGGATCGTCTGAAGTTGGTGCAAGCTTTGTTGGAACGTAGGGCCCATTCTAAACAGTTTCAAATAGGTCTTCATCTATTGAATCCATGTGGGCTTGCATACAAACTTTCCAGTTGGCAAATTTTTCTTTGTTGCACATTGGTGGTTTGTTGCCTCCTCCAGTCTCTGACTTGATTATCATATATGTCATAGGATCTACTCAAGTTTTGTAGGTTGTTTGATAGAACATGCTCTGATACCAATTGTAAGTTCTTAGAGGCACAATAGTTATATAGAAGGGGGGGTTGAATACATATTTTAAAAATTCTTTAACAAAATACTTGTCAAATTTGTTAATGATTTAAACACAGCGGAATTTGAGATTTGTTTGTTTCCCATTAAGATAAATCTAGTTAATAGGAGATAAGCAGTTATGACAGATATATCAGTTATAGCAAGAATGTAAGAGACACAGTGTTTTTAAGTGGTTCAGAGTGCTCAAGGCTCCTAGTACCCTCTTCTACTCTTTGAGTGGGAAATCCACTAAGGATGGTTTTACAATCTTTGAATCACTGAGATTCCTTTAAGACCGACAGTCTTGGAAATTCTTAGTTCACTTAGAACTCATCAAGTCCAGTGGACTTGGAACTTATTAGTTCGCTTAGAATTATTCAAGTCCAACAGACTTGGAACTTCTTACCTCACTTAATAATAGTTGAGTTCTTGAATGGTGCTACTCAGTTGTCGTTAAGCTTGTGTTCGAAAGAACTGAGTAGCTGAGCAAGCTTTCTTTACAGATCATAGAGTTGAGTGTTGAGTGTTTTTTCAGCTTTTTGTTCTATAATTGCATGTCTCTTGCATGTACATCTGATTTGTATATAAGGTGCCTTTGAAATGTATCCGTTTGAAGGCATCCGTTGAAGCATTAATTGTATTTGACATTTTTGAGCACTGATGGTGACTTTCTGCAAATCTTCTATTGAGTTGTCTAGCCCCACTAACACAGCAGACTGCTATCTCACCTAACACCTGAAAAGGTGTTTTCAGCTGACCTATAGTACTTTTCTTAGCTTCTTCAATACATTTATTTGTTACATACTAAGGATGAGTGTTGGGTCATTGGGATTCCCGAGGATTTCGACGTTTATAATCCATTCCATATTTGTTGTGTTTTATTCTTAAACGAATGGACAAGGCTCGATTCTTCTGATACTGACAAATGATGATGTACGATCATGATCGTGGTGTCTTGACACCTTGGTGCTTGATCTGGTATTGATAGAAGAGAACATTATGATTTCTCTTAAGCATTGGTAGACTACGATCTTTGCTTGCTTGATTTTCAGACTTTACACTTCTGAGAGCACACTACGATTTTTAGTTAGCTCGACAGGCATTTGGACCACTCTACGATTTTGGGAGAGGCCCTCCAAAGCTGACAGACTACGATTCTCGATGCTCTAAGATTCTGCCTTGGCTTCTGTAATCTTTTGACTAGCTCAATATACTATGATTATGTTGAAGCCTATCTATTACATCTCAAAAGATAGATCAACCTAACAGCTTTGATCTCTTCTTCTATACATTCATTTACAGAATGATAAACATTAAAGCTCAGATCAACGTAACAAGTTTTGATCTATCACTAAGTCCTTGTACATGTATTCCTTGAAGGACTTTATATATAAGCATGATTATTTACTTTCAACATCAAATTTAAATATGTAATTTCCCAACACGTTGGTGACAACCCCAATGTTAAAACCCAATGGTCTCAGCCATGGGAAAACCTGTATAGCAGGGATCCAGAAAACATCTCTACAAACTTGTCATTAAATCAGTCTCAATAGCACTGATGAACATTTCAAGTCGCTAGCGACAACCCTAGCGTAGCATCAGGAAAGATCAAGTGATGAAAGCTTTGTAAACTACCATTCGAGTAAACATCAAAACAGTTCAGTGGAGACCATCATTGACAACTCCATCCTTAGCAGGAACGACGGAAGTAGTCAGTGATAGAATCCCGATGGAAATAATTCCAACCAAACACATCCAGCATCTATAACATCACATCATGATGTATTGCATGGCATCATTTAAATCTTGTCATATTTTAAGTGTCTAGTAATCTTTATCATTTTCATGCCATTACAATGCATAAACATGATAAAGAGGGGCATCTGTAGACACTCGAAATTTTGCATTCCTGTTACTAACCATGCAGGAAGGCAGAATCGTCTTTTATCTTCCAGAGATAACCCTGGAAGTCAAAATCATCAAATCAAATCCCGAAGATAACCCCGGGAGATCAAGTCCATCCCGGGAAATAACCCTGGGAGATCCAATCCAAGCCCCGACGACAACCCTGGGAGATCAAATCCAACCCCGGAGATAACCCCGGGAGATCAAGTCCAAGCCCCAGAGACAACCCCGAGAGATCAAATCCAAGCTCCAGTGACAACCCCAGGAGATCAAGCTAAAACCCCAGAGATAACACCGGGAAATCAAACCAACCTCAGAGACAACCATGAGGACTGTCAAAAGTCAACAACAGTCCAATCTCAAAAATAACCCTGAGAAAAGATAGCTACAACCGCATTAAACCCAAAACTGACCCAAGAGTGGCAAAAAAGTAATTTTGCAAACTCAACATCAATTCAACCCAAATCACTACAAAAGAAGTCATATTGAACCATAACATCAATCATGAGTGAAAACAGCACAAGACAGCTCAATGGATGGACTACAAAGACTCAAAGATCTGGTCATGGACCCATATTCCCATATTCAAAAAATGTCAAATCCTATGTCATTGTGTAGCTCTCGTCAAGGGCTTTCCGAAAAGTTTTATCACGCCTCCATCGGATTCTCGGATTGAAAGTTATGAATGTTCGAGCGGAAAGCGTGTTGCCCCGAGTGCACTTACTATGTCCATTTCAGCTCTTAACCCCTTTTATATTGTTCCAAAATTCAATATTCTTCTTTCTAAACACATGTATACGTATATTCTACAACATATCAAATTTTAACCTGTGGAAACCGAGTTTTCAAGCCCCAAAAGCGGTCTGAAGCCTTCTATGCAGCACAATGTAAGATTTTTTCATATTTGAAAGCTTTCTATCGCTTTAATATATATATATATATATATATATATATATATACCCACTTGGCCTGGATTTCAAATTATTGGCCTTTTACTGTTTTAATATATATATAAATTGTGACGCCCCCAAAATAGTTATACATCACCCATTCTGAGTTGCCAAATACATGGTACATAAATCAAATACAAACTTCTTTTATACAATACGACAACATCGTAGCTTAGAGTTTTTACCCGAATATTGTCTCATAGACAGTATTCAAACTCAAATAAAGTCCTCATTACAATTATTATCACACTATTTCATTGAATAGTGAGGACTACTAATGCAAAATATCGGAATAAATCACTCCGTTCCCGACTAGTCCCAGCTATATTATCATTTCCTGAAGAGAACAATGAAAACAAAGGGTGAGCTCAATTAGCCCAGTAATAAATATTATGACTAAGATAATGCAGAATAAATTATCATTAGCCTTCAAAAGTATAACAACTGATAAAATATAATAGACAACAAGTTTTAGATCAACAACTGCAGTGGAATAAGCAATCCAACAACTGATAGAATATAATAGACAACAAGTTTTAGATCAACAACTGCAGCGGAATAAGCAATCCATTAGAAGAGTCAAGTAGAGCATGATATCTGTTATATTCTATGATTTAAAAAGTTTTTCATTAACTTTATCGTTGTAATACCCATTAACAGTTCTTTATTATACCCAAGATAAAGAGAACTTTCATCACCTGTCTTCACCTGAACCACCAAAGATTTTAGTTAAATTCACAATTCATGTTTATAATAATATGAATCAATAGTTTCTCCTTGCCACAAAGGCTTAATAGAACGTTCACTCAATATCATTACCCCAAAGGCTAAAGATATTCAAATGTAATAACAATGATCATACCAATCAGTTGTCTATCTTTGCACTACAAGCCAAAGATGTTCAACTATAAAACCAATGGTCATGATCATACCAATCAATTGTCTGTCAGTGCACTACAGCCAAATACATTCAACTGTTAACTAACGGTCATGATCCTGCCAATCACATCATCGAATTATCCATGCACTACGGGCCAAGGATATTCGTTATTATCACCAGTGGTCATGATCATGTCATACACATGTCCATCTTTGCACGTAAGCCAAAGATATACAACTGTAAAACCAATAATCAGCAGTCCATCTATACACGTAAGCCAAAGATATACAACTGTAAAACAAATAATCAACAATCCATCTATACACGTAAGCCAAAGATGACTGTCATCACAATATAAGCATGAGGATAATGACAATGATATAAGCATTAATCAAATGAAATCAAGGATAAATATTAAAGACTTTAAATTTATCTAGAGTTTAAAAATATCCAAATTGTCAACATGATACTGTTTTGTGGTGTAAAATTCAAGAATAATATTCATGTATCAAAAATGATTTGGACAGAAAAGAAATATATTTTTCGGGTGAATAGTACCACGTCATGAAAAGTACCCCAAATACCCGAGTGAATAATATTTGGGTGAAAAATAATTGGGTGAATAGTAATTGTAACGATCCAGATTTTTTAATTAAAATATTTAAATATTTATTGAATTATATAAATATTTAATAGATGGGTTTATCATTGAATAAATATTTGTTTAATTATTTGTTTAATAAATAATTAATGAGTTAAAGTAATTAATAATTATGGGATAATGTTCTAGTTTAATTTAATAATTAAATTAGAGAGTTTATATTGATTAAATGAATTATTATATTGATATTTCATTTTGATGGGTAATTATTTGTATTAAGTTTTGTGATTTAATGATTTAATTGATAAATTGTTATTGGTATTAATTAGATTAAGTATGAAAACTTAATTAAAAGAAGTGTGACAAATAACTATATTATAAGTTGTTATTAAAATAAATTAAAGTAGTTTTAATTTATTTTGCCAAACAAGGCTTAAATATATTAAGTATTTAATTTTAAAGAGTTTTGCCAAACAGAGCCTTATGGCTTTTGGAGTTTTCAATTTGATTTATTAATAATATAAATTAAATAAATAAAATATAAATAATATATAATAATCATGGTAACCGCTGAATTAATAAGGCCATTAATAGTGTCGGTTTTAAACGTTTGAATAAGACGTGTGTTTGGGTTAGTTTTAGTTTACGTATAATGCATTTGGCTTAAGCCTAAGAAGAAATCTGAGAATGAGAATTACATACGGTTTGAGAGAGAAGTATCAGAGGAAATTGAAAGAAAGGGTTCTGTAATTCCAAAACATTTCTCAGTGGTTAGCAAGTAATTTCAAAGCAGAAAAGGTATGTTTTATAATCTTAACATATATCTTTTATAGTATAATTCATTAGTCTCTGTGTTTTTGAAATTCACTCACTGAGGTATAATATGTTTACGAAAATTGTCTATAATCCATATGTTTTACTAATTGATGATGAAACCATATGTTTTGGTAATAACTAGCATATATATATGATTGTAGTTTACAAATACGTTCAAAAATAAGAAAAATGGTTTTGTAGTGATTACATGTACATGAACATGTTTTGTAGGATAACAAAATTAGGATGTGATTGTATGTTAATTATGAAATTGTGAAATTTAACATATGTTGATTGGGTAGGAACTACAAAGAAACATAGTTTAAATAAATCAATTTGGTTTATAATGGGTATTACAGTGATCACTATGTTTAACAAATGTCAAACATGGAGTTTTAATTTTAAAACATTTTTTTTACGGATTTAGTCTTTCAAAATTTGTTGTTCAGTAGTTTTAAGTTAATATATGTATGCTTGAGGTTATGTGTAAATTACATCAGTTATATGTATGTAATTAGCTGCTAGAATTTCTTAAACAGACCGAAAATGGTCTTCGTGCTTGATTCTGTTAGTTTTCGGCGCCCCAGCGCCAAAAATGGAGCCCCAACGCCGAAATTTGCGCCCCAACGCCAGAAATTCACGCCCAAATATTTGAAATTGCACCCAAAGGTTAATTTTAGCGCATAGCAATATCATCGTTAGCCTAGTTCTCGCATGCCAACATCGAAACAAAAGTTTGGGTCGGACAGTTTTGACCTCCTGTAGTAAAATGGCCATAATCTTTTCATACGAACTCCGATTGAGGTGATTCAAGATGATCCGAAACGAGGACGAAAAGACTTACAACTTTCATTCTTTAAGGTATTCAATTGGAGGTCTGTAACAGTAGTCAAAAGGGTCATCTTTAGGACTATTGTGTTTTCAGGGGCAATCAGAGGACGTCGGGCATGCACATATGCATGTGTAGTGCTTCTGACAATAAAAGATGTTATTCTAAGTTATAAAATATAAATATTAGTAAATATAATGATACTTAGCATTAATAAATGATGTAATAGATAAGTTGTATAAGCATACTAAGCACACACAAGAGAGTCGAATCGGGCGTGTGACGAATGAAAGTCGAAACGCCGTGTCAAGTTTTAATGAACTTAAAAAGTGTTTCAATTCAATTGAAACGAATATTATAAGATATGGAATGGACTTAATATAAAACCAATAAGTAGTCCTAGCAAGACTTAAGCACTTGAATGAACTTTAAATATGAAATATAGTGAGATATAAGTTGAAAGTTAACACAATCTAATTGAACATTGTTTGCTAATTAATAGGAAAGATTATGAGATGTGGAGTAGAGTTTACATTACAATTACTATGTGTTGTTATGTGACTAATAGTTGATGTGTATGATTATATAATTCTGTAGGGCACATGAAGTGCAGATAACTGTAAGCTGTTAAACTGTTATTGGTAAACAACGATCAAGGAAAGTCTTTCGGTTCCTATTTTCTACGTGGACTTGATGAACTGTTTTAATTTGCATGATATGTTATACATGTTGAAATCGTGAAATGTTAAAGTCAATTTATGACTACATTATCTTGGTTAAATAAGGAGGATTGAGTAAGGGACTCAATCTTTATATTTGCTATGTGAATTAAAAGCATGTATGCCATGTTACTTTAATTATTATGATATGTATGTTTAGCATATTATTATGTGTTATGTGATGCATGAAAACTGTTAGATTTTGCTAGGCTGTCGAGCTCACTCTTGCAAATAACCACTTTTATAGGTCAAGAAATTAAGGTAAGGATATGTGCTAAGTGAGTTATAGAGATCTATATTCACGAAGGTTACTTATGTTTTGTGAGGAATGTATGTAAGATTTTGAATTTAACATGTTGTTGAATTGTAAATTGAGCTATCCGGTGTATATGGATATCTATTTATGATGTAAAACTTTGTATAGTCATTTTGTTGTAACGATTCATGATATAAGTTTGAATCGAAGAGATGTAATGTAAAGGTTGCGATTTAGGGCAATAAAGAAGGAAATGTATAAAAGTTTTAAATATTCCGTATTTTATTAAGTTTAACATTGAATAATGATGTAAGATCAGAATTTAGACATATTATTAACGACCGAAGTCGATAATTAAATTTTATGAATTTTGGGGTCGTTACAGTTGGTATCAAAGCCGATAGGTTATAAACCTTAGGTAGTAGTACCGTAGGCTATAACCTTAAAGAAGAGAGGTGAAGATAATGAATGAATAAGCTCAAATAGAGTTTGAACAATAAGAAGTAATTTAAGAATTTTATAAAGAAGGGATTAAAACATACAAAAGAGGATTCAAAGAAGAATCTCGCAGAGTTATAAGGAATATGAATGTGGGGTTACCCAACTCCAATAATAAGGATGTAAGGTGATAATAAATAGACAATGTCTATAAGAAGAGAATAATGATAAAGAAGTTAAGAATAGAGAGTTATATCTAAGTATGGTGCAATTGTACTCTTTAGTATTTGATGTATGGTATCTGGGCTAAACGATTCCTTCATAGAGCGGAGGTATATACGAACTAGCAACTCGAAACCTAATTTGTTGGTTGTTTGTGGGAAACCACTCAGCGTACCATATTGAAACTGTTAGAGACTTGATGTGTACCAAGTTTTGTAAATGGACACGTATGATGAAAGTGTAGAACTCGAATGAAATTTTGAGCGATGTAAATGAAGTTAGAAATTCTTAAAGGAAGAATTGTTATATAAACAAGAAGATTCAAAGAAGAATCTTGAAGAGATATAAAGATAAGAAATGAGAGTTTCCTAACTCCAAAAGCCAAGATAACGAATAATATCATAAATGATGAAAAAGGGAAAGAAAGAGGATCGTAAAACAAAACGATCATGAGTTAAGAAAAGAATTTTAAGGGAGATGATTATAGAATAAGATCACGACGTGGTCTGTTTAAGTGATCTAAAAGATGGTTTGTAATGTTTGAATAGTTATAACTTGATGCTATGAAGATATTTTACTATGAAATAGTACGAGATAACTCACGGGGAGTTATAGATGATGTGATACGAGGAATTTGTATCGAGCAAAGAGCAAGTTATAAGCAAGATAGAGTTAGGTGGGATTTTAATTGAGGACTCATGTGATGGCTGAGTTGTACAAATCTTTGTATGGGCGAGGGTTTTGTGCTTGCACTTAGTTTATCACATTGATAATTATGGAATGTTTCAGGTCGCTATTATTTGCTATATGCCTGTTGAGAAGGTGATTCTTTTCTCATGTGTATAGCAGATAGGTAGAGTATAGTTAGAGAATATTATAAGGTTAAGTGCGAGTTCTTAAAACTCATACTTATGGTAGGTTCGTGACTCATAATTATATGGTATGTTTTTTAACCGCTCAACGAATGGACGCCTATGGTCTGACTAGGATAAGTTCTTAAACTCATATGATTGTGGCAAGTTCCTGAACTCATAATGTGTGGTAAGTTTGATGAACAGGGGTATAATTATGTATGAATGGAGTATTGAGGATGATAGGAATATATAGACCTAATAAGCAATGGATCATTATAGAAAGTGGAGTTGATGGTGGAAGCATAGGTATTCTAAATCTACTAGCTATGCTAGACTTTCAAAATTTATTGACTTCGTGCTGATGTTTACATTTCTTCTTGAAAAACATTGGATCAACTGATGGAACCAATGAGTTTTAACAACAATACTGTTATTCGTATGTCTATGCTAATTACTTCGGCTAGACAAAAATGATTTGGAATATATCAAAATGTATTTTATATATAATCAATGTATCATGGAACCTGGTGCAAAGATGATAAAAATGATGGAGTCATCAATGCAGTATTACTTAGTGTTGGATGTGATCTAAGGATCGTCAGCCCACTACGGTATGATGTAGTATGATAAAATCACCAAATGACGGACTCCTCAATGGACTGTAAATACAGTGCGGTATCATGAAGTCATAAAAAGATTTTTGAGATTTCTTTAAGATATGAGAATACATATGTATGTATGTATATGTATATTTTGGTTGATGTTCGAATTGTTGTAAAGGTCTATGCTATTTGATTCAGCTAGACAAATATTGAAAACTATGCATGAAATTCAAGAGTTTCTTAAGAAGTTATACCAAACCAAATTATTTTTGTGCGGATTCAGATGTTGAAAAGTTGAGATGAACAACCCTATTATTAGGGGTTGCGCTTAGTTTATACTTTCATATTTGAAATGTTTTTGTGCACAATACATGTAATGGAAGGATTGATCCCCTGAGTACCTTAGAGTCCTTATAGTCGTATGATTGTTAAAGTTAAAGTTGAAAGATTACTTATAACTGTGGACTTGGTTCGTGGTCATTAGACCCTTAGTTGAATGCTTGCACTATAAATTCTGAGATGAACAACTCTTTTATTAGAGGTTACGCTTAGTTTATACTTTGCGCTAAAATGTTTGTGCACAATACATGTACAATAGGTTGATCACCTAGAGTACTTGCGGAGGGTGTTTTCAGTCTTTATGATTGATAAACATTCCGCCAAAGAGGGTTTAAAGTGTGAAGAACCGGGGGGTGAAGCACTATTAAACCTAGAGAATAGAGTTCACGGACTTGTGACCCCTCAGCATGATTTGGAGTCTTTTAAATTCCAGAGTTATTCATACTACTTCCCAATTATTGAACAATTATGGAAGATTCTTGTTATTCTACAAGATGGAATTGAAAAGGGAAAGTATTCCTTAGAAAGAAGTGAGTCGTAGAATACGACACTGAATGATGAATGTGTTGATTAAGTGAGAAAAGAGATTTTGAAGTGAGAAGTAGATGAGTTATCAAAGAATAATGTAAAACTTTTAATAGAAAAGCTAATAATTGTAGAATGATCTTTGTAGAAAGGAAGTGGTTATAAAACCCAAGGAATGAATGAAGTATTAGTGTAAAATCAATTTTGTTAGATTGAATGAATAAAAATTTTGAGGACAAAATTCTTAGAAGAAAGGGTGAATGTAATATCCCGAGTGTTATGATAACGATCCTTAGAAAAGGAAACGAATGGGTTAAAAGATTTATAATACTCAAAATATAATTGAGTTCAAGTGAAAGTTATGAAATGAAACCTAGAATTTGTTAAAGTAATGAATGTAGTAGGAAATATAAAACCTATATTTAGATAAAATGATGAAAGATTACTCTGAGTTATTTGTTTAATTTGTGTCTTCGATTCTGGGGACAAAATCTTTGTAAGTAGGGAAGATTGTAACGAATGAGTGGTTTGAGTTGTGATTCTGAGGACAGAATCCTTGTAAGGAGGGAATGATGTAATAATCCAGATTTTTTTAATTAAAATATTTAAATATTTATTGAATTATATAAATATTTAATGGATGTGTTTATCGTTGAATAAATATTTGTTTAATTGATTTGATTTGATTTAGTTAATTATTTGTTTAATAAATAATTAATGAGTTAAAGAAATTAATAATTATGGGATAATGTTCTAGTTTAATTTAATAATTAAATTAGAGAGTTTATATTGATTAAATGAATTATTATATTGATATTTCATTTTTGATGGGTAATTATTTGTATTGAGTTTTGTGATTTAATGATTTAATTGATAAATTGCTATTGGTATTAATTAGATTAAGTATGAAAACTTAATTAAAAAAAAGTGTGACAAATAACTATATTATAAGTGGTTATTAAAATAAATTAAAGTAGTTTTAATTTATTTTGCTAAACAAGGCTTAAATATATTAAGTCTTTAATTTTAAAGAGTTTTGTCAAACGGAGCCTTATGGCTTTTGGATTTTTAAATTTGATTTATTAATAATATAAATTAAGTAAATAAAATATAAATAATATATAATAATTGTGGTAAATCATTTAATTAATAAGGCCATTAGTAGTGTCGATTTTAAACGCGTTTGAATAAGGCGATGCGTTTGGGTTAGTTTTAGTTTACGATAATGCATTTCGTTCAAAGCTTAAGTAAAAAGAAAAGGAAGAAGAAATCTAAGAAGGGGAATTACAGAGGGTTTGAGAGAGAAGTATCAAAGAGAATTGAGAGAAAGGGATCTGTAATTCCAAAATGTTTCTCAGTAGTTAGCAAGTAATTTCAAAGTAACAAAAGGTATGTTTTAAAATCTTAACATATATCTTTTATAGTATAATTCCTTAGTCACTGTGTTTTTGAAATTCACTCACTGAGGTATAATATGTTTACGAAAATTGTCTATAATCCATATGTTTTACTAATTGATGATGAAACCATATGTTTTAGTAATAACTAGCATATATATATGATTGTAGTTTACAAATACGTTCAAAAATAAGAAAAATGGTTTTACAGTGATTACATGTACATGAACATGTTTTGTAGGATAACAAAATTAGGATGTGATTGTATTTTAATTATGAAATTGTGAAATTTAACCTATGTTGATTGGGTAGGAACTACAGAGAAACATAGTTTAAATAAATCAATTTGGTTTATAATGGGTATTACAGTGTTCACTGTGTTTAACAAATGTCAAACATGGTGTTTTAATTTTAAAATATTGTTTTTACGGATTTAGTCTTTCTAAATTTGTTGTTTAGTAGTTTTAAGTTAATATATATATATGCTTGGTGAGGTTATGTGTAAATTACATCAGTCATATGTATGGAATTAGTTGCTAGAATTTCTTAAATGCAATGAAAATGGTCTTCACGTTCTCGATTCTGTTAGTTTTGTGTACTTACAAAATTACCAAAAAATGGAGCCCCATAGCCAAAATTCATGCCCCAAAGATCACCAAATGCCCCAATGCCAATTTCGCACTGCAGCACCACTGGTTAGCCTAGTTCTCGTGATGTGGTGCCAGAACAGAAGTCTGGGTCGGATAGTTTTGACCTTCTTTAGTAAAATGGCCATAACCTTTTCATACGAACTCCGATTGAGGTAATTCAATAAGATCCGGAACGAGGACGAATGGACCTACAACTTTTGTTTTTTAAGGTTTTCTATTTGAGGTCTGTAACAGTAGTCAAAATGGTCATCTTTAGGACTTGTGTTTTTGGGGCATCGAGATGGTCAGCATGCACATATGCATGTGTAGTGCTTCTGACGATAAAAGATGTTATTCTAAGTTATAAAACATGAATATTAGTAAATATAATGATGTTTAGCATTAATAAATGATGTATTAGATAAGGTGTATAAGCATACTAAGCACACACAAGAGAGTCGAATCGGGCGTGTGACGAATGAACGTCGAAACGCCGTGTCAAGTGTTAATGAACTTAAAAAGTGTTTCAATTCAATTGAAATGAATATTATAAGATATGGAATGGATTTAATATAAAACTAATAAGTAGTCCTAGCAAGACTTAAACACTTGAATGAACTTTGAATATGAAATACAGTGAGATATAAGTTGAAAGTTAACACAATCTAATTAAACATTATGTGCTAATTAATATGAAAGATTATGAGATGTGGAGTAGAGTTTACATTACAATTACTATGTGTTGTTATGTGACTAATAGTTAATGTGTATGATTATATAATTGTGTAGGGCACGTGAAGTGCAGATAACTGTAAGCTGTTAAACTGTTATTGGTAAACAACGATCAAGGCAAGTCTTTAGGTTCCCATTTTCTACGTGGACTTGATGAGCTGTTTTAAATTTCATGATATGTTATACATGTTGAAATCGTGAAATGTTAAAATCAATTTATGACTGCATTATCTTGGTTAAATAAGGAGGATTGAGTAAGGAACTCAATCTTTATATTTGCTATATGAATTAAAAGCATGTATGCCATGTTACTTTAATTATTATGATGTGTATATTTAACATATTATTATGTGTTATGTGATGCATGAAAACTGTTAGATTTTGTTGGGCTGTCGAGCTCACTCTTGCAAATAACCACTTTTGTAGGTCAAGGAATTAAGATAAGAATATGTGCTAAGTGAGTTATAGAGATCTATATTCACGAAGGTTACTTATGTTTTGTGAGAAATGTATGTAAGATTTTGAATGTAACATGTTGTTGAATTGTAAATTGAGATATCCAGTGTATATGGATATCTATTTATGATGTAAAACTTTGTATAGTCATTTTGTTGTAACGATTCATGATATAAGTTTGAATCGAAGAGATGTAATGTAAAGGTTGCAATTTAGGGCAATAAAGAAGGAAATGTATAAAAGTTTTAAATATTCCGTATTTTATTAAGTTTAACATTGAATAATGATTTAAGATCAGAAGTTAGACGTATTATTAACGACCGAAGTCGATAATTAAATTGTATGAAATTTGGGGTCGTTATTAAAGAACTCCGTGAATAAGTAACTTCGTGAATAGTACTCCTAATACCTAAAAGTGCCCTAATATTTGAGTGAATAGTAACCGGGTGAATAGTAACCCATAAATAGTAACTCATGAATATTAAGAAATAATAACCCTTACGAATACAAAATAAATAACATCCCTTACAACTGTTGAACGAAAATAATATTCCAACGAATATTTAACAAAGATAATATTCCTATGAATATTGAATGAAGATAATATTATTTATGAATATTGAATGAAAATAATATTCATACGAATACGAAAAATAATATCTCTTCAGAATATGAAATAAATAATACCCCTTACGAATACAACAAATAATATCCCTTACCCCAGAAGAAGACTGGATACTAGAATAGTGAAGTAGCAGACTTCGCTTCTTCTCTCTCTCTCTCTATAACTTTTCTCTCTATAGCTTCTATTTATAGGAAGTATAGTTTCGATAATTGCACATTTTGGGGCTCAAAATATTACAGTATAATACCTTCCTCTTTTTCTTCATTTTTAATTTAGTCCTGCAAGTATTATCAAACTTGAAACACCTCCCCTAATAGTAAATCATGTGAATTAATAGTATAATCATGTGACTCAATAGTATAATCGTGTAAAAAAACTAATTACAGTATAGTACCTTCAACTATAGCTCCATTTTTAATTTAGTTATGCAAGTATTATCAATCTTGCACCAACTCCCCTAATAGTACATGCATTTGAATCAATAGTATATACATGTGAACACATAGTTATAAGCATGTGAATTAATAGCAATTAATTGCTCATTTATCCGATTAATTACCCGATTGGTCAATATAACCTCCAGACATCAATTATTATCGAAATAAATGTCAATTTCAACTAACACTAATAATTCCCACACAATGGAACTATCAATTTCATATTTAATCAATACGAACTTATTCATCATTAATATTATAGCTCATAATATTTAACAATCAGGTCGTTCCCAGGAAAGATGGGGCTTTCCGATAAGGATTTCTCCTTATTGGCGCGCAATTAGGTGACCAAACCTCTCCTTGACAGAACTTCTAGACATTGTCAATATTGCAAATAATAATATGAATAACTTTTTCGTCTCAATTATTGATTTAATAATATAAAATATTATGCAGATAATCCTGTGACAATAATTGAATCAATAATATGAGGGATATTATGCAGCAACTACTATAGCAATAATTGAGCATAACTGAGTGACTTCTAGCGTAAGCATCAATAATCAATACCGTGTGCTACTATGCAACCACGCGTATTACTATACTTTTACTACCGGGTATTTCAACAGTTTAACAGTAAAACTTTTGCAGTTATTTTTAAAAAGATAATACTGTCATTTTCTAACTCCGACTGTTATTCTGTTGTGGGGTCCACTAATGACGGTGTGGTCGTACGGATATTCCCTGATAAAAATAATATCCCCCGACCAAACGAATATTCCCCAACACAACAAATATTTTATATCAACTTGCTTACATTGAAAAATTTTCACATGTCACCCTTAACTTTAACCCTTTCTCATTTTAACCATTTACTAAATAGAAAAATAATTATAAAAATTGAATACTTTCATTTCGTATAATTCGGGGTCTCACAATCTCCCCTCCTTATGAAATTTCGCCCTCGAAATTTACGTACCTGGTAGTTCGAAGAGATGAGAATACCTTACTTTCTTTTAGGATTGTACCTTCCCGATTATATCCTATGTATCATATTGCTCATCTCCTGTATTTCAGAAATCATTCTAGAATATAGTTTTAAAATAAGGGTTAATTGACATGCCACATATTATCTCTATACTTTGACTGACCAATTAAATACCAAATAAACTTAGGTAGGTCATTCTAGCGAAGGAATTCCCCGTCTCTCCCCTCCTAGTTCTTGTCTCACATCTGAGCCAGGGATCATATCCCTAAGCTTTGATACCAACTGTGACGCCCCCAAAATAGGTATACATCACCCATTTTGAGATGCCAAATACATGGTACATAAATCAAATACAAACTTCTTTTATACAATACGACAACATCGTAGCTTAGAGTTTTTACACGAATATTGTCTCATAAACAGTATTCAAACTCAAATAAAGTCCTCATTACAATTATTATCACACTATTTCACTCAATAGTGAGGACTACTAATGCAAACATCTGGACCGTCACTTCGTTCCCCGACTAGTCCCAGCTATATTCTCATTTCTTGAAAAGAACAATGAAAATAAAGGGTGAGCTTAATTAGCCAAGTAAGAAATATTATGACTAAGATAATGCATAATAAATTATCCTTAGCCTTCAACAGTATAACAACTGATAGAATATAATAGACAACAAATTTTAGATCAACAACTGTAGCGGAATAAGCAATCCTTTAGAAGAGTCAAGTAGAGCATGATATCTGCTATCTTCTATGATTTAAAAAGTTTTTCATCAACTTTATCTTTGTAATACCCATTAACAGTTCTTTATTATACCCAAGATAAAGAGAACTTTCATCACCTGTCTTCACCTGAACCACCAAAGATTTTAGTTAAATTCACAATTCATGTTTATAATAATATGAATCAATAGTTTCTCCTTGCCACAAAGGCTTAATAGAACGTTCACTCAATGTCATTAGCCCAAAGGCTAAAGATATTCAAATGTAATAACAATGATCATACTAATCAGTTGTCTATCTTTGCACTATGGGCCAAAGATGTTCAACTATAAAACCAATGGTCATGATCATACCAATCAATTGTCTGTCAGTGCACTACGACCAAAGACATTCAACTGTTAACTAATGGTCATGATCCTGCCAATCACATCATCGAATTATCCATGCATTACGGGCCAAGGATATTCGTTATTATCACCAGTGGTCATTATCATGTCATACACATGTCCATCTTTGCACGTAAGCCAAAGATATACAACTGTAAAACTAATAATCGATAGTTCATCTTTGAACGTAAACCAAAGATATACAACTGTAAAACTAATAATCAATAGTCTATCTATATATGTAAGCCAAAGATATACAACCGTAAAACCAATAATCAACAGTCCATCTATACACGTAAGCCAAAGATGAGTTTCATCACAATATAAGCATGAGGATGATGACAATGATATAAGCATTAATCAAACGAAATCAAGGATAAATATTAAAGACTTTAAATTTATCCAGAGTTTAAAATTATCCAAATTGTCAACATGATACTGCTTTGTGGAGTAAAATTCAAGAATAATATTCATGTATAAAAAATGATTTGGACAGAAAAGAAATATATTTTTCGGGTGAATAGTACACCACGAATAGTACCCTATGAATAGTACTTCAGGAATAGTACCTCATGAATAGTACCCCAACATGAAAAGTACCCCAAATACCCGAGTGAATAATATTCAGTTGAAAAATAAGCGGGTGAATAGTAACCCGTGAATAGTAAGTCATGAATAGAACTCCGGCACGAAAAGTGCCCCGAATACACGAGTGAATAATATTCGAGTTAATAGTAATCGGGTGAATAGTAACCCGTAAATAGTAACTCATGAATAGTAAGAAATAATAACCCTTACGAATACGAAATAAATAACATCCCTTACAACTGTTGAACGAAAATAATATTCCAACGAATATTTAACAAGGATAATATTCCTACGAATATTGAATGAAGATAATATTCTTTATGAATATTGAACAAAAATAATATTCAGACGAATACGAAAAATAATATCTCTTCAGAATATAAAATAAATAATACCCCTTACAAATACAACAAATAACATCCCTTACCCCAGAAGAAGACTGGATACTGGAATAGTGAAGTAGCAGACTTCGTTTCTTCTTTCTCTCTGTAGCTTCTGTGACGCCCCCAAAATAGGTCCAATCTACCCAACCTATTCTGAGTCGCCAAATACATAGTACAGAAACAACTACAACTTTATTATTACAATTATCGTGCAAAATACGACAACACTTATGTTGTGAGTTTAAATACAAATATTGTCTTCTAGACAATATCCACACTCAAATAAGTCCTCATTACAATTATTGATACACTATTTTACAAAATAGTGAGGACTACTAAAACAACTGTCTTGAACCATTACTCCACACCCGACTAGTTCCCGCTTATATTCTCGCCTCCCGAGAAGAAAAATGGAACAAAAAGGAAAAGGGTGAGCTCAACTAGCCCAGTAAAGAATATTATGACTAAGATAATGTACAACAAATTATCCTTAGTCTTCAACAGGGAAAAATCTGATAGAATATGTAAAACCCCAACTTTTTGAATAAAGATGAATTTTCTATAAATATTATTTTTGAATATTATGGACTGAAATTGATATAATAGTTGTGGGTAATATTTATAAATTTTGCAAAGTACGCAAGTTGTTATATAATATTCGATTGGTCGGGGAATATTCTTTTAACATGGAATATTAGTACAACTGCAAGACAATCATTGGTGGACCCTAATAACGGAATTATTGTTTGATTGAGAAAACGACAAAAATACTTTATGAAAATAACGGCGGAAGTTTTCCGTTAACTGTTGAAACACCCGGTGTTAAAAGTACAGTAATACGTGTGGTTGTATAGTAGCACACGGTATTAATTATTGATGCTTAAGTGATAAGTCACTCAGTTTTGTTGGTATTATTAATGTAATAATACAGAAAATCTTTTTATATAAAATAGAATACTTTTATAAAGTTATTCTATAAATAGAATATATTATATTCTATTATGCATAATGTTGCATAGTGCCTACATAGTGTTTGCATAGTAAAATCTATTATAAAGTTATTCATTTTATTAGATTATAAATAGAATATATTTTATTTTATTTTGCTTTAAATATGGACCGTCAGATTAAAGTAAATCAATCTCTAATTGCTCATGAGTTAGTTACTATGCATTCCATTTTTTATAAATAGAAGCTCATTCATTCATTATTTTCTTACTTAATTCAATTGAAACTCAGAGATAAACTATAGAGAGAAAGAAGAAAGTATTCGCTACTTCACTACTTATATATCCAAAGATTTCTTCTTTTTAAGGTAGGGAATATTATTTGTTGTATTCGTAAGGGTGTTATTCTTTCTTATTCATGAAGGGAACTGTTGTTATTCCATTGCTTATTATTCAGATTTGAATAACTCAGATATGCTAGATCTACCATATACTTGGTGACATTCTTCTATTATTCCGTCTTTATTATTTTGTTGGAATATCCCTCTTCAGGCGCTTTTCTTACGGACCGATTCCGCTCTTTATTATTCGTTAGAATATCCTCTGCATGCGCTTTTTTACGGACCGGTTCCGTCTTTATTATTATTATTCGTTGGAATATTTTGTCTGCATGCGTTTTACGCCGGATTCGATTAAAATCCTTATTAGTATTCTCATTGGAATAACCTATCTATGTGAAGTACCGCATGCATGGTGATTTCGTTGTTATTCCATTCTTTATTATTCTGTTGGAACATCCCGCTCGCTTGCAAAATTTTGCTCGACTTCGGTTCCGTTATTTAGTATTCATTTGAATAACCCGTCTCATGCAAAGTACCGCATGCATGGTGATTTCTTTTGTTATTCCATTCTTTATTATACTCGGTTGGTTAAAGTTTTGACTTCTATACTCCATGAAATTAGTAGAATATCCTCGATATTTGCGCTTCATCCAAGATCTTTTCATGGAAATATTCTTCCGATCATTCTTGAATTTTACTCTACAAAGCAAAGATCATGTTGACAATTTGGACATTAGTAGTTCTTGGAAAAAATAATTCTTGAACTTGTTTTATTGAATCCTTATATCATTGTCATCATCCTCATGTTTATATTTTGTTAAAAGTCATACGTGGGCTCTGTAGTGCATAGATGGACTTGGTATGATTATGACCTGGGGATTATTCGGTGTAATCATGACCGTAATGCTACAAATGATGTGGTAAAAGTCCCTCATTGGCCAGTAGTGCATTGATGGATGATTGTTGGCATGATCTTGACCATTAATGAATACACAAATATTCTTGTCCGTAGTGCATGGATAATTGTGGTCGTGAGACTAAAGAATATCCTCGGCAGAAAGTGTAGGGTGATTCGATGATGTGGAATATTTATTGTCGAGTCTCGCGATAATAAATGATGAAAAACCTTTTAAATCATAAAGGATAGTAGATTTTATTTTCTACTTGACTCTTTTAATGGATTGCTTGTTCGCTTCAGATTAAACTTGATGTCTATTATATTTTATCGTTTAACATTGTTGGAGACTAATGATAATTTATTCTCGCATTATCTTAGTCATAATATTTCTTCGGGCTAGTTGAGTTGAGCTCACCCTTTCTTTCTTTGTTCTCTTCTGTGAAATGAGAATATATAATGGGATGAGTCTGGGAATGGAGTGATGGTCGAGAGAGGATAGCATTAGTAGTCCTCACTATTCGTGAAATAGTGTGATAATAATTGTAATGAGGACTCCTTTTGAGTTTGTATAATCTCTAGTAGATAATATTTGTATTCAAACTCATAGTTTATGTTTGTCGTATTGTACACTTACACAGTTGTATTAGTAAGTTGTATTTGAATTTGTACCATGTATGTCGACGCACCCAAGATGGGTGATGTATACCAAATTTTGGGGGCGTCACAGTTGGTATCAAAGCTTAGAGATATGATCCCTGGCTAAAATGTGAGACTAGAACTAGGAGGGGAGAGACGGGGAATTCCTTCGCTAGTATGACCTACTTAAATTTATTTTGTATTTAAATTGGTTGGTCAGAGTTTGGAGATATTATGTTACATGTCAATTAACCTTTGTTTTGTGGCAGTATCTGAAAATGACATCCGAAAATGTTGAGAATAGCAATGGAGCACAAGAGACCGTTGAGTCTCCACATATCAATAATCAGGAGAATGTGCATTAGGAAGGCGACAATCCTCATGCAAACAACAACACTGACCAAATGCTAAATGATGGATTGTTCAGAGGCTTTATGCAATTCATGCAACAAAGAAAGTAGAGCGGCCTCTGCCCAAAATGTAGGTGGAAACACTGGAAACTCTTGGTGGTTAACGCTAAACAGCTTCAAGGAGCTAGGACCACTTTGGAGTTTAAGGAGAGCCAAAACCACTTATGGCGTAAGCATGGATAAAGCAGATCACCAAGATATTTGATGTCTTGGGATGCTCCGAGAGCAAAAGGTTCCCTTCGCCACCTTTTATATTAGCGGCGAGAGGCGAGACATGGTGGGAATCAGAAACGTACTCAACCTCGTGCGTATTAAAGATGTCTTGGGAGAAGTTCCAAGAGATGTTCAACGACAAATACTTTCCCGAAAGTATTCGTCACATGAAGGAGGTGGAGTTTATCAAATTGGAGCAAAACAATATGACCGTGTCGCAATACGAGGCAAAATTTGCCGAGTTATCCCGGTTTGCTTCCCACTTGGTGGATAATGAAGAGAGAATGGCGAGAATGTTTTTCAGAGGTTTGAAGCCGGAAATACGTCAACATCTTATTTCTCATAAACTCTGTTTGTATTCAGATGTTTTAAATAGGGCTCGATTGGTAGAAAGCGATAACGAGTCAACGCAACCAAAAAGAGAGCGGTAAAAAATGATAATACCAAAGTGAGAGAGATCATCAAAGCGGTGACAACAAGCGTGGAGGGAATCAACAAGGGCGTAAATGGTAACCACTTGGTGGTAATCGGGCCAAAACAATAAGAATGGACATTTCAAGAAGAGGAGATTCAACAATGATGGAAAGACGTCAAAGACCAAAGACCCGTTGTTAAGGAATGAGAAAGAACACCTCTCATATGCTTCAAATGCGGAGGGGAGGGACACATCAGTCCAAATTGCGCGATGTCGTCCAAAGCATGTTATAATTGTGGAAGAGAAGGGCACTTAGTCCAATTTTGTCATTCACCGAAGACAAATTTAGCTAGGATAGAGGCACCAAAGGCTGTCCCAGAAAAGTCAAAGCCGGTAGTGCAAGGGAGAGCGTTTGTTGTGACCTCCCAGAGAGCAAGAAACCCGAATGAGGTCATCATGAGTAAGTTTATCATAAACTCTAGCGTAGTCTACACTTTATTTGATACCGGTTCTACCCATTCTTTTATTTCTCCTACTTGCGCTCAACGATTAAATTTGACTCCGGAGAAATTAGACTTTGACTTATCTGTGGAAACTCCGTTGGGAGAAACCTTCATTACATCCACGGTTTATAAGTCTTGTTTGGTTCAAGTTGGTACCCACACATTACCTGTCAATCTTATTGCATTAAAAATACTTGCATTTGATGTAATTCTAGGGATTGATTAGTTAACTACTCATAATGTAAAAATTGATTGTTTTCGTAAGGTTGTTAGATTTCATATTCCTAATCGACCTATTATGGGAATTCAAGCAACCAAACCATTAAAATCAATCACTGTCATCTCAAGCCATAAAGCTATTCATTTATTGAAAAACGGATGTCAAGCTTTCTTAGCTCATGTCACAGATCTAAACAAAAATACGTCAATTTTGAATAATATTTCAATTGTTAATGAATTTCCTAACGTATTCCCTGAAGAACTTCCTGGCCTACCCCCAGAGCGTGAAATTGAATTTTGTATCGACCTTGAACCCGGTACAAAACCCATTTCCAAAGCCCCATATCGAATGGCTCCTATTGAACTTCAGGAGTTAAAGACTCAACTGCAGGAATTATTAGACATTGGCTTTATTCGTCCTAGTACTTCTCCTTGGGGTGCTCCTGTTCTATTCGTGAAGAAGAAAGATGGGAGTATGCGACTTTGTATTGATTATCGGGAGTTGAATCATGTCACCATCAAAAATAGGTACCCATTGCCACGTATTGATGACTGTTTGACCCAATTGCAAGGAGCCAAATTCTTTTCAAAGATTGATCTTCGTTAGGATATCACCAATTGAAGATTAGAACCGATGATATTCCAAAGACGGCCGGAACTCCTAAGACGGGAATTATGAATTCCTAGTCATGTCCTTTGGATTGACTAATGCTCCTGCTGCCTTCATGGATATGATGAACCAAGTATTCAAGGAATATTTGGATCATTTTGTGGTCGTCTTTATTGATGACATCCTCATATATTCCAAAAGCCGTGAAGATCATGAGGAACACTTGAGGCTGATACTCCAAAAGCTTCGTGAATACAAGCTTTATGCCAAGTTGAAGAAATGCGAGTTCTGACTTGAGGAAGTAGCATTCCTTGGGCACATGGTATCAAGTCATGGAATATCTGTTGACCTAGCAAAGATTGAAGCTATTCAAAGCTGGGAGCAACCTAAATCACTGACCAAAGTACGTTGCTTTCTCGGCTTAGCTGATTATTATCGGAGATTCGTAGAAGGGTTTTCTCAAATCGCTACTCCACTAATTCAGCTGACTCGGAAAGATACAAAGTTCGGTTGGAGCGAGGAATGTGAGAAGAGTTTTCAAGAACTCAAGAGGAGACTCATTTCAGCACCTGTTCTGACAATACCATTTGGTTCGGAGGGATTTGTCATCTACAGTGATGCTTCGGGCCAAGGGTTAGGATGTGTTCTCATGTAACATGGGAAAGTCATAGCCTATGCCTCATGATAACTCAAAGAATATGAGAGGAATTATCATACTCATGACCTAGAGTTAGCAGCTGTTGTCTTCGCACTTAAAATTTGGAGGCATTACTTATATGGGGAGAAAGTAGAGATCTTTACGGATCATAAAAGCCTCAAATATTTCTTCACTCAAAAGGAACTCAACATGCGACAACGACGTTGGCTTGAATGCATTGAAAGATTATGATCATACCATCCAATACCATCCCGGAAAAGTTTAACGTGGTAGCCGACGCATTAAGTAGAAGATCATATGCTGCACGAAAGTGCAATATTGTCAACGCAAAGGCCCATTTTGTATGACTTGTAAAGGATGGAGATAGAGATAAAGACTCGGGGACCCACGTGATGATGGCAAATATACGAGTAGAACCGACTTTAATTGATAAAATTAAAGTCGCTCAAATTCTGAGATCCAGAGTCGATGCGTATGAGGAAGAAAGTGCAAGAAGGTGCGATCTTAGGAAGCAAGAATCGATGAAGAAGGAATACTTGAGTCAACTCTGCACTTTGTGTTCCTAACGACCACGATTTAAAGTATAAAATCATGATGGAGGTGCACAACACACCGCTTGCAATCCATCTTGGGAGTACCAAAATGTATCATGATCTTGACATAAATTTTGGTGGGGAAATATGAAGAGAGAGATAATATTTGTTTATCTCAAGGTGTCTAACGTGTCAACGAGTCAAGTGAGCATCAAGTACCAAAAGGTCCATTGCAACCACTTGAAATTCCATAATGGAAGTGGGAGCACATTACCATCGATTTTCATGGTCTTCCTGTGTTTCTCAAGGCATAGATGCGATTTGGGTCATTGTTGATAGATTGACCAAGTCCGCTCATTTTTACCGACACGAGAGACTTATACACTTGAACGTCTTGTTCAGACGCATATAAACGAGATTGTAAGATCGCATGGTATGCCAAGATCCATAGTTTTCGATCGAGACCCAAGATTCACTTCACGATTTTGGGTTAGTTTGCGAAAAGCTATGGGCACGATTTACGATTTAGCTTCTAAGATATCATCCTCGCACAGACCATGACAATGGAGAGGACTATTCAAACTCTTGAAGATCTATTAAGACTCGTGTCCTTGATTTCAAGGAAGAAGGACAAGTTCTTACCATTGGTGGAGTTTTCCTACAATAACAGTTATCAAGCAAGTATTGGCATGGCTCCATTCGAAGCGTTGTATGGAAGAAAGTGTCGTTCTCCAGTATGTTGGGATGAGATGGGTGAAGCAATGTTGTTGGGATCGGAGTTGGTATGTATGACTACAGAAAAGATTCAAACGATCCGGTAATGTATAAAAACCTCACAAGATCGACAAAAGTGTTATGTTGATCTTCATCGAAAGGACGTGGAATTCGATATAGGAGATCATGTGTTGTTACGTGTTGCTCTATGGAAAGGGGTTATGAGATTTGGAAATAGAGGAAAGCTCAATCCTCGATTTATCGGCCCATTTTTAATCCTTGATCGAGTAGGAACTGTGGCCTATAGACTCGCTTTACCGCCAAGTATGTCTCGTGTTCATAACGTTTTTCACATATCCATGTTACGTAAATATGTGGAAGACCCGAACCACATTATTGAGTTTGAACCAGACGAAATATCAAAAGATTTGACGTGTGAAGAGGTTCCTGTTCAAATCTTGGATAAGAAGGAACATATTCTACGCACCAAGGTTATACCTCAAGTCAAAGTTTTGTGGAGAAACCACGATGTTGAGGAAATGACTTTGGAGTTAGAATCTAAAATGAAATTAAGGTATCCTTACCTCTTCGACATACCAGGTACGTACCCTAATTTCGAGGGTGAAATTTCATAAGAAGGGGAGATTGTAAAACCCCAACTTTTTGAATAAAGATGAATTTTCTATAAATATTATTTTTGAATATTATGGAGTGAAATTGATATAATAGTTGTGGGTAATATTTATAAATTTTGCAAAGTACGCAAGTTGTTATATAATATTCGATTGGTCGGGGAATATTCGTTTTAACAGGGAATATTAGTATAACTGCACAATTATTAGTGGACCCCACAACGGAATTATTGTCGGATTGAGAAAATGACAAAAATACTTTATGAAAATAACGGCGGAAGTTTTACCGTTAACTGTTGAAACACCCGGTGTTAAAAGTACAGTAATACGTGTGGTTGCATAGTAGCACACAGTATTAATTATTGATGCTTAAGTGATAAGTCACTCGGTTTTGTTGGTATTATTAATGTAATAATCTGAGAAAATCTTTTTATATAAAATGTAATACTTTTTTTATAAAGTTATTCTATAAATAGAATATATTATATTCTATTATGCATAATGTTTTATATAGTGCCTACATAGTGTTTGCATAGTAAAATCTATTATAAAGTTATTCGTTTTATTAGATTATAAATAGAATATATTTTATTTTATTTTGTTTTTAAATATGGACCGTCAGATTAAAGTAAATCAATCTCTACCCTGTTCATGAGTTAGTTACTATGCATTCCATTTTTCTATAAATAGAAGCTCATTCATTCATTATTTTCTTACTTAATTCAATTTGAAACTCTAGAGAGATAAACTATAGAGAGAAAGAAGAAAGTATTCGCTACTTCACTACTTATATATCCAAAGACTTTTCTTCTTAAGGTAGGGAATATTATTTGTTGTATTCGTAAGGGTGTTATTCTTTCTTATTCATGAAGAGAACTGTTGTTATTCCATTGCTTATTATTACATTGGAATAACTTTGTATCGCGATCTACCATATACTTGGTGACATTCTTCTATTATTCCGTCTTTACTATTCTCGTTGGAATATATCACATGCATGCGTTTTCTTTGGGACCGATTAAAATTTTTATTATTATTACGTTGGAATATCCCGTCTGCTCGTTTTACTTTTCGTGGACTGACCGATTCCGCCCTTATTAGTATTCCGTTGGAATAAACTCGCCTATGCTAAATACCGCATGCATGGTGATTTCGTTGTTATTCCATTCTTTATTATACATTCATTGAACATCCCGCTTGCAAATTTACACCGACTCGGTTCCGTTATTTAGTATTCTCGTTGAATAACTGCGTCATGCCAAGTACCGCATGCATGGTGATTTCTTTTGTTATTCCATTCTTTATTATACTCTCGGTTGGTTAAAGTTTTGACTTCTATACTCCATGAAATTAGTAGAATATCCTTGATATTTGCGCTTCATCCAGTATCTTTTCATGGAAATATTCTTCTGATCATTCTTGAATTTTACTCTACAAAGCAGTATCATGTTGACAATTTGGACATTAGTAGTTCTTGGAAAAAATAATTCTTGAACTTATTTTATTGAATCCTTATATCATTGTCATCATCCTCATGTTTATATTTTGTTGAAAGTCATCTGTTGCCTGTAGTGCATAGATGGACTTGATATGATTATGACCAGGGATTATTCGGTGTAATCATGACCGTAATATTACAGATGATGTGGTAAAAGTCCTCATTGGCCTGTAGTGCATTGATGGACAGTTGTTGACATGATCATGACCATTAATGAATACACAAATATTCTTGGCTCGTAGTGCATGGATAATTGTGGTCGTGATACTAAAGAATATCATTGGCCGTAGTGCAGGGGTGATTCGATGATGTGGAATATTTATTAAGCTGAGTCTCAGCAATAACAGTGATGAAAAACCTTTTAAATCATAATGGATAGTAGATTTATTTTCTACTTCACTCTTTTAATGGATTGCTTGTTCCGCTACAGTTAAACTTGATGTCTATTATATTTTATCAGTTTAACATTGTTGGAGACTAATGATAATTTATTCTGCATTATCTTAGTCATAATATTTCTTACTGGGCTAGTTGAGCTCACCCTTTCTTTCACTATTCTCTTCAGGAAATGAGAATATAGCTGGGACGAGTCGGGGAACGGAGTGATGGTCCAAAGGATAGCATTAGTAGTCCTCACTATTCTGTGAAATAGTGTGATAATATTTGTAATGAGGACTCCTTTTGAGATTGTATAATCTCTAGTAGATAATATTTGTATTCAAACTCACAGTTTATGTTTGTGATATTATACACGACAGTTGTATTAGTAAGTTGTATTTGAATTCTGTACCATGTATCTGACGACCCAAGATGGGTGATGTATACCTAATTTTGGGGGCGTCACAGAATACAATAGACAACAAGTTTTAGATCAACAACTACAGCGGAAACAACAATTCATTAGAAGAGTTAAGTAGAGAATGAAATCTACTATCATCTATGAATTTAAAAGTCCATCATCGATATTTTATCCCTGTAACATCAATCAATATACATCTTGAATCAAATAGTCATCTTTGCACTCCAAGGCCAAAGATATTCATCATTGGTCATGTTCATCTCAACACACATTCATCTTTTGCACTACGGCCAAAGATATTCATCGATTAGTCGTGTTCATCTAAACACCTGTTTATCTTTGCACTACGGGCCAAAGATATTCATCAAAAAATCATTCATCTTTGCACTACAGGCCAAAGATATTCAGTTATATCATCATTTAGGACTGAGGATGATGACAAATATTTTAAAGAAAACAAATCCAGTGAAACAAAAGAACAAATATTAAGGATTCGTACTTTAAACAATCCAAGTTCAAAAATACTTCATAAGTAATCAGAGTGGAGTAAAATTCAAGAATGATCAAAACATGGATACAATCAAAGCTAGTATCCATAATAGATATTTTGGACGAAAAATGAAAATTTAATTTTTCTGTGAATTGTGTCGCATTTGTGAATAGTGTCGTATACGTGAATAGTAACTCCGACACCAAAAGATAAAAATTTCACAAAAAACATCATCATGCTTCGTGAATAGTACTCGTGAATAGTAACTCGTGAATAGTAACTCATGAATAATAACCCCGACATGAAAAAGTTCCAAATTTGATAAAAAGTTCCAACCAATATTTCGGCATAATTATATTAAAGAAATAATATCATTTACGAAGAAAATAACATCTCTTACCTTGCAAAAACAGTACTTCTGACTAGAATACTGGATATAGTGCTGAAAGAACTTGTACCGTATAGCAATACTCAAAATACTAAAATACTCACAAAATACGCTCAATATTATAGAGAGAGAAAACTTCAATTTCTGGTGTGATTTTCAATTCTAACCTAAGCACCCTATTTATAGGAAATTGCTTAGAACACTAAAGTAGAAAATTTAATATAATAATATTATATAAAAAAAATTTCTACGCCAACCTTAGACTTCTAAATTCAGCAACTTAGCATGTGATTAATGAGGCTCACAACATATAAAAAACGTTTTTATTAAAAAAAAAATATTTAAAACTTCAAAAATTAATTATTTTTGACTTGAACTTCAATAATTCATAATAAATAGCCCTTTATCGAAAAATTTGAATCTCGCGATTTTTATAGGAAATTCAATTTCTACAACGTTGTAAAAAGAACGTTTTCCAAATTTCAAACAAAATTTAATAGAAATCCACATACGCACGATTTTTACTGTGCTATAATCAAATTTTAGTCAACAAATGGGGTCCACCGACACACAAAACATGTGTTAATCATTTAATGCAACAAAAAAACTCTTCCTCCTCATATACTCATATATCCCACATTCATTGTAAAAATATCATCATTATTCTATTATAATAATATAATAAAATATTATTTTATCAGAAAAGATAAAATATCAATTTTTAACAATTTTCACTTTAAAAATTTTCTCCATCTATATCCACATAAAATCAATATTTTCCTCATCATATAAATCAATAATTAATTATTCACAAATAATATTATAGAATCACGATCTTGGCAATCGGTAGTTCCGAGAAAGAGGGGCTTTCAATAAGGATCTCTCCTTCTTGGCGCGCAATTAGGTGACCAAACCTCTCCTTAGATGAGAACTTTCTAGACATTGCCAATAATGTTTTCTAATAATATTATTCAGATAATATGAATTATTGCTTCAATAATGTAAAATATTGTGTAGTGACAATTATTGAAACAACAGTAATATAAAATATCAACACAGCAATTATTGAATTAATAAAATAAAATACTGAACGGTAATTACTGTAACAATTATTGAGTAGTGCCTTCTTATGTAAGAATCAATAATTGGAGCAATACTATGTGTCTTCTTATCTGCAACAACGCGTAGACATCGTGTTTTAACCACCGGGTATTCCAACAGTATTAACGGTAACAACTACACCGTTATTTATAAACAACTCATACTTGTCGTTTTCTTCATCCAATTACTTTCCGTTATGGGGCCCACTCGAAATTTGCTTGTAGTCGCATACGAATATTCCCAAAGCATGAAGAATATTCCACGACCAAACGAATATTCTCCGACAACAATGAGTATTTTATAACCACTTGCTTATTTAAAAATATTTGCGCATTTTACCCATAACTAACCACATTAATCAATTCAACCCTTACTATTTCAAAATAATAAATAGAGGAAATTAAATCTTCATTTATAAAAAGTTGGGGCCTTACAACCTCCCCTCCTTATGAAATTTCGTCCTCAAAATTGACATGCGTAGGACATGCTCCTTCCCATCCAACATCTTGGTTTGGTACCTCCTCAGACGTTAAATCTTACGCTATCTAAATGCGGTTCTAACTCAATAATGTGGTTCGGGTCATCCACATATTTACGTAACATCGATACGTAAAAAATGTTATGAACATGCGTCATACTTGGCGGTAAAACGAGTCTATAGGCCACAGTACCTATTCGATCGAGGATTTCAAATGGACTAATAAATTAAAGGTTGAGATTTCTTCTCTTTATCAACTCTTACTTCTAGAATAACGCCTTCTTGCACCTTCTTCTTTATATTCATCAGCTCCGGTGTGTAGCTTGAGCGGTTTTAACTTTATCGATTAAAGTCAATTCTAATCATATATTCGTTATCTTCACATGATTCTTGGAATCTTTAACTCTATCTCCATCTTACGTATGAAGTAAATGCGAAATGGGTCTTTGTGTTAACAATATCGCACTCGTAACCACATACGATTTTCTACTCAACACGTCAGCTACCACGTTAGTTTTTTTTCAGAATGGTATTGAATGGTATGGCCGTAATCTTTCATCAGCTCGAGCCAACGTCGTTGCCGCATATTAAGTTCTACATTCTTCGCTCCATTCGAATTTTGTATCTTTTTGAGTCAGCTGAGTTAATAGAGTATCGATTCTAGAGAATCTTTCCACGAATCTCCGATAATAACCAACTAAGCCTAGAAAGGTACGTATTTCGATTACTAACTTAGGTTGCTCTCAACTATGACTCATATCCAAATCTTGGATAGCACATCACAATGGTACCTATCAGTTTACTACCACACAAATATGGCATCCCCTACAGAGAGTCTGGCTTCGGTGTATTCCACAAAGGAAGTGACCAGATAGAGGCTCGGGTACCAAATTCTATAGTTGAATTTTTAACTCCTGAAGTTCAATAGGAACCATGAGATTTTAGAAATGAGTTTTGTACCGGGTTCAAAGTCGATACAAAATTCAATATCACACTTTGGGAGTAAGCCAAGAAATTTTTCAGGAAATTTACTAACAATAGAAATATCATTCAAATCTGAAGTATTTTTGTTCAAGTCCATAACATGGGCTAAGAAAACTTGACATCTATTTTTCAATAAACGAATGACTTTATGGCTTGATATGAAAGTGTTTGACTTCAATTTTTTGGTTGCTTGAATTCGAATAACAGGTTGCTTAGGAATATGAAAACTAACAACCTTACGAAAGTAATCAATTTTGGCATGATGAGTAGTTAATCAATCAATCAATCACTAAAATCACATTAAAAGCAAGTATCTTTAAAGAAATAAGGTCAACAGGTAATGTGATGGTGCCAACTTGGATCAAACAAGATTTATAAACAGTGGATGTAACGAAAGTTTCTCATAACGGAGTTTCAACAGATAAAGTCAAAGTCTAATTTTCTCCGAGTCAAGTTTAAACGTTGAGTATAAGCAGGAGAGATAAATGAATGGGTAGAACCGGTATCTAATAAGGTATAAACTTCGTAAGAATTTATAATTAACTAACTCGTGCTAACTTCGTTCGGGTTCCTCGCATTCTGACCAGTCACGAAAAACGCTCTTCCAAGAACCGTTGACTTTGACTTGTCCGGGACAGCCTTTGGAGTCACCATCCCCGCTGGACTGGGTTTCGCTATCGTAAAATCTCGAGCGATATGACCTTCTTTTCCACAATTATAACATACCTTGGAAGGTTGTGAACAGTTTGGACTTATGTGTCCCTCTTCTCCGCATCTGTAGCATCTAACCTGGCGGTCTTTCTCCTCCTCTAAAATTCGATTCTTTGGTGTTGGTGCCGACGTCATCCCGTCATTGTTAAATCTTCTCTTTTTGAAATTTCCACTAGAATTATTTCTTCTATTATCTTGGCCATGATTACCATCGAAGTGGTTACCATTTCTGGCATGATAATTTCCTCCACGATTGTTATCATTGTTCTGATGACTGTTACCACCGGTACGATTATCATCGAGTTGTTGGTCATTATTCTTCAGTTGAGCCGACTCATTATCGCGCTCCAATAACTGAGCCTTATTCACAACATCTGAATATAAACAAAGTTTGTGAGAAATGAGGTATTGACGTATTTTTGGTTTCAAACCTCGCAGAAACATTCGTGTCATTCTCTCCTCATTATCAACCAAATGGGATGCAAATCGAGACAACTCGAAAAACTTAGCTTCGTACTGCGACACATTCATATTGTTTTTCTCTAGCTTGATGAACTCTACCTCCTTCATGTGACGAATACTTTCGGGAAAGTACTTGTTGTTGAACAATTCTTGGAACTTCTCCCAAGACATCTTCAGTGCGGTAGGCTGAGTACGCTTTACGGATTCCCACCAATAATCTGCCTCTCCTCGTAACATGAAAGTGGCGAAAGGAACCTTTTGCTCCTCTGAGCATCCCAAGACATCAAATATCTTAGTGATCTACTTTATCCACGTCTCTGCCGTAAATGGGTCTGGCTTTCCCAAAATCTCTGGGGTCCTAACTCCTTAAACTGCTTAGCGGTGACCATCCGTGAGTTACCAGTGTTTCCACCTGCATTTTGAACAGTAGTCTCTCTCGTTTGGTTTTGCATGAATTCTAGAAAGTTCTTAAACATACCATCGTTCGTCATCTGCTCAGTGGTGTTGTTCACAGGAGGAACATTTCCAGCCTGTTGCACGTTCTCCTCGTTGGTGAACAAAGGTGTCTCCACGGTCTTATTTACTCCACTGTTAACATTCTCAGTCCACATTCTTAAATACTGCCATAAAACAAGGGTTAATTAAACAAATTAACAAATCACATAATACCCCTATATTATGACCGACCAACAAATAAGCTTAGGTTGGACACACTAGCGAAGGATTTACTCGTCTCTCCCTCCTAGTTCTATTCCCCGATCTCATGGAGATCATATCCTTAAGCTCGATACCAATCGTATGCGCCCCAAAATAGGTCCAATCCACCCAACCTATTTCGAAGTCGCCAAATACATAGTACAGAAACAACTACAACTTTATTATTACAATTGTCGTGCAAAATACGACAACACTTATGCTGTGAGTTTAAATACAAATATTATCTTCCAGACAATATCCACACTCAAATAAGTCCTCATTACAATTATTGATACACTATTTTACAAAATAGTGAAGACTACTAAAACAACTGTCGTATTCGTGAATAGTACTAAATCAAAGCTAGTATCCATAATAGATATTTTGGACGAAAAATGAAAATTTAATTTTTCTGTGAATAGTGTCGTATTCGTGAATAGTGTCGTATATGTGAATAGTAACTCCAACACCAAAAGATAGAAATTTCACAAAAAACATCATCATGCTTCGTGAATAGTACTCGTGAATAGTAACTTGTGAATAGTAACTCGTGAATAGTAACCCCGACATGAAAAAGTTCCAAATTTGATAAAAAGTTCCAACCAATATTTCGGGATAATGATATTGAAGAAATAATATCATTTACGAAGAAAATAACATCCCTTACCTTGCAAAAATAGTACTTCTGACTAGAATACTGGTATAGTGCTGAAGAAAGTTTTTCCAAATTCTCTACAACTTTACAGAAGAAAGTTTTTCCAAATTCTAAACAGAAATTGACCGAAATCCACATACGGACGATTTTACAAGCTATAATTAAATTTCAGTCAAGAAATGGGGTCCACTGACACACAAAACATGTGTTAATCATTTAATGCAACAAAAATACTCTTCCTCCTCATATACTCATATATCCCACATTCATTGTAAAAATATCATCATTATTCTATTATAATAATATAATAAAATATTATTTTATCAGAAAAGATAAAATATCAATTTTTAACAATTGTCACTTTAAAAATTTTCTCCATTTATATCCACATAAAATCAATATTTTCCTCATCATATAAATTAATAATTAATTATTCGTAAATAATATTACGAGAATCGAAGATTGGTAACCGTGTAGTTCCCGAGAAAGAGGGGCTTTCCAATAAGGATCTCTCCTTACTGGCGCGCAATTAGGTGACCAAACCTCTCCTTAGACAGAACTTTTTAGACATTCCAATAATGTTTTCTAATAATATTATTCAGATAATATGAATTATTACTTCGATAATGGAAAATACTGTGTAGTGATAATTATTAAAACTACAGTAATATAAAATATCAACGCAGCAATTATTGAATCAATAAAATAAAATACTGAACAGTAATTACTGTAACAATTATTGAGTAGTGCCTTCTTATGTAAGAATCAATAATTGGTGCAATACCATGTGCTACTATACAATAATGCGTATTACTGTGTTTTAACCACCGGGTATTACAACAGTATTAACGGTAACAACTACGTCGTTATTTATAAACAACTCATACTTGTCGTTTTCTTCATCCAATTGCTTTCCGTTATGGGGCCCACACAAGGCTGCGCCGTCGTACGAATATTCCCCGACAGCAAGAATATTCCACGACCAAAATAATATTCTCCGACAACAATGAGTAATTTATAACCACTTGCTTATTTAAAAATATTTGCGCATTTTACCCATAACTAACCACATTAATCAATTCAACCCTTACTATTTCAAAATAATAAATAGAGGAAATTAAATCTTCATTTATAAAAAGTTGGGGCCTTACAGTTTCTATCTCTATAATTGCTATTGTGAGACTTAGTGAATTGGTGAGAATGAAGGAAGAATGAGCTTCTATTTATAGAAAAATATAGTTTCGATAATTGCACGTTTATGGCTCGAAATATTACACTATAATACCTTCCTCTTTTTCTTCATTTTTAATTTAGTCCTGCAAGTATTATCAAACTTGCACCACCACCCCTAATAGTAAATCATGTGAATTAATAGTATAATCATGTGACTCAATAGTATAATCATGTGAGAAAACTAATTACAGTATAGTACCTTCAATTATACCTCCATTTTTAATTTAGTCATGCAAGTATTATCAATCTTGCACCAACTCCTCTAATAGTACATGCATTTGAATCAATAGTATACACATGTGAACACATAGTTATAAGCATGTGAATTAATAGCAATTAATTGCTTATTTATCCGATTAATTACCCGATTGGTCAATATAACCTCTAGACATCAATTATTATCGAAATAAATGTCGATTTCCACTAACACTAATAATTCCCACATAATGGAACTATCAATTTGATCTTTAATCAACACGAACTTATTCATCATTAATATTATAACTCATAATATTTAACAACCAGGTCGTTCCCAGGAAAGAGGGGGCTTTCCGATAAGGATTTCTCCTTATTGGAGCATAATTAGGTGACCAAACCTCTCCTTAACAGAACTTCTAGACATTGTCAATATTGCCAATAATAATATGAATAAATTTGTCGTCTCAATTATTGATTTAATAATATAAAATATTATGCAGATGATACTGTGATAATAATTGAATCAATAATATGAGAGATATTGTGCAGCAACTACTGTAGCAATAATTGAGTATAACCGAGTGACTTCTAACGTAGGCATCAATAATCAATACCGTGTGCTACTATAAAATCACGCGTATTACTGTACTTTTACTACCGGGTAGTTCAACAGTTTAACGGTAAAACTTTCGTCATTATTTATAAAAAGATAATACTGTCATTTTCTAACTCTGACTGTTATTTCGTTGTGGGGTCCACCAATGATGGTGTCGTCGTATGGATATTCTCTGATAAAAAGAATATCCCCCGACCAAACGAATATTCCCCAACACAACGAATATTTTATATCCACTTACATACTTTGAAAAATTTTCATATGTCACCCTTAACTTTAACCCTTTCTCATTTTAGCCATTTATTAAATAGAAAAATAATTATAAAAATTGAATACTTTCATTTCATAAAATTAGGGTCTTACACAAATATATATATATATATATATATATATATATATATATATATAATTTCTAGTTTAGCCTAGATTCTAAATTTGTGGCCTTTTAAAGAGATCAAATGTCATATATATATATATATATATATATATATATATATATATATATATATATATATATATATTAACTATTTAATGCGTTTAAATATATGTTTTAAGCGCTCATTCAATGTAAATCCATAATATGTAAATCTGTGGACTAGATTTATCTAAATCTAGCCGTATCTAACTTTTAACCAGTTCAAAAGTTGCAAAATTGGAACTGTTGAGCTAGAATGGCTAAGATTTTTTTAAATCTAGTTTTTTGTAAATATTAAAAAAAAACATGTGAACCTAGGAGCCACAGGATCTAAGATCCAACTAACGAATCTAGATCTGGTTCCCACGATGGGCATTTTTCCAGCTGTACAACCAGCTTGTAAATTATTTGTGGTGTTTGGACATCCTTCAATGGCTTTCATGCCCACAAGTAGCCCGACACTTATATGTATATTATTTGGTTTAAGATGTTTCACATCTCAAAAATAAAATCAAATCAAGTCCAATACGGAATAAAATGGAAGTATCAAATGCCTCAATTACTATGTGAGCATAAGGGTTTGAAAACCTATTTTCAAAACATCATTGCTATATCTTGCTTAAAATTGAACTTTTATACAAATCAAACCTTTTGTATATAGGTGAAAATGAGGCATAGCACTACTTCTAAATAAATTCACTTAAGCCCAATTAATCAGACACACACACACTTCAGATAAATCAGGGAATTGAAAAGACGTGGTAACCGTATTTTCACAGAATTTGGGGGGTGGGTAACACCTTCCCTCTGCTTAATCAAGCCCTGAACTCTTTGAATCTCGGCTTCCAAGGCCTGTCAAACAGAGTCCAACAATTGCGCCTTTATGTAAACCTTTTCAAAATTCGGTTAAGTTTGTACAACAATTTCAAAACTACCAACTGGCGACTCTGAATTTTCAAATCGTCGACATTTTATGTCGGACACTTTTCAAACTCGCCCTTTCAAACAAAACTCAACACATATAGAACATAAAGGGTAAAAAGAGGAATTCCAAAGAAAAGATGAAATTTTTCCCAACATCAACACAAGCCTTCGTGACTTTTGAATTTAAAAAAATGACTGACATCAGTTATATTATATATTAATATGTATTATATGTTATACGTTTATATTATATATCAGTTTTATATACTACGTATAATATAGAGATGGGAAAGAAGAAAACATAGAGAAAAAAGAAAATAAAGAAGAAGAGAAGAAGTTTTGTGGCTTTGAGTTTGAGAGATAAAGAAGGAGGATAGGTTAATTCTTATCTCCTAGCTAACCTAAACAAGAAAGCAAATGTATAATTCTCAGTTTTAAAGTTATGGTTTTTGTTTTCTAGAAATTCTATATAATTGTGTTTTCATGGATGATTCTTAAATATATGGCTAAAATATGTTAATTTGTTGACATAAACTATTTTTATGTGATTCGTATATGATTTAGAGTTGATTAATTCACGAAAATATGATAAATATGAAGAAAATCATATTACAATTAGTTTAGAGTGATATATACATAAATATGGCTTATATGATGTTAAACTTGAAGTTCAATTTGTATGATAAACTGTAAATTTATTGTTGATTATGAAAATATATGAAGAAACGAAAATAATGTGATTTAAACGGATTGTTTTGGTTGTAAAATGGATTTATAGTGATTTATTTCGCTAAAAATGTCTAGAAGGGAAGAAATAGTAAAAACAGTGAATTTAAAGGTTTTAGTTTATGTGTTTATGTTGTTTATATGGTTAAAATCATGTTAGAAACATTAGTTTATGTTTCTATATAGTTTATGTAAATTGTATATGTTAAATTTGTTGTTTGAGTGAAGTTTTAGGCCAATTTGGCTTTATTTTGTGTTCTTCGCGAGCATTGTTTGTGTGATACTATGTCGAGACGCCGCGTCGTCTGTTCTGTAAAGAAATAGAGCGAAGCAGCGCCATTCAGTGCCTAATGACATTTTCAAGCGTTGTAGTGTCGGTTCTGTGAGTAAACATGAGCGCTACTGGTGGCAAGAGACCGAAGCTTCTAACGCTTGGGTTTCAAGCCATTTGCTTTCATGTGACAACGTGCAGGTTTGAGCTGCGATAGCTTTCTTGTAGTTCATTTGGCAGTGCTATAGCGTCACTTGGCAGATTGGCCAGAAATAGTTATTTTAATGTACAAAATTTTTGGGATGTTAATCTAATGGTATGTAATGATCATGAAAATGTGTTAATCATATTATGAGATGTCTAAACATATTTTAACATGTAAGGAATGATTTTAAATGGTTAATTTGTATGTTAAATATGAAGTTAAACCCGTTGTCTGTAAGGTGTGATAACGTGTTAAGAGTTAAGATGTGATTGTATGATTGACCTAATCGAATATAGAGTTATGCATTATAATGTTAAGCTAAAAAGAACTGTACCAATAATGGTAATTGTATTTCAATTATTTGGTGTTGTGATACTAAATGGTGTAGGCTTATTTAGGAACATGAGTAGTAACTATTTAACCTACGCACGAGGCAAGTTTCTTACCCTACCTTGTTTATAAGTCAGCAAGTTTTCTATCCTTACTTGTTCAAGTTCTATAACTATAATCGTTAATGAGCAAGATTCTAGTTCTTGTTCTCGTTATTCGAAGCTTGAACTATTTTAATCTTTGACTTCAACCGAGGCTCTCTAATTCTTTCGAATGCATTACCTTGATATACATTGTTATTCAATCATGAGTTATTGTTCTTTAAACCTTGATTATAAATCATTGTTTGAACCTATGTTGTTATCGAATTGTAAAATAGTTAGCGACCCTTTGCTGATTCAACTAATCTTTAGTTGATGAACATTTTGAACTCTAAATTACCCTTAAATCTAATCCAAACCAAACTTACTTTAGTGCGAACTCGTAAGTTAAAGCTGAGATGAACAACCTTATTATAAGGGATTATTTACCCGAAAGCATTAACATGTTTGTGCACAATACATGGTACGAATGGCTGATCCCCCTAAGTACGAGAAGGCAGGTCCATATAGTCTAATGACTGTTAAAGTTTCAAGTAGAACTATTTATAACATGGGACATAGTTCATGGTCTTGTAACCCTCAGATACATCCTAAATTTCGATTTCAGTTCTTGATTATCAATGATTGAGAATGTTATTTAATTTAATTGAGCTTATTTATTGACAATTATTATGTTGTTATTATTTATTGCTATTTTAAGCGAGCATTTTTTTCTCACTCTTGCATATGTAACCATTGCAACTAAAGTTAAGAAAATTGACAAACCATCTACCAGTAAAGGGAAATGCAAGATGAACAAGTGTTGAAGACTTGTTTCATTTTATTTTAATGGTTTATGTAACTAGACTTTAACTAATGATGTGATGTAATTAAATTTTTCACACTTGACGATTGTGTTAAGGTTAGATAACCTAGGGATTTATTTGGTTAAGTTATGTAACCCTTTAATGGAAAGATCTATTGCTTAAGTTTTTTTTAAACTTGGGTAGTTAGATGTGAATGTTTGGAGAGTGAACACCAAATCTTGTGAAAATGAAGTACCCAGATTTAGAGGTGTCACACCTCTGCCTTTGAGCCTCATTCATTACAACCATCACTGTTAGAATCAAATGCATACGCATAAAGACCTATTAAAATGTAAACAAACACAACTTAAGTTCCTAAACTCATATTATTGTGGTTTTAAATTATTTTATTTTATGTGATTTTATTTCAATTAAATACCATAAAAGCATGTCCTTACTTAGTTTATTTCAATTATTTTATTTTATGTGATTTTATTTTATTTTATTAGATTTGGTTTTAAATTTTTGATTTTATTTGAATATATATAGGGACTACTATTAGAAATTCACTCCTACTTGTCAAACGGGTTTCTAATTATGTTCCAAAGTATATTATTTAATTGCATCCCAACTAAGCAAGTGTTACTTAATTTATTATTATATTTTCTTTTATTTGTTTAAATTTTTTATTAAATTATATTTAAGTTACTAATTTATTTAACTAAATAAAATTTTTATTATTTTTTTATTAAATTTATTTATTTATTATTATATTATATTGTATTTTATCTATTTAATTTAATTTTATGTTATTTGATTTTATTAAAAAATTATTTTACTATTATTTTTATTTTATTTTATTTTTGTATTATATTATATAATTTTTTAGATTGGTTATTAAATTTTATTATATTATTAAATTTTATTTTATTTTATTTATTTTATTTAATTAATATGTTTTATTATACATTATTTTATTTTGTAAAATAATATATTATATTTTTAAATATTTTTATTCAATTTAATTTTAATTATTAAATTAGATTTGTGATAACCCGAGAATTTGGATATTTATAAAATATTAAAATATGGAATTAAGGTTAAATAATAAACCTAGACGGAAAATAAGTGAATGAATTTGAGATTTCCGAAAAGGAATCCTATAAATTTAAAATTTCTGTGATGAATTATTCAGGATTAAGGGTATATGTGAATATGTTCGGTATTATATGTTAAAATATGTGGTTAAGGGTCAAGGGCTGACCATATAAGCTATATCAGTGGTCAACCCTAATATTAAATTAAGAACGTCAATGTTCGGTTAGAAAACCCTAGCGATTGATAAGAAACCCTAACGATAGGACCGAAAGCCCTAATTTTAGTTTCGGGAATCTGAAACCATAATTCGGAAGTTGAAAACCCTAATTTGGGAATTTAAATGCTAGTATAAGGCTTAAGTGTTCTTAATTATAACCTAATTATGGAAAACCCTAATCATTTTTAATTAGAAACTCTAATAATTAGAAACCCTAATTATTAGAAACCCTAATTAATTTAGAAAAACCCTAATTTTTGGATTAGAAACCCTAATTTATAATTAGGGAAAACCTAATTGTTAATTTAATAATTTTAATGTTAATTAGGGAACATTAATCCTAATTTTCAAGTTATAGGTAATTAGAAAACCCTAATCTAATTAGGAAACCTAATTTCTAAATTAGAAAGATTATTTTTCTATTTTAAAGCCCTAATTCTTGGGTTATAAACCCTAATGTACTATTTTGACTCTAATTGTTCCATTAGAAACTCTAATGTACAATTGTGGACCTAATTGCAAGATTAGCAATTTTAAGTAGGAAATATTAATCCTAATCATTGAGTTTGAATGTGATTAGTAAAGTTTAAGGCAATTAGGAAATACTAATTTTAAATTAGTATGCTTAATTTTCCATTTTTTAAACCCTAATTTGGAAATCCTAAATTTGATTTTTAAAAAACCTTAGGTTTTAACCCTAAGGGTTGGATTAAATGACATATTTGCCATTAAAACTAAAATCAAAATGACTAAAGTGCCCTTTTCATTTCTTTAATAAGGTAACTTGCAAATCTTGCTATATCTTAGTTGCTCAACCACTCCAAGATTGTCTATGTGACTTAATACAACACCAATCAGCCAATATTTGACAGCTATCTCAGCAGCCATATACATTGCATCAAAGTTTATATTTTGAAAAGTAAGAAACATTTCTTACTTTACTTAGAAAAGCAACCTAGACCTTCTCTCTCTTCAAACTTCGAAATTTAGAGTGAGAGAGTGAGATAAGATAAGCCAATATCAGTCCCTAACTTGACAAGATCAGATCATCAAAGTCAGATTCAAGATTAAAGTTAGAAAAAGGTATAAACCCTAAATTTTTGAAATCATGTGATCTGATGTTAGTTGTTGTTGTTTATTGTTTAAAGTTGTGTAATAAGATGTTATTTAGTGATCTGGGTTGTTAGATCCCAGATCCATAGCATCAAAGTGCTCGAAATTAAAGATTTCAAAAATCTAGAAAAGGTTAAAAAGGTTGTCTGACAGCCATATGTCAGGGCCCATAAATCTATGTATGTTAATGATTTGTTGTGTTTTAAGTTATATATTTTTTCTTTGTCATGAAGAGAGTAGACTGGAAGTGGAATCACATCCATACCATGTTTAGATCTCAAGTTATGAGCAGTCAAACATGGTTGACCGACCATGACCAACTCGAATCTAGGCAGCCCAGATTTCTATATTTCGTCTGACAAGCTTTTCAAGGCCATAGATCTTGCTGTGTGTTAGCATTTTAACAAAGTTGTTTTGTTGTTGTAGTTTGATATGTAGGCTACATATTAAAGTCACTAAATCACTTAGATCATAACTGGAATGAAATATAATCACGGTCAAGCTAGCGTTGACCACCAGCGTTTGAAGAAATCTGGAAAACCCAGATTTCTCAAGAACACGTTTCTGACAAGCTTTTGACCGGCCTTGATCTCTCAGCTGTAATGTTGTTAGGTTGATGTAATGTAATAGAATTGTACCTTATCATGTATACTTCATGTGTGAACTTTTAGATCACAGAAATAATGACCAAAATCAAAGTTACAAAGCTTCAAAAGTGACACCTTGAGCTGTTCTTCATTTCTGGGTAACCCAGAAAATGAAGAACAGTCTCTAACAAGACTTTGATGCACTATATCTTCTTAATTTGATGCAGGATGGCCATGAATTTGGTTTATAGTTGTAGTATTACATTAGTACTACAACTCTATCACCATTATAAGTCCTGAAATCAACTAGAACATAGGATTAGAACTGGTCAAACTTGGTACCTTGTAGTCTGACATGCGTTTCTGGGTTCTTGCTCAAGAACACCTATAACGACGGTTCTGTCGCTATAGGGCCATTTATTAGTAATTAATTTCTGAAAATTAATTATTTTAATTAATAAATTGTTTTTAATTATTAAAAATACAAAATAAATTCCTAAAAATTATTTTAAAGTCTGAAAATTAGTTTTTAATTATTTTGAGTATATTTTATAAATATTTAATATTTTTTGGAATATAAATGGTATTTAATTTATTTAATTATAATATTAAATAAATTATTTAAAATGATTTTAATACATAAAAATCATGAAAAATTATATTATGGTATAAGAAAATATTTTAAGTTAATATTAATGACTTTTAATATTTTGTGATGAATTTCATTAATTAATTGATATTAATGATAATTAATTTATTTAATAAATATATTAAATAAATTATGGAAAATGGAATTAATGATTTCAAAATCATATAAAATGATTTAAGTGTTATAGAAATATTTTAAGTTATAAAATATAACTTTTGATATTTTGTCATGAAAATATTACTATTTTAATATTAATAGCAATTATCGGATAAAGAATTTAATTGTTTAAAAACCATATAAATATGATTTTAAGGTATTAAAATTACTTTGATATATTATAAATATATTATAATATTATGTGATGATTTTCATTAATATTTGATATTAAATAAATATTAATGATAAAGGAATTATGTGGTATTTAATTCGTATAAATACGTTTTTAATGATTGAAAATTCACGATAAATAATAATAATAATTATTTGAAAATTATTATGAGACTTGGAAAATTATTTTGATTGATATTAAAATTATCTGAGATAATTGTTAAGTGTTAGGCAGAGTTTAATTGAACTTAAACTCGACGATTATCCGACTAGACCGTCGGGATGTTAAAATTTTGCCGAACTCGACTCAGACTGTCAAAGTTTGACTTGAGGTTAGGTTTTATGTGTTGTATAGACTGGTAGGGTTATGTGATAATGTGTTTAGGTTATTTTAAATAATGTGCTGATATTATTGTAATTTTTATATCGATATTATTTAATATAGGTCTACAGACAAAGCTAGGTAATTTGCGTAATGATAATCAACAGTTCAGGCAAGTCTTTCTTAACTCGACCTCGAGTGGTATTATTCAATTATGTTTATGGTTAATCATTTCTGATTGCCATGTCTAAGAATTATTTCATTGCACTCTGTGCGTATTGCATGTGTTCGATAGGTATGAAAGGCTGATCACCTTCATTACCATTCGGTCCAAATATATTTGTTCATGTTAAATGTTTGTTCAGTCATAAAAATTGTTCATGCTAATTCACAACTATATTGCTGAATTATAGCCAGCTTATTATTCAAATTCTTTCAATCATGATATATCCTTAAATAAACTTATACTTGCTGGGCAAACTTATGCTCACCCTTGCTATATCATGATAAACATTGGAAATTAAGACGAATACGTCGGATACAAGGAAGGGCCAAAGTCAGTTCCAGCTTTAATATACGTGTGTAGTTAAATTTGTAAAAATATTGTATATTAATGTTATTGTAAGTCAAATAAGTTATGAATTGTGTATTAAGTGAAGGTTGTTCGACCTTGGGGAAAAGTGTGTAAAGTTTATTGTAAAAACAATTTATATTTATATCTTCTGCAATAGTTATAGAATGATTGTACCAAATCCATGGTGATTTGGGACCCAGATTTGGGGCTATCACAGTTGGTATCAAAGTTATAAACATGAATTTGCGAAGAGCCCCGAGCCTTTTGCTGGTGACATCCCTTTAAGGGAAGGCACCGAAGCCAGACTTTCCGTAGGGGACGCCGAGCCAGTCGGTAAAAAGTTGATATGTATCATTGTGGGGTGCTATGGTTGAAAGTACCATGAATGTCACAAAATTAAATTTGATTTATTTTATTTTATTTATTATTATTTTTTATTTTATTATATTTTATTTTGTATTATATTATATTATCTAAAAAATTTTAAATTTATTTTGTTTAATAAACTAAATTCAATTAAATTTATTTCATTTTATTTTAGTAGTAAGAAACTAAGTAAACGCTACTTAGTTTATTTTAATATTGGGAAATTAAAAAAATAATACATAAATATATTTGCAGGGCCCACAAATTTTGCAAGTGAAGATTTTTGACAAATATTTCGTCGGGAATTCTGTCGGGAAGGAGAAACATATTCCAAAGAAGATCTTACGGTACTTTCCTCTGGCGCTGAGGTTACTGCGGCTATTCATGTCTTCGCACACTGCTAAGCATATGAGTTGGCATAAAACAAGGGATGTCGTGCCTCACCCAGTAGATGGAGATGAATGGAAGAATTTTGATGCCAATTTTCCACAATTTGCCTACGAAGTTAGGAATGTTAGGCTTGGCATGGCTCCAGATGGCTTTATCACATATTATAAAATAGCAACATGTAGATAAATTAAAAGCCTGTAATTAAACAGTTATTTTATTAATAAATGAATAAGATTGTTACAAAGTATATGCTTTATCATCAAACATGATTTCCTTGTGTGCATACTATTTTCAATCTCCCACTTGCACTAAAGCTAATCGCCATTGTGACGTCCCCAAAATAGGTATACATCATCCATCTTGAGTTGCCAAATACATGGTACATAATTTAAATACAAACTTCTTTTATACAGTACGACAAAATGTAGCTGAGAGTTTTAACATGGATAATGTCTCATAGAGAGTATCCAAACTCAAATAAAGTTCTCATTTCAATTATTATCACACTATTTCACATAATAGTGAGGACTACTATAGCCACCTATCTGGACTGTCACTCCATTTCTCGACTCGTCCCAGCTATATTCTCATTTCCTGAAGAGAACAATGAAAGTAAAAAGGTGAGCTTAACTAGCCCAGTAAGAAATATTATGACTAAGATAATGCAGAATAAATTATCATTAGCCTTCAACAGTGTTAAACTGATAAAATACAATAAACACCAAGTTTAACTGCAGCGGAACAAGTAATCCATTAGAATAGTCAAGTAGAGTATGATATCTTCTATCTTCTATGATTTAAAAGTTTATCATCAATTTTATTGTAGGGACTCAGCTAAATAAATAATCCACATCACTGAATTATCCATGCACTACGGGCCAAGGATATTCATTTTTATCACCAATGGTCATGAACATACCAACAACTGTCCATCAATGCACTACGGGCCGATGAGGACTTTTACCAAATCATTTGTAACATTTTGGGTCATGATTATACCGAATAATCCCTTATCATAATCATACCAATCAACAGTCCATCTATGCACTACGACCAAAGATGACTTTCATCATAATATAAGCATAATGATGACGACAATAATATAAGAATTCAATTAAATGAGAGTAAGGATAAATTTTAAAGATTTATAATTCAATTTATCCAAAATTCAATAATGTCCAATTTTCCAACATGATACTGCTTTGTGGAGTAAAATTCAAGAATAATATTGTATCAAAAATAATTTGGACAGAAAAGAAATCAAATTTTGTCATGAATAGTACCCCGTGAATAGTACTTCGTGAATAATACCCTGTGAATAGTAATCCGACATGAAAAGATTAAACTTTAACAAAATGTTCAGAAAAATATCCTTGTGAAACGATACTAGATGAAGCACAAATTTAAAGGATATTCTAATAATTTCATGGAGTATAGAAGCAAAACTTATCAACATAAGTGTAGAATTAGGAATATGAGATGAAATAATATTACTTACATACTACAGAGTATGGAAGAAAATATTATTTCTTACGAATATTGAACAAGAATAATACCACTTACGAATACGAAAGAAATAATACCCCTTACCTTAGTAGGAGATTGGCTACTGAAATAGTGTAGTAACATAATACTCTTCTTCTTTCTATCTGATTCTCTCTCAATAGAATTCTCTTGTGAGTCGTAGTGAATTGGTGAGAATGAAAGAAGAATTAAGCTTCTATTTATATAATATTTCTAGCTTAGCCCTTGCAATGTGAAAAGGCAAGTGGTTTGACGATTGGTGTGATGTGAAAAGAAAAGTGATTTGATGCCTATAGTGTGAAATAACAAGTGGTTTGACGCTTGTAATGTGAAACAACAATTGGTTAGACGCTTGTAATGTGAAACGACAATTGGTTCATGTAATGTGAAACTACAATTGGTTAATATGTAAACGAACAAGTGGTTTGACGTACGGTAAAGGCAATTACTATTGTGAAAGTGACTCTTAGATGATGACATATGGGCCCCCATAGAATAAACCAAACTTACCACAGACGTCTCATAACAGACTTCTTATTTATATCAAAGATTGAATAAATATTACCACAAATAATTTTATCTTCAATCAACACATATTTAATCTTTCAACAATTATTCATCATTAATATTATAACTCACAATATTTAACAACCAGATCATTCCCAGGAAAGAGGGGGCTTTCCAATAAGGATTTCTCCTTATTGGCGCGTAATTAGGTGACCAAACCTCTCCTCGACAGAACTTTCAAGACATCGTCAATATTGCAAATAATACTATGAATAACGTTATCGTCTCAATTATTGACTTAATAATATAAAATATTATGCAGATGATACTGTGATAATAATTGAATCAATAATATGAGATACTATACAGTAATTACTATAGCAATAATTGAGTATAACTGAGTGGCTTCTTACGTAAGCATCAATAATTAATATTGTGTGCTACTATGCAACCACGCGTATTACTGTACTTTTACCACTTGGTATTTCAATAGTTAACGATAAAACTTTTGCCATTATTTTTATAAAAATATATTTTTGTCGTTTTCTAACTCCGACAATAATTCTGTTGTGGGGTCCACCAATGATTGTGTCATCGTACGAATATTCTCCGACAAAAAGAATATTCCCCGATCAAATGAATATTTTATAACAACTTGCTTACTTTGCAAAATCTATAAATATTAAACACAACTATAACATTATATCAAATCCACATCATAATATTCAAAATGATATTTAGAGAAAAATAATCTTTATTTATGAAAGTTGGGGTCTTACAACCTCCCCTTCTTATGAAATTTCATCCTCGAAATTAGGGTATATACTTGGTATGTCGAAGAGGTGAGGATACCTTGACTTCATTTCAGATTCTAACTCCCAGGTCATTTCCTCAACATCGTGGTTTCTCCACAAAACTTTGACTTGAGGTATAACCTTAGAGCGTAGAATATGTTCCTTCTTATCCAAGATTTTAACAGTACCTCTTCGTACGTTAAATCTTCCTCTATCTCGTCTGGTTCTTAACTCAATAATGTGGTTCGGGTCTTCCACATATTTACGTAACATGGATATGTGAAAAACGTTATGAACACGAGACATACTTGGCGGTAAGGTGAGTCTATAAGCCACAGTTCCTACTCGATCAAGGATTTCAAATGGGTCAATGAATTGAGGATTGAGCTTTCCTCTCTTTCCAAATCTTGTAACTCCTTTCCATGGAGAAACCCGTAACAACACATGTTCTCCAACATTGAATTCTACGTCCTTTCGATGAAGATCAGCATAACTCTTTTGTCGATCTTCTGAGGTATTTATACGTTGCTGGATTATTTGAATCTTTTCCGTAGTCATACGTACCAATTCCGGTCCCAACAACATTGCTTCACCCACCTCATCCTAGCATACTAGAGAACGACACTTTCTTCCATACAAGACCTCGAACGGAGCCATGCCGATACTTGCTTGATAACTGTTGTTGTAGGAGAATTCCACCAATAACAAGAACTTGTCCCAACTTCCTTTGAAGTCAAGGACACATAGTCTTAATAGATCTTCCAGAGTTTGAATAGTCCTCTCTAACTGCCCGTCCGTTTGAGGATGATATGTCGAACTAAATCGTAAATCTGTGCCCATAGCTTTTTGCAAACTGACCCAAAACCGTGAAGTGAATCTTGGGTCTCGATTAGAAACTATGGATACTGGCATACCATGCAGTCTTACAATCTTATTTATGTATATACGAGCAAGATGTTCAAGTGTATAAGTTTCTCGTATAGGCAAGAAATGAGCAGACTTAGTCAATCTAACAATAATGACCCAAATTGCATCTATGCCTTGAGAAACCTTAGGAAGACCGGTAACAAAATCCATGGTAATGTGCTCCCACTTCCATTCTAGAATTTCAAGTGGTTGCAATGGACCTTTTGGCACTTGATGTTCCGCCTTGACACGTTGACATATTAGACACCTTGAGATAAACTCTGCTATCTCTCTCTTCATATTGCTCCACCAAAATGTATGTCGAATATCATGACACATTTTGGTACTCCCAGGATGGATTGCAAACGGTGTGTTGTGTGCCTCCATCATGATTTTATACTTTAAATCAGGGTCATTAGGAACATAAAGTCTGGAGTTGACTCGAAGTATTCCTTCTTCATCAATTTTTGCTTCAAGAATAGCACCTTCTTGCACTTTCTTCTACATACGCACCAGCTCCAGGTCCGTAGCTTGAGCAACTTTATCTATTAAAGTCGGTTCTACTCGTATATTTGCCATCATCACATGGGTTCCTGGAGTCTTTATCTCTATCTCCATCCTTTGCAAGTCATACAAAATGGGCATTTGTGTTGACAATATCGCACTCTTACCCGCATATGATCTTCTACTCAATGTGTCAGCTACCACGTTCGCTTTTCTAGGATGGTATTGAATAGTATGATTATAATCTTTCAACAGTTCAAGCCAACGTCATTGCCGCATGTTGAGTTCCTTTTGAGTGAGGAAATATTTGAGGCTTTTATGATCCGTAAAGATCTCCACCTACTCCCCATACAAGTAATGCCTCCAGATTTTAAGTCTGAAAACGATAGCTGCCAACTCTAGATCAAGAGTAGGATAATTCCTCTCATATTCTTTGAGTTGTCGCGAGGCATAGGCTATGACTTTCCCATGTTGCATAAGAACACATCCTAAAGCTCTGCCTGAAGCATCACTATAGATGACATATCCCTCCATACCAGATGGTATTGTCAGAACAGGTGCTGAAATGAGTCTCCTCTTGAGTTCTTGAAAACTCTTCTCACATTCCTCGCTCCAACCAAATTTTATATCTTTTCGAGTCAGCTGAGTTAATGGAGTAGAGATTTGAGAAAATTCTTCAATGAATCTCCGATAATAACCAGCTAAGCCGAGAAAGCTACATACTTCGGTCACTGACTTAGGTTGCTCCCAGCTTTGAATTGCTTCAACCTTTGTCGGGTCAACGGATATTCCATGATTTGATATCACGTGCCCAAGGAATGCTACTTCTTCAAGCCAGAACTCGCATTTCTTCAACTTGGCATATAACTTGTTTTCACAAAGCTTTTGGAGTATTAGCCTCAAGTGTTGCTCATGATCTTCACAGTTTTTGGAGTATATGAGGATGTCATCAATAAAGACAACAACAAAATGATCCAAATATTCCTTGAATACTCGGTTCATCATATCCATGAAGGTCGCAGGAGCATTAGTCAATCCAAAAGACGTGACTAGGAATTCGTAATGCCCATACTGAATTCTAAAAGCAGTCTTTGGAATGTCATTAGTTTTAACTTTTAACTGATGATATCCGGAACAAAGATCGATCTTTGAAAAGAATTTAGAACCTTGTAACTGGTCAAATAGGTCATCAATTCGAGGTAACGGGTACCTATTTTTGACGGTGACATGATTGAACTCCCGATAGTCAATACAAAGTCGCATACTTCCATCTTTCTTGTTTGCGAACAGAAGAAGAGCACCCCAAGGAGACGTACTAGGACGAATGAAACCGATGTCTAAAAATTCCTGTAGTTAGGTTTTTAACTCCTGAAGTTCAATCGGAGCCATTCGATATGGGGCATTGGAAATGGATTTTGTACCTGGTTCTAGGTCGATACAAAATTATATTTCTCGCTCTAGGGGTAGGCCAGGAAGTTCTTCAGAGAATACGTCAGGAAATTTATTAACAATAGAAATATCATTCACCTCTAATGTATTTTTGTTTAAATCCGTGACATGGGCTAAGAAATCTTGACATCTGTTTTTCAATAAACGAATAGCGTTATGGCTTGATATGACAGTGATTGACTTTAGTGGTTTGGTTGCTTGAATTCGCATAATAGGTTGGTTAGGAATATGAAAGCTAACAACCTTACAAAAATAATCGATTTTAGCATGATGAGTAGTTAACCAATCAATCCCTAAAATCACATCAAATGCAAGTATTTTTAAAGAGATAAGATCGACAGGTAACGTGCGGTTACCGATTTGAATCAAATAAGACTTATAAAAAGTGGATGTGATGAAGGTTTCTCCGGAGTTAAATTTAAACGTTGAGCGCAAGTAGGAGAAATAAAAGAATGGGTAGAACATGTATCAAATAAGGTATAGACTTCACTAGAGTTTATGATTAGCTTACCCGTGATCACCTCGTTCGAATTCCTCGCATTTTGGGAGGTTACGACAAACGCTCTCCCTTGAACTACCGGTTTTATCTTGTCTGGGACGGCTTTTGATGCCTCCATCTCAGCTGGACTTGACTTTGGTGCACGACAAAATCGGGCTAAGTGACCTTCTCTTCCACAATTGTAACATGCTTTGAATTTGCTGCGTATAGTTTGGATCGATGTGTCCCTCCCTCGCATTTGTAACATCGATCGATGGTCGTTCTCCTTCCTTAACAACATGTGCTGGTGCTGACGTCTTTCCATCATTATTAAATTTCCTCTTCTTGAAATTTCCACTTCTATTATTTTGGCCATAATTACCACTGAAGTGGTTACCATTTCTGGTATGTTGATTCCATCCACATTTGTTGTCACTGCTTCGATGATTGCTACCACTGGAATTATCGATTTGTCGACTGCTCTCTCTTGGTTGGGTTAACTCATTATCGCGCTCCAATAACTGAGCCATATTTACAACATCTGAATATAAACACAGTTTATGAGAAATTAGGTATTGTCGTATCTCAGGTTTCAAACCTCTTAGAAACATCCGCGCCATTCTCTCCTCATTATCAACCAAGTGGGATGCAAACCGGGATAACTCGGAAAACTTAGCTTCATACTGTGACACGATCATATTGTTTTGCTCCAGCTTGATAAACTCCACCTCCTTCATGTGACGAATACTTTTGGGAAAGTACTTGTCATTGAACAGTTCTTGGAACTTCTCCCAAGACATCTTCAGTGCGGCAGGTTGGGTACGTTTTACGGATTTTCACTAGTAATCTGCCTCTCCTCGCAACATAAAGGTGGCAAAGGGAACCTTTTTCTCCTCGGAGCATCCCAAGACATCAAATATCTTGGTGATCTGCTTTATCCATGCCTCCGCCTTAAATGGTTTTAGTTCTCCCAAAAACTTTGGTGGTCCCAGTTCCTTGAACTGCTTAGCGGTGACCATCCATGAGTTTCCAGTGTTTCCACCTGCATTTTGGATAAGAGTCTCTCTCGCCTGATGTTGCATGAATTGTAGAAAGCCTCTGAACATTCCGTCGTTCATCATTTGAACGGTGTTGTTGTTTACCCGAGGATTATTGCCTTCCTGATGCACATTATCCTGGGTATTGATATGTGGTGACTCAACGATCTCCTGTGCTCCATTGCTAATCTCAATATTCTCGGAAGTCATTTTCAAAAACTGCCACAAAACAAGGGTTAATTGACATGCCACATATTATCACTATATTCTGACCGACCAATTAAATAACAATTAAACTTAGGTAGGTCATACTAGCGAAGGAATTACCCGTCTCTCCCCTCCTAGTTCTAGTCTCATATCTCAGCCATGGATCATATCCCTAAGCTTTGATACCAACTGTGATGCCCCCAAAATAGGTATACATCACCCATCTTGAGTCGCCAAATACATAGTACAAAATTTAAATACAAACTTTTTTTATACAGTACAACAAAATGTAGCTGAGAGTTTCAACATTGATAATGTCTCGTAGAGAGTATCCAAACTCAAATAAAGTCCTCATTTCAATTATTATCACACTATTTCACATAATAGTGAGGACTACTATAGCCACCTATCTGGACCGTCACTCCATTTCCCGACTCGTCCCAGCTATATTCTCATTTCCTGAAGAGAACAATGAAATCAAAAGGGTGAGCTCAACTAGCCCAGTAAGAAATATTATGACTAAGATAATGCAAAATAAATTATCATTAGCCTTCAACAGTGTTAAACTGATAAAATATAATAAACACCAAGTTTAACTGCAGCGGAACAAGCAATCCATTAGAAGAGTCAAGTAGAGCATGATATCTACTATCTTCTATGATTTAAAAGTTTATCATAAATTTTATTGTTGGGACTTAGCTAAATAAATAATCCACATCACTGAATTATCCATGCACTACGGGCCAAGGATATTTATTTTTATCACCAATGGTCATGAACATACCAACAACTGTCCATCAATGCACTACGGGCCAATGAGGACTTTTACCACATCATTTGTAAAATTTTAGGTCATGATTATACCGAATGATCCCTGGTCATAATCATACCAATCAACAGTTTATCTATGCACTACGGCCAAAGATGACTTTCATCATAATATAAGCATGAGGATGATGACAATGATATAAGAATTCAATTAAATGAGAGTAAGGATAAATTTTAAAATTCTATAATTCAATTTATCCAGAATTCAATAATGTCTAAATTGCCAACATGATGCTACTTTGTGGAGTAAAATTCAAGAATAATATTGAATCAAAAATAATTTGGACAGAAAAGAAATCAATTTTTGTCATGAATAGTACCCCGTGAATAGTACTTCGTGAATAATACCCTGTGAATAGTAATCCGACATGAAAAGATTAAACTTTAACAAAATGTTCAGAAAAATATCCTTGTGAAACGATACTAGATGAAGCACAAATTTCAAGGATATTCTACTAATTTCATGGAGTATAGAAGCAATACTTATCAACATAAGTGTAGAATTAGGAATATGAGACAAAATAATATTACTTACATACTACAGAGTATGGAAGAAAATATTATTTCTTATGAATATTGAACAAGAATAATATCACTTAGGAATACGAAAGAAATAATATCCCTTACCTTAGTAGGAGATTGGCTACTGAAATAGTGTAGTAACAGAATACTCTTCTTCTTTCCCTCTAATTCTCTTTCTATAGAATTCTCTTGTGAGTCGTAGTGAATTGGTGAGAATGAAAGAAGAATTAAGCTTCTATTTATAGAAGATTTCTAACTTAGCCCTTGCAATGTGAAAAGGAAAGTGGCTTGACGACTGGTGATGTGAAAAGAAAATTGGTTTGACGCCTGTAGTGTGAAACAACAAGTGGTTTGACGCCTGTAATGTGAAACAACAATTGGTTCGACGCCTGTAATGTGAAACAACAATTGGTTCGACGCCTGTAGTGTGAAACGACAATTAGTTTGACGCCTGTAATGTGAAATGATAATTCGTTTGACGCCTGTAATGTGAAACGACAATTGGTTCGACGCCTGTAATATAAAACGGCAAGTGGTTTGACGTCTGGTAAAGGCAATTACTATTGACGAAAGTGACTCTTAGATGATGACATATGGGCCCCTATAGAATAAACAAAACTTACCACAGATGTCTCATAACAAACTTCTTATTTATATCAAAGATTGAATAAATATTACCACAAATTATTTTATCTTCAATCAACACATATTTAATCTTTCAACAATTATTCATCAATAATATTATAACTCACAATATTTAACAACCAGATCATTCTCAAGAAAGAGGGGGATTTCCGATAAGGATTTCTCCATATTGGCGCGTAATTAGGTGACCAAACCTCTCCTCGACAGAACTTTCTAGACATCGTCAATATTGCAAATAATAATATGAGTAACTTTATCGTCTCAATTATTGACTTAATAATATAAAATAGTATGCAGATGATAATGTGATAATAATTGAATCAATAATATGAGATATTATGCATCAATTACTGTAGCAATAATTGAGTATAACTGAGTGGCTTCTTACGTAAGTATCAATAATCAATATCGTGTGCTACTATGCAACCACGCGTATTACTGTACTTTTACCACCGGGTATTACAACAGTTAACAGTAAAACTTTCGCCGTTATTTTTATAAAAAGATATTTTTGTCGTTTTCTAACTCCGATAATAATTCTGTTGTGGGGTCCACCAATGATTGTGCCATCGTACGAATATTCTCCGACAAAAAGAATATTCCCCGACCAAAAGAATATTTTATAACAACTTGCAAACTTTGTAAAATCAATAAATATTACCCACAACTATAACATTATATCAAATTCACACCATAATATTCAAAATGATATTTAGAGAAAAATAATCTTTATTTATGAAAGTTGGGGTCTTACAGCTATGGTATCTCATACCCTTCTTCTCTAAGTGGCGATTATCCTACTGTTGGATAAGCTTCAGTTAATGGATATATAATGTTGTTCTTGAGAGTCCGCTATCTCTATAGTGACTTTTCCTCTTTCAATGATTCTTCAATCAAATGAAAGTGCCGCAACACATGTTTAGATCTAAGATGAGATTTAGGAACTAATCCTAGTTCTGTAATGAACTTTTCATCCAAACAATTAACTTGTAGCTTCATTTACAACTATATACTTTGTCTTTATCACTAAACTAGCAACTCTTTGATGTTTGGAACTTTTCCAATTCACTGCACTACCGTTCAAAGTAACGCTTTACCCTAAAGTGGATTTGTTATCGTCTTGGTCAGTTTGAAAAAAAAAACTTGAGTCTGTTAAGCCCTCTAGTTTTAATTCATATACACCAAGAATATGATCACATCCTTAGTGTCGGTTAAGTACTTAAGATGTTTTCACTGTCTTATAGTGATCTTTTCCAGAATATGACCAATCAACATCAGGTCTTAAATATTTCATTACATATATGATAGTTACTCATGCGATCTCTCTCTCTCTTTTAGAGTTTATGAGAAATATTAAGAGAGATACACTCCATGACTCATCAACATGAGACATCTCTTGGTGTTTGCCATGCTAAACGCCTTTAACATCAAATGAATATATGTTCTTAGGGTTAAGCCGAACATCCTTTTAAATCTATCTATAAATATTTGTATCCCCAATTTAGATATTCTTCCCAAATCATTCATGGAGGAATGTGTAGACAACTTTATCTTTACTGATTGTAGCATTGGTATTTCATTCCTTATCCGTAGTATATCAACATATAATACTAGGAATGTCACGACGCTCCCACTGACCCTTTTGTACACACTAGGTTCATTCTTTTTTTTTTTGATAAAATCAAACTCTTTTGATTGTCTCATCAAAACGAATGTTCCATTTTTGAGAAGCTTGCTTCAATCCATTTTTCTGAGTGTCTACAACTCTTACCTCATCGTATGTAACTGGATCATCATCTTCTATGATGTGTATCTCATCATCATCATCTATGATAAATCCATACCTCCCAGGTATCTTCGATACTATTCCAGATTTACGATTCGGTTGTGGTAAAATAGGTCTATCTACGGGTTCCTCTTATTTGACTTATAGTGCTTTATGATTCTTGAACTCTTCAAAATTCTATTATCATCCCACTAGCCCCTTCAATGATAAACATCTTTATCTTAGAAGGCAGCGTGTTTCACAACAAACACCTTTTGCTAAGTAGGATTATAGAACATATACCCTAAACTTACTTTAGGATGTCCCACAAATCTGAACTTGTCGAATCTTGTCCCAAGTTTATCTTTTGAAACCTTTTCACATAAGTTGGACAACCCTTTATCTTAACATACTTAAAATTAGGAATCCTCCATGTCCATAACTCTGATGGAGTCTTGGGGCCGGATTTTGAGGTAACCTTTTTTGTAGATATGCAGACATTTCTAGGGCATTACCCTAGAAGGATACAGGAATATTGGTAAAATCATTATGGACCGCACCATGTCCAACAAGGTACGATTTTTCCTTTTAGATACACCAATAAAGTGCATCAGGAGGCGTCCATTGTGAGAAAACCATTTGAAGTTATCTAGAAACTTATTGCATAAGTATTTATTCCTTAATCCGATCAAAAAATCTTAATACTTTGCAAATTTGTTTCACTTCTGAATTCTTTGAACATTTCAAATGATTCAGACTTGTATTTCATCAAATACAAATATTCAATTTTTTGAATGATCGTCTTCTTTTCTTATACAAGTTTGTTCAATTTTCAAAATTATTTTCACGTAAGTCAAGTATACAAAGTCCTATTAAGTAATATTCCAGTTCTATACAAAACATTATTATTATAAATAGAACAACAGTTGTTCTTAAATATAATACCAAAAATTTCTGTTGTCCAACAACAAAATGGAAATAATGTTTCTAAAGAGAACTAGAATATAATAACAACTTATGGACTTAATAGACTTGCCCGTAGGCAATGCTAAACTATAAGTTCCTATGGCTAATGCAGCAACATTTACTTCATTCCCCACACATAGGATTGCTTATCTTTGTTTAGCTTTCTACTTCTGTTTGGTCCTTTCATAAATCTATATTTATGAGAACCAAAGCCGGTATCCAATACCCAAGTAGAACCTTAACTTATAAAAAGATTAATTTCAATCATCAACAAAACTGTATTTGTAACCGAAGCTTCACTAAGCTTCTTCTGGTTAGCCTCTACAAGATGTTTCTCGCATTTTCTTTTCCAATGTCCTAGCTTATAGTAGTGGAAGTAAACTCATTTTCTATCCGTATCAATTTTGTTCTTATTATCCTTTATTTTTGCCTTTCTATTTACTTTCTTTGAATCGTTCTTCTTTTCAGAAGATCATTTGGCCCCTACCAGTAAGACTTGGTCTTTCTTGGTTAGAAAGTGACTCTCAACATTTTCAACATGTTAAGCAAATCAGCAAAACTGATATCTAGCTTGTTCATATAAAATATTCACAACAATTATGAGAAAGAGTCCGGGAGTGAGTGCAATATCAAATCTTGACTCAACTCTCCATTCATGACAAAACCTGTTGTTCTAATTGTTCAATCAAATTGATCATGTTTAGAACATGTGTCTGTAATGTAGTGACATTGGTCATTCTAAATCGAAAGAGCTTCTTAGATATCTAATATCTATCAGTCCTACTTTCCTCACCATCAACTACTTGATGTGTAGGAGTATAGTAGGAGCATTCATAGTTTCATGCTGACACTGAAGCTCGTTATTTATAGATGCGAGCATGATGCATTGAGCCAACTGTGCATCATCTTGCCACTTTCTAAAATTAGTTATCTCTTCCTCAGAGGCATTGTCTGCAACCATTGCAGCGATAGGCGTATTAAGGACATAAGATATTTTTTCAGCCTTGAGAACTATTCTCAAATTTCTTAACCAATTCGTTTAATTCGGCCTGGTTAATTAGCATCTAATATGTTTCACAGTGATAGTAATTTTGACATTGTAAAATTTTGTAAATAAATTTGTAATTAACAACATTTTAGTATACATTCTTTTACTAATTACGAAAATAAATTAGGCCTTGTTTTAAATTGGTATCTACCACTATTTTCTTCAAACTATATTACCCTCAATATATATAGTTCAGCAATATCTAATTAAAAATATGCTAGTGAGAATAAGGATCTCATTACAAATGTATATAGCCTTGTGTGTGCACAACAAACTATATATAAATAAATAAGTAGACAACTCTTATCAATTACATCAACTATGTAACTCCTTGTATTTTGCCTCTTAGATCATAATGGTCAAGTGTGTGCACATCCGAACAAAAACGATCTAAGTTAAGTCATACCTAGCACTTCCATATATTCAAAAGAAAAACATTGTCCTTGTGTGTTGTCCTTGTGTGTGCACAACAAAACAGCAACGTTCATTCTATTTATAAGTATTAAATGAGATAAACATCTTAAATATTTAATACATGCCTTGTGTGTGCACAACAAACTCATATTAAATATTTAATACTCTATTGTTTTACCATGCTTGATGGCGACGTTCGATATTCCAAATATCTTTGAATGTTACAATTAATATAAATTCTTTGAGGAATTTGTTATTATTTGTCTCATCTTGTTTAGCACGCATGCACACATATATATAAATACGCGTCATATTATTTTACATGCGAAGCATGTCAGATAATATATATATATATATATATATATATATATATATATATATATATATATATATATATATATATATATATATAGATAGATAAATATAGACACTCAAAATTTTGCATTCCTGTTACTAACCTTGCATGAGGGCAAAATCGTCTTCCAGAGATAACCCTGGAGGTCAAATCAGCCCAATCCCGAAGACAACCCCGGGATACTTAGTTTTCAATCTCGGAGACAACCCCGAGATACTCAATTGCAATCCTAAAGAAAACCCTGGGATACTTAGTTTTCAATCTTGGTGACAACCCCGAGATACTCAGTTGCAATCCCAGAGACAACCCCAGGAGATTCAGTTCCAACCTCGAAGATAACCCCGAGGGAAGTAGTTCCAGTTTCGGAGATAACCCCAGAAAAGTAAGTTCCAACCCAGGAGACAACCTTGGGACACTCAGTTTCAACCCCGGAGATAACCTCGGGAGGTAAAACAAACCTCAAAGACAACCCTGAAGACATTCATCATTCACAGCAGCCCAATCTCTGAGATAACCCTGAGCAACGACTGCTACATCTGCACAGAGCCAGAGATAACCCCGGTGAGGGGCAAAATCATCATTTTGCCACCTCGATACTACATTCACGTCGTCTCCACACCATTTCAAGACACATTTCATACAGAAGTATCCCACAAGAACCATAGCTCAAATCTCGAGTGATTACTACACAAGACAGCACACCGGATAGAATTTGAAGACATGAAGATCTGGTCATGGATCCATTTTCCCAGCTTCGTATAACCTCTTATCCTAGTCATTGTGTAGCTCTCGATAACAACATTTTTGGAAAGGTATAGCACGCCTCAATCGGATGCCCGGATTGAAAGTTATGAAGGTTCGAAAGACGGCGCATTTGCAGTGCACGTGCTTGAGACAATGAGAGACCATATATGGCGCGTAAATCTCGGGCGTGCAAGTGAATTCCATGAGATCTCGGTCTATAAATAAAGGCCTTGGGTTAGACATTTTAAGAAGAAGAAAAAAAGAGGAAACCCTGCCCATTTTACTCTATACACACCTCTATAGTGCTCTAAACCGAGTGCTTCTTCTTTTTAAACACTTATGAGCTCGTGTTTTACAACATACTGAAATTTAACCAGTGAAAACCGAGTTTTCAGGCATCAAAAGCAATTTGAAATTTTCTTGGCAGCCCACTATAAGATATTTCAGATTTTTAACCTTTTTATCATTTCTATACATATATCTATACTCACGTTGAGAGTCGCGTCGGGTGGGTATGCCCGGATTGTGAGACCCCAGATTTTATGAATAAAGATTTAATTTTCTCGAAATAATTTTTTTTTAATATTATGGTGTTGATTTGATGTAATATTATAGTTGTGGGTAATATTTACAAATTTTGCAAAGTAACACTACACCAAAAATGGCCTCTAGTGAAGGACAAATCATTCATAAGTGATTTATTGCGAAGGAATATTTCCTTCACACGAGTGCTCGCATTAGACCTCCTCGCAATTGGGTATCATTCGCTAAGTAGTAACTAAATGTTTTTTGTGAAGAATATATTGTGAATAACTTTTTTATTCACAAATTATATTTAGTAATGGAATATTGTTATTTAGTGAAAGATTGGTTTCCTTCACAAATAATATTTTATGAAAGACTATTTGAAATTAGTGAATAACTTGATTCTCTCACAAATAATATATTGTGAAGAACAAATTTATTTAACGAGAGAATATTTTCCTTCACTAATTATAAATTGAGAATCTTCAAATTAGTGAGAGAAAAATTCCTTCACAAATTATAAATTTATAAATAAAAAATTAATTGCTAAAATAATCAAAATTTATTGAAAATTATAATTGATTTTTAAATCATTGATTTCATATTTATTATTATTATTAATCTCTATAAAAAATATTAAATATATTTTTCAAGTAAATATAAATATTGCCATACTTTTTTCAAACTAATTGATAAGCTAATGCATAAAGAGCTAATAAAATTAAAACTTCACATATAAATAGATCATAATACTCGAGTCACAATAACTACAAATTTTTTTTATTGTATTTTAGTCTCTCAAGGACCATAGTACCTACAAAATTTATTAACGAACATAAGAAAACTAAAAGAATAACAATGAACTAGAAGGAATAAAAGTCTTCATCATCATCAGGAGCGATACCAAGGTCCACAACTTTGCAGTGATGTTGTGTGGCAGCAGCCAAAATCATAGCACGGTTGGAGTCCTTAATCTGCACAAGGCAATTAGTATGACTGGAAAACCAAGGAATAAAACATGGATGGAAAATGCAGCTGTAAATCATTTTAATTTAATATGTAGACCATGTATCGAATAGTGATTGATGTGAACATACATTATGAACTACCACAGTGCCAGCAAGGATCATTTACTTTTAAAGAATTCATTATGTTTCAAGAAATGAATTCATTATGATTCAAGAAACATTCAACTTTAGGAGAAAAATATAGTAGAATAATAGAAAACTATAACCCTTCCAAGAATTTGACCCAGAGATAGAGCAAATGAAAATACAAATTTATGAAAGGCAAATACTTTATATGCTTTCTGATCTTCATGAATCAGCTTGAGCCTTAAGGCACAACTTTTATAGCATTTTAAAACAAATGCACCCCCCCCACACACACACACACAAAACCTCCATCGCACTCAAAGAATAAAAAGAAATCAAACGAAAATAGGAGAAAGCAAAAGAAATTTTCCCTCATCATATGGCAAAATATGACTTAATGATTTAAGCTAAAGTTTCAAACTTGGAAATTTGTTCCAAATTCAGAATCTTTTTTTAAACCATTTTTTATTATTATCTTCAATACCTGGCCACGACTTAAGCATCCTATTGTTGGCTCTACAAGTTCATCTCCTGTGGATAGCACAACAATTGTTGGGGTGCTATATACCTGCACAATAGCATTCATCTTTCAGATATTTCTCTAGCAAATAAAGTCGTTTCCAAACCCCCCACCAAAAAGAAGGCAGTAAGAAATCAACTACCTTCACTATCATTACACCAATAGTGGCAAGTAGGCCAATTTCTGCAGCACCTAATCGTCCACCTGATTTTAACACTACCACATCTTTTTCAATGTAACATCCCTGACCAACAAAATATAAATGAGCCTTTTATGATGAATACAAGATAAAAGCAAACATCATAAAGAAAACAACTATGATTTGGTAGTAGATGCTGAATAAATAATCTTCAAATAAATTATTAGTGAATTGAGCATGGCCTTTAAACATCATAAAGAAAACAACTATGATTAGGCAGTAGGTGCTGAATAAATAATCTTCAAATAAATTATTAGTGAATTGAGCATGGCCTTTTAACTCTAAGGTTACTGTTTTTCCCTCAGACTTGAAAAAAACAATTGCATAGACGGGAAGAATGTGTTGGTACACTAGGCAACAAGAAGATACTAAGCTGTGATTGACCAATTTTAACTCTTGCAGCAGTCTCAACTATGGTTGCTAATATCTTAACTAGAACCCATTAATTGGAGCTCCCATGTTCAAAATGTGCCCTTCTGGAATCCTAATCTGGATAGCGCTAAGCGATTCAGATGACTTGGCAATTCTACCAACCATACCTTTGAGCCTTAAATTGCAATATGGAGTTTCACTAAAATATCATTATTTCAAAATTTATTGTACATAATATAATTTATTGTAACTTATTCACCAAAACTTTCTTGATTTATGTAAAATCAATTACTCCTCCGTCCTACAAAAGATGTCTCAAGTATAAAAATATATTTGTCCATCAACAGACATCTTAAGTACACTATTCAAATGCAAAATGTTATATAAAGACTAGCTTAGTAGCTTACCCCCAAAAGTGTCCTCTGTGTCAACCCTTGCCCCAGAAGTACAGCCCACGATGAAAGATGTCACAATGATGCTCAAAGAGTTGAGGCAAGAAAATGACGATTGTGAAAAACAAGATTCTCACAGCAAAGGATCAGTGTCCAACCCTAAAGCAGCAGTACATTGTTCTAGTTTCTCTAGACCTTCTCAACCTCTAATTAGATCACCTCTATAGAAGTTATAGTTACCACAAACCTCTGTCTTAGGTTGATCAATTCTTTTGAAGTGAAGTTATATATTGAATTTTTACCAATGTCAGAATCAATTGTATAGATTATTGAGATATGTAGTATTGAAATAATAATGGTATTTAGAACATGGAATAAAGGGGTCATAATAAGAACAATGTCAAACTTACTTTAAATATGTCAAACAAGAATGTCAACTTGACATTGTACAGAACACGTATTCCTGAAAGGATAGCGCTATGTAGAACAACACCTCTCAACCTCTGCAATGAGAAGCCAAGTGTAGTGTGGGCCCACTTCCAACAGATTATCCATACAAAATGACATCCTCTTGCTTGATACTATATTCACTCTTCAAACAATAGTACATAGCTTCTATGTCATAGTATGTGTTTAACTCAGATGGCTAACAAAATTTAAGATTTATAAGCTTCAATATCATAGTGAAAATCATAAACTTGAATAATATAATAATTATACTTTTCCTTACCTTACCAGAGGATGCTCCATATCCTGAATAATCATAGCTGTAAAAGAGAAAAATAGATTATGTTAAGTTATAAAAATAAGGTGGTTACTTGCTAGCTATAAGTTCAACAAATCTTCATCTCAAAGAGCCTGTGTATTGTTAAAATCACGTCAGTTCCAAATAATTGAATGACTTACCCGCTTAAATGCTAAAAACATAAAAAAGAAGAGGGATCTTCGTAAAGACATCTCTAAATTTCCAAAATTACTATGAACATAAAACCAAAGCGATACACCCACATAGATATATAATTCCACTTATTATAGTCGTTACAGTATACACTTATTATAGTCAAAATAATTCAAACTTTTAATACAAATTCAGTTCCATAATTTAAATATGATGCAGTTCAGCCTTATGAGATATTTATCCGAATAGAATGCAAAATACCCTGTATTTACCCAAAATGCTAGTTGATTGTATATGAGATGCTTAAAAGGGTATAGAGGAATGAACATGTGTAACCTAAGAAACAACTGAAATATAAATATGTTATTTGACATATCCAACCGTTATCACGTCTCCATTGTTATTAGCAGAAATGCTCACATACTGTTACTAACCAATAACCAAATTGCATTATGACAACCCATCCACTTTTCTATCATATGGGTCAAGGCTTCCTATAATATCCTTGTCATGAAGTTTGCGTGCTTTTACAACTCGTACAAAAAGGAACTGTATTGGTTCAACAAGATTGTAAGTGCTGGCTGGCTTGTCTGCACGTATAACTCGTCCACCAACAATTCTGCAGCTCCAAGGAAAGGGCTTGTCTCTTTCAATGCATATTTAGCTGGTTGCGATAACAAACTTGAGAACATGCGAACAAGTTTGGAAGCCCATGGCTCAGATCTCGTCTGATCAATGTCATATCTTACTAGTTGTTGGGTGGCAGCTGTAGAAAAATTTGGCTGTTGTTGTGAGTTCTTTGGGTTTGGCAGATGGTGGAATGTGTGTATTGACTCTTTATTTTCCCTCGAAAATGCTTTTGGATCAAAATTTTGAGCTTCTTGGACAGTTGATCGAGATTGAGATGATAGTGAATTTGTATGCACAGAAGATTCCATTGCAGGAAGCAGATTTGAGGACTTAATGGAAGGATCATCTATGATAAATACTTTCAGTCCAAGCTCACCTCTTACACGGGAGAAAATGCTTCGCTTTTCTAGAGGACTTAATGGAAGGATCACTGCCTATAGAATCACAACTTCCAATTAGGCACACTCACTTTACTGCTCAAATAGTACCCTCATTTATGTGCATAATTCGTACAAAATACTGTAATCAAAAGCCAATTTTACACAAAACTAGACAAACCCAGTTGAGAAAAAGCTGTTATGAGCCAGAATTTGTTAACCCCGGTTGAGAAAATTCAGATGAGAATCAAATATTGAAAACCCATTTTAGAATTTCATGGGAATCCGCCCAATTGTCCATGTCAAATCCAATGCCCCAACTGGGTAGAACAATTTCAAACAAGAACATCAATAAAAAAAACACACATTTTGAGCCTCATAATAGTAATCAGCACACAAACCACAATTCAATGACAAACAAATCAGAGAACAAAATCGATAATACTCAAATTGAAGACAAACCTTTAATTAGATGTAATGTAAGACCCCAATGGAGGAGAAGATGGACAAATCAACCGCCCCCATCGCCGGAAAATAATGCCACCTCCAAAAACTAGGGCTTTTATTACAAAATTAGGGATAAAGTAAGAGAAAATATAGAGGGCAAAGAAAGAGGAGAGGGATGAGGAGGAAGAGGGATATGAGGGAGAGGAGAGGAGAGGAGAGGAGAGGAGAGGGAGAGGGATGGAGTGAGGGCTCGAAGGAGAGGCAGATGAGATGAAGAGAGCAACGGAGTTCTGCGTTAGTCTTCTTTTTCTTTGCTTAGCTGCTTCTCTGCTCCTGAGTAATTAAAAACTTACTTTTAATTGACGAAATTTTACGTAGGAGACCATGGAATAAATTCTGTCCAAAATAATTCTTTCGAAAATACCCGATTTTCTTGTATTGATTTGGGCTCGATTGAATATATTTTAAGGGAGTAATAGGACTCATCTATTTCAAAAATAAAATTTAGATAACATTTTTTTAAAAAAATCACTCTTTTATAAGTAATATTATAAGTTACAATTATTATAAATAAATTTAATACTATAAAAATTTAATGTATTTATATTATAATTTATATTCACACAGTTAATTCAAAAAAATTATTTAGAACAAGATAGCGACCAATTTTATCCCTCGCAAAAAACTTCAGAATAATGATATATACTGAGTAATAATTCTTTCACTAAATAAATTTTTTCCTCGCAAATTTTCATCATAAATTGGCTCCAAAAATCTTTCTATCGCCCCAATTTTGCTAGGAAAAAAATATAAATTATGAAAGATGTTTCTTTCGCTAATAACTATATTATAACTATACTTTTTTCCTTCACTATTCCTTCGCTAAACAACTCCTCATGTGAAGGAATAAATTCCTTCACAAAATTTCCTTCGCTAGAGGCCATTTTTGGTGTAGTGTAAGCAAGTGGTTGTATAATATTCGATTGGTCGGGGAATATTCTTTTTATCGGGGAATATCCATACGATGGTACAATCATTGGTGGACCCCGCAACGGAATTATTGTCGGATTGAGAAAACGACAAAAATACTTTATAAAAATAACGGCGAAAGTTTTACCGTTAACTGTTGAAACACCCGGTGTTAAAAAATGCGATGTCTGGCGTAGGTAGATGCGATGTTTATGGTATTGATTATTGATGCTTACGTGAGAAGTCACTCAGTTATACTCAATTATTGCTACAGTCATGTAAGACCCCAACTTTTTGAATAAAGATGAATTTTCTATAAATATCATTTTTGAATATTATGGAGTAAATTTGATATAATGTTATAGTTGTGGGTAATATTTATAAATTTTGCAAAGTACGCAAGTTGTATATAATATTCGATTGGTCGGGGAATATTCGTTTTAACAGGGAATATTCGTACAACGGCACAATCATTCGTGGACCCCACAATAAAATTATTGTCGGATTGAGAAAACGACAAAAATATTTTATTGAAAATAACAACGAAAGTTTTACCAATAATACTATTGAACTACTCGGTAGTAAAAGTACAGTAATACGCGTGGTTGCATAGTAGCACACGATATTGATTATTGATGCTTATGTGATAAGTCATTCGGTTTTATTTTATTGGTATTATTAATGTAATAAAACAGAAAAGCTTTTTATATAAAACAGAATACTTTTATAAAGTTATTCGTTTTATTAGGCTAATAGTAAAATCTTTTTATATACAATGAGAATACTTTTATAAAGTTATCATTTTTATTAAATAATAATTAAAATATATTATATTTTATTATGCATAGTGTCTACATAGTGTTTGAATAGTAAAATCTTTTATAAAGTTATTCGTTTTATTAGATTATAAAAAGAATATATTATATTTTATTTAAAAGATTTTGCTTTAAATATAAACCGTCGATTAAAGTAAATCAATCTGGGACCGTTCATGAGTTAGTTACTATGCGATCCATTTTCTATAAATAGAAGCTCGATCATTCCTTCATTATTTCTTACTTAATTCAATTGAAACTCAAGAGAGATAAACTATAGAGAAAGAAGAAAAGTATTCTGCTACTTCACTACTTATATATCTAGTACTCTTCTTCTTAAGGTAGGGGGTATTATTTCTTTTGTATTCATGAAGAGAACTTCTGTTATTCCATTCTTTATTATTCTATTGGAATAACCTGTATACGCGGGCTACCCTATACTTAATGAAATTCTTCTGTTCTTCCATTCTTTATTATTCTGTTGGAATATCCTGTTTGTACATTTTATGCCGGACCTGGTTTCGTCTTTATTATTCTGTTGGAACATCCTATCGGTGCATATTACGCCTGACCTGGTTCCGTTATTTAGTATTCTATTGGAATAACCTGTCTATGCGAAGTACCGCTTGCATGGTGATTTCTGTTGTTATTCCATTCTTTATTATTCTGTTGGAACATCCTATCGGTGCGAATTTTGCCTGACCTGGTTCCATTATTATTATTCTGTTGGAATAACCTGTCTATGGGAAGTACCGCATGCATGGTGATTTCTTTTGTTATTCCATTCTTTATTATACTCAGTTGGTTAAAGTTTTAACTTCTATACTCCATGAATTTAGTGGAATATCCTTAATATTTGCGCTTCATCCAGTATCTTTTCATGAAAATATTCTTCTGAGCATTCTTAAATTTTACTCTACAAAGCAGTATCATGTTGACAATTTGGACGTTATCAGTTCCTAGATATATTAATTCTTGAACTTGTTTTATTGAATTCTTATATCATTATCATCATCCCCATGTTTATATTTTGTTGAAAGTCATACGTGGCTGTAGTGCATAGATGGACTTGGTATGATTATGATGACGAGGATTATTCGGGTATAATCATGATCGTAATATTACAAATGATGTGGTAAAAGTCCTCATTCGCAGTAGTGCATTGATGGGACGATTGTTGGCATGATCATGACCATTAATGAATACACAAATATTCTTGGCGCGAGAAAGCATGGATAGTTGTGGTCTTGATACTAAAGAATATCCTTGGTAGTAGTGGGTAGGGGTGATTCGATGATGTGGATTATTTTTAAAATTTCGAGTCCCAACGATAAAAGTGATGAAAAACCTTTTAAATCATAGAAGATAGTATATTTTATTCTCTACTTGACTCTTTTAATGGATTGCTTGTTCCGCTGCAGTTAAACTTGATGTTTATTATATTATATCAGTTTAACACTGTTTAAGGCTAATGATAATTTATCTTAGTCATAATATTTCTTACCGGGCTAGTTGAGCTCACCCTTTCTTTCACTGTTCTCTTCAGGAAATGAATATATAGCTGGGACGAGTCGGGGAATGGAGTGATGGACCAGATTATAGTATTAATAGTCCTCACTATTCTGTTAAATAGTGTGACAATAAATGTAATGAGGACCCCATTGAGTTTGTATATTGTCTAGATGATAATATTTGTATTAAAACTCACAAAGATATGTTTAGTCGTATTTTACACATTGTTGTATAATTAAGTTGTATTTGAATTTTGTATCATGTATTTGGTGACTCAAGATGGGTGATGTATACCTATTTTGGGGGCGTCACAGTTGGTATCAAAGCTTAGGGATATGATCCCTGGCTAAGATCTGAGACTAGAACTAGGAGGGAGGCAGGGAATTCCTTCGCTAGTATGACCTACCTAAGATTATTTTGGTATTTAATTGGTCATTCAAAGTATAGGGATAATATGTTATATGTTAATTAACCTTTGTTTTGTGGCGATGTCTGAAAATGACATCAAGAGAATGTTGAGAATAGCAATGGAGCATGAGGAGACCGTTGAGTCTCCATAGATCGATAATCGAGGATAATGTGCATCGAGAAGCGTGACAATCCTCGTGTAAACAAACAACAACACTTGACGGATGACGAACGATGGAATGTTCAGAGGTTTTATACAATTCATGCAACATCGGCAAGAGCGGCTCCTGTCCAAAATGCAGGTGGAAACACTAGAAACTCTCGGACGGTCCCCCCAAAACAGTTTAAGGAGCTGGGACAACCGGAGTTTATTAGAGAGCCAAAACCACTTAAGGCAGAAGCATAGATAAAGCAGATCACCAAGATATTTGATGTCTTGGGATGCTCCGAGGAGCAAAAAGTGCCATTTTCCACCTTTATGTTACGAGGAGAGGCAGATTACTGGTGGGAATCAGTAAAACGTACTCAACCTGCCGCACTAAAGATGTATTGGGAGAAGTTCCAAGAACTATTCAACGACAAATACTTTCCCGAAAGTATTCGTCACATGAAAGAGGTAGAGTTCATCAAGCTGGAGCAGAATAACATTACAGTGTCGCAGTACGAAGCCAAGTTTGCCGAGTTGTCCCGGTTTGCATCCCACTTGGTTGATAATGAAGAGAGAATGACGCGTATGTTTTTAAGAGGTTTGAAGCCGGAGATACGTCAACATCTTATTTCTCATAAATTGTGTTTGTATTCAGATGTTGTAAATAGGGCTCAGTTAGTGGAGCGCGATAATGAGTCAACGCAACCAAAAGAGAGCAGTCGGCAAAATGATAATACCAGTGAGAGAAGTCATCGAAGCGGTGACAACAAGCGTGGAGGGAATCAACAGGCCAGAAATGGTAACCACTTCGGTGGTAATCAGGGCCAAAGCAATAAGAATGGACATTTCAAGAAGAAGAGATTCAATAATGATGGAAAGGCGTCGACCAAAGACCCGTTTTTAAGGAAGGAGAAGCGACCACCTATCATATGCTTCAAATGCGGAGGGAGGGACACATCGGTCAAACTACGCGATCTCAGTCAAAGCATGTTATAATTGTGGAAGAGAAGGTCACCTAGCCCAATTTTGTCGTTCACCAAAGAAAAGTTCAGCTAGGATGGAGGCACCAAAGGCCGTCCCAAAAAAGTCAAAGCTGGTAGTGCAAGGGAGAGCGTTTGTAGTTACCTCCCAAAAAGCAAGGAACCCGAACGAGGTCATCACAGGTAAGCTTATCATAAACTCTAGCGAAGTCTATACCTTATTTGATACCGGTTCTACCCATTCTTTTATTTCTCCTACTTGCGCTCAACGATTAAATTTGACTCCGGAGAAATTAGACATTGACTTATCTGTGGAAACTCCGTTGGGAGAAACCTTCATTACATCCACTGTTTATAAGTCTTGTTTGGTTCAAATCGGTACCCTCACATTACTTGTTGATCTTATTTCATTAAAAATACTTGCATTTGACGTGATTCTAGGGATTGATTGGTTAACTACTCATCATGCAAAAATTGATTGTTTTCGTAAGGTTGTTAGCTTTCATATTCCTAATCAACCTATTATGCGAATTCAAGAGACAAAACCATTAAAGTCAATCACGGTCATCTTAAGCCATAAAGCTATTTGTTTATTGAAAAACGGATGTCAAGCTTTCGTAGCTCATGCCACAGATCTAAACAAAAATACGTCAGTTTTGAATGATATTTCTATTGTTAATGAATTTCCTGATGTATTCCCTGAAGAACTTTCTGGCCTATCCTCAGAGCGTGAAATTGAATTTTGTATCGACCTTGAACTTGGTACAAAACCTATTTCCAAAGCCCCATATCGAATGGCTCCTATTGAACTTCAGGAGTTAAAGACCCAACTGCATGAATTATTAGACATTGGCTTTATTCGTCCTAGTACTTCTCCTTGGGGTGCTCCTGTTCTATTCGTGAAGAAGAAAGATGGGAGTATGCGACTTTGTATTGATTATCGGGAATTGAATCATGTCACCATCAAAAATAGGTACCCATTGCCACGTATTGATGACCTGTTTGACCCGGTTGTAAGGAGCCAAATTCTTTTCAAAGATTGATCTTCATTAGGATATCACCAATTGAAGATTAGAGCAGATGACATTCAAAAGGCGACGCCGGAACTCGATGCGGGCATTATGAATTCCTAGTCATGTCATTTGGATTGACTAATGCTCTGCCGCCTTCAAGGATATGATGAAGGCAAGAGTATTCAAGGAATATTTGGATCACTTTGTGGTCGTCTTTATTGATGAAATCCTTATTTATTCCAAAAGCCGTGAAGATCATGAAAGCAACACTTGAGGTGACACTCCAAAAGCTTCGTGAATATAAACTTTATGCCAAGTTGAAGAAATGCGAGTTACGGCTTGAGGAAGTAGCATTCCTTGGGCACGTGGTATCAAGTCATGGAATATCAGATTGACCCAAAGAAAGATTGAAGCTATTTAAAGTGGGAGCAACCTAAATTAGTGATGGAAATCGTAGCTTTCTCGGTTTAATTTGGTTATTATTGGAGATTCGTGGAAAGATTTTCTCGAATCGCTACTCCATTAACTCAGCTGACTCGAAAAGATACAAAGTTCGGTTGGAGCGAAGAATGTGAGAAGAGTTTTCAAGAACTCAAGAGGAGACTCATTTCAGCACATGTTCTGACAATACCATCTGGCTCGGAGGGATTTGTCATCTACAGTGATGCTTCGGGCAAAGGGTTGAGATGTGTTCTCATGCAACATGGGAAAGTCATAGCCTATGCCTCAAGACAACTCAAAGAATATGAGAGGAATTATCCTACTCATGATCTAGAGTTGGTAGCTGTTGTCTTCGCACTAAATATTTGGAGGCATTACTTGTATGGGGAGAAAGTGGAGATCTTTACGGATTATAAAAGCCTCAAACATTTCTTCACTCAAAAGGAACTCAACATGCGACAACGACATTGGCTTGAACTGTTGAAAGATTATGATCATGCCATCCAATACCATCTTGGAAAAGCGAACGTGGTAGCTGACGCATTAAGTAGAAGATCATACGCAAGTGCGAATGCAATATTGTCAACGCAAAGGCCCATTTTGTGTGACTTGCAAAGGATGGAGATAGAGTTAAAGACTCCAGGGATCCATGTGATGATGGCGAATATACGAGTAGAACCGACTTTAATTGATAAAGTTAAAAAGCGCTCAAGCTACGGACACTGGAGGTGATGCGTATGAGGAAGAAAGTGCAAGAAGGTGCTATCTGCCGAAAGCAAGAATCGATGAAGAAGGAATACTTGAGTCAACTCGGACTTTGTGTTCTAACGACCACGATTTAAAGTATAAAATCATGATGGAGGCGTCTGACACCGTTTGTAATCCATCACAGGAGTACCAAAATGTATCGTGATCTTGACAAACATTTTGGTGGGGCAATATGAAGAGAGATATATATTTGTTTATCTCAAGGTGTTTAACGTGTCAACGAGTCAAGGCGGAGCATCAAGTACCAAAAGGTCCATTGCAACCACTTGAAATTCCAGAATGGAAGTGGGAGCACATTACCATGGATTTCGTTATCGGTCTTCCCAAAGTTTCTCAAGGCATAGATGCGATTTGGGTCATTGTTGATAGATTGACCAAGTCTGCTCACTTCTTACCAATACGAGAAACTTATACACTTGAACGTCTTGCTCGTATGTACATAAACGAGATTGTAAGACTGCATGGTATGCCAGTATCCAAAGTTTCTGATCGCGACCCATGATTCACTTCACGATTTTGGGTTAGTTTACAAAAAGCTATGGGAACGGATTTACGATTTAGTTCGGCATATCATCCTCAGACGGACGGATAATCATAGAGGACTATTCAAACTCTGGAAGATTTATTAAGACTTTGTGTCTTTGACTTCAAGGGAAGTTGGGACAAGTTCTTACCGTTGGTGGAGTTTTCCTACAACAATAGTTATCAAGTAAGCATTGTCATAGCTCCATTCGAGGCGTTGTATGGAAGAAAGTGTTGTTTCTCGGTATCTTTGGGATGAGGTGGGTGAAGCAACGTTGTTGGGATCGGAGTTGATACGTATGACTACGAAAAAGATTCAAACGATCCAAATAACGTATAAAAACCTCACAAGATCGACATAAAAGAGTTATCTTGATCTTCATCGAAAGGACGTGGAATTTGATATAGGAGATCATGTGTTATTACGAGTTGCTCCATGGAAAGGAGTTACGAGATTTGGAAAGAGAGGAAAACTCAATCCTCGATTCATCGACCCCATTTTAATCCTCGATCGAGTAGGAACTACGGCTATAGACTCGCTTTACCGCTAAGTATGTCTCGTGTTCATAACGTTTTTCACATATCCATGTTACTTAAATATGTGAAAGACCCGAACCACATTATTGAGTTAGAACCAGATGAAATAGCGGAAGATTTGACGTATGAAGAGGTTTCTATTCAAATCTTGGATAAGAAAGAACATATTCTACGCTCCAAGGTTATACCTCAAGTAAAAGTTTTGTGGAGAAACCACGATGTTGAGGAAATGACTTGAGAGTTAGAATTTGAAATGAAATAAAGGTATCCTTACCTCTTTGACATACCAGGTACGTACCCTAATTTCGAGGGCAAAATTTCATAAGAAGGGGAGGTTGTAAGACCCCAACTTTTTGAATAAAGATGAATTTTCTATAAATATCATTTTTGAATATTATGGAGTAAATTTGATATAATGTTATAGTTGTGGGTAATATTTATAAATTTTACAAAATGTGAAGTTGTATATAATATTCGATTGGGTGGGAGAATATTCGTTTTAACGAGGGAATATTAAACAACTAACACAATCATTGGTGGACCCTACAATGTAATTATTGTCGGATTGAGAAAAGCGACAAAAATATTTTATTAAAAATAACGGCGGAAGTTTTACTATTAATCTTTGTTGAACTACTCGGTAGTAAAAAAAATGCGATGTCTGGCGTGGTAGCATAGTAGCACTGCGGTATTGATTATTGATGCTTATGTGATAAGTCACTTAGTTTTGTTTTATTGGTATTATTAATGTAATAAAAGCAGAAAAAAGCTTTTATATAAAAAGCAGAATACTTTTATAAAGTTATTCATTTTATTAGGCTAATAGTAAAATCTTTTTATATAAAATAGAATACTTTTATAAAGTTATCATTTTATTAGACAATAATTAGAATATATTATAATTTATTACGCGTAGTATTTGCATAATATTCTGCATAGTGTTTGCATAGTAAAATCTTTTATAAAGTTATTTGTTTTATTAGATTATAAATAGAATATATTATATTTTATTTAAAAGATTTTGCTTTAAAATATGGACCGTCGATTAAAGTAAATCAATCTGGACCGTTCATGAGTTAGTTACTATGCGATCCATTTTTCTATAAATAGAAGCTCATCCTTCATTATTTCTTACGAATTCTTTGAAACTCTAGAGAGATAAACTATAGAGAGAAAGAAGAAAAGTATACATTACTTCTTTACTTATATATCTAGTACTCTTCTTCTTAAGGTAGGGGTATTATTTCTTTTGTATTCATGAAGAGAACTTTTGTTATTCCATTCTTTATTATTACATTGGAATAACCTTTGTATCTGTGAAAGCTACCCTATACTTGGTGAAATTCTTCTATTATTTCATTCTTTATTATTACATTGGAATATATCATTCTAAATGCGTTTTATCTGGGACTGGTTCCGCTCTTTATTATTTTGTTGGAACATCCTGCTTGTAGGTGCGTATTACGCTTTGACACAGTTCCGTTATTTAGTATTCTATTGGAATAACTTTGTCATCGAAAGTACCGCATGCATGGTTATTTACATTGTTATTCCATTCTTTATTATTACATTTGGAACATCGTATGCGGTGTAAATTTGCTTTGACTTTGGTTCCGATTATTATTATTCTGTTGGAATAATACATACATATGAAGTACCGCATACATGGTGATTTCTTTTGTTATTCCATTCTTTATTATACTCAGTTGGTTAATGTTTTGACTTCTATACTCCATGAAATTAGTGGAATATCCTTGATATTTGCGCTTCATCCAGTATCTTTTCATGGAAATATTCTTCTGAGCATTCTTGAATTTACTCTACAAAGCAGTATCATGTTGACAATTTGGACGTTATCAGTTCTTAGATAAATTAATTCTTGAACTTGTTTTATAGAATTCTTATATCATTGTCATCATCCTCATGTTTATATTTTGTTGAAAGTCATCTGTGGCCTGAAGTGCATAGATGGACTTGGTATGATTATGACCAGGGATTATTCGGTATAATCATGACCGTAATGTTACAAATGATGTGGTAAAAGTCCTCATTGGCCGTAGTGCATTGATGAACAGTTGTTGGCATGATCATGACAATTAATGAATACACAAATATTCTTGGCCCGTAGTGCATTGATAATTGTGCTCGTGATGCTAAAGAATATCCTTGGCCGTAGTGCAGGGGTGATTCGATGATGTGGATTATTTATTAAGCTGAGTCCCAGCGATAAAAGTGATGAAAAACCTTTTAAATCATAGAAGATAGTAAATTTTATTCTCTACTTGACTCTTTTAATGGATTGCTTGTTCCGCTGTAGTTAAACTTGATGTTTGTTATATTGTATCGGGTTTTTTTAACTTTGTTTTAAGGCTAATGATAATTTATTACGCATTATCTTAGTAACAATATTTCTTCTTAAGGGCTAGTTAAGCTCACCCTTTCTTTCACAGTTCTTCTTAGGAAATGAGAATATAATTTGGGACGAGTCGGGGAGCGGAGTGATGGACGGATGATAGTATTAGTAGTCCTCACTATTACATTAAATAGTGTGACAATAAATGTAATGAGGACCCCATTGAGTTTGTATATTGTCTAGATGACAATATTTGTATTAAAACTCACAAAGATATGTTTAGTCGTATTTTACACATTGTTGTATAATTAAGTTGTATTTGAATTTTGTACCATGTATTTGGCGACTCAAGATGGGTGATGTATACCTATTTTAGGGGCATCACAAGTAATTGCTGCATCATATTTCTTATATTATTGATTCAATTATTGTTACAATATCATCTCGCATAATATGATATATTATTAAATCGATGATTGAGACAATGAAGTTATTCATATTATTATTTGCAATATTGATGATGTCAGAAGTTTTGTCGAGGAGAGGTTTGGTCACCCTAATTGCGCATGATAAGGAGAATTCCTTATCGTAAAGCCCCCTCTTTCCTGGGAAGGACCTGGTTGTTAAATATTGTGAATTATAATATTAATGATGAATAAGTTCGTGTTGATTAAGGATGAATTTTATAGTTCCATTGTGTTGGACTTATTTGTGTTTATATAATTGATGTCTGGAGGTTATATTGTTCAATTGGGTATTCGGGGCACTTTTCGTGTCGGAGTACTATTCACGAGTTACTATTCACGAGTTACTATTCATGGGGTACTATTGATCAACCGTAAAATATATTTCTTTTCGGTCCAAATCATTTTTGGGTACAATATTATTCCATGAGGAGATGTGCTAATTTTTCAGACCTTTGGTTGAAGTTATAATAGTAAATCAATATGGACCGCTGGTGGAAATTTATAATAGTGAATCAATATGGATCGCTGGTTTAAAGTTTTAATAGTAAATCAGTATGGACCGTTGCTTTAAGTTTTAATAGTAAATCAATATGGATGAAATGCATTTAAAAAGTAAATCAATCTGGACCGTTCATGAATTAGTTACTATTGGTCCATTTTCCTATAAATAGAAGCTCATTCCTTCATTATTTCTTACTTAATTCATTGAAACTAGAGAGAGAAATTATAGAGAAACTATAGAAAAGTATTATGCTACTTCCCTACTCTTATATTCGGTTTCTTTTACGGTAAGGGTATTATTTATTTTGTATTCATGAAGAGAACTTACATTATTCCATTATTTATTATTATTCGTTAGAATAACTTTTGTATCTGTGGGCTACCCTATACTTGGTGAAATTCTTACGTTATTTCATTATTTATTATTACATTGGAATATCACATGCGTAATGCGTTTATCTTGGGACTGGTTCCATTATTTATTATTCATCGGAATATCATCGTATGCATGCATTTCTGTAGGACTAGTTCCATTATTTATTATTCTATCCGAATATATCTATACATGCGTTCGCCTTGGGACACAGTTCCATTCTTTATTATTACATTTGGAATATCCACATCTATGTGTTTTCTGTGGGACTGGTTCCGTTATTTATTTATTATTCATTGGAATAACTTTGCTGTCTTGATCTATCATATGCATGGTGATTTCTTTTGTTATTCCATTCTTTATTATACTCGGTTGGTTAAATCTTTGACTTCTATACTCCATGAAATTAGTGGAATATCCTTGATATTTGCGCTTCATCCGATTTCTTTTCATGAAAATATTCTTACGAGCATTCTTGAATTTTACTCTACAAAAAAGTATCGTATTGACAATGTGGACGTTATTAGTTCTGGATAAATTAATTCTTGAACTTGTTTTATTGAATTCTTATATCATTGTCATCATCCCCATGCTTATATTATGTTGAAAGTCATACGTGGCTGTAGTATATATATGGACTTGGTATGATTATGATCGGGGATTATTCGGTATAATCATGCTTAGTAATGTTACAAATGATGTGGAAAAAGTCCTCATTGGCCCGTAGTGCATTGATGGACAGTTTTTTGGTATGATTATGGCTATGGATTCTCTTTGGCCATAGTGCAAAGATGAATTGTTTTATGGCATGATCAGGACCATTGATGAAAACATGATTATCTTATGCCGTAGTGCATGGATAATTCATGGTCGTGATAATAAAGAATATCCTTGGCCATAGTGCAGGGGTGATTCGATGATGTGGATTATTTATTAAGCTGAGTCCCAGCGATAAAAGTGATGAAAAACCTTTTAAATCATAGAAGATAGTAGATATTATTCCCTACTTAACTCTTCTAATGGATTGCTTATTCCGCTTCAGTTAAACTTGATAGTTATTATATTTTATCAGTTTAACACTGTTGAAGGCTAACGATAAATTATTCTGCATTATCTTAGTCATATTATTTCTTACTAGGCTAGTTGAGCTCACCCTTTCTTTCACTATTCTCTTCAGGGAATGAGAACGTAACTGGGACTAGTCGGGGAACAGAGTGATGATCCTAGATGTTTGCATTAGTAGTCCTCACTATTCTGTGAAATAGTGTGATAATAATTGTAATGAGGACTCCTTTCGAGTTTTTATACTCTCTAGTAGACAATATTTGAATTCAAACTCACAGTTTATGTTTTGTCGTATTGTACACGACAGTTGTATTATTAAGTTATATTTGAATTCTGTACCATGTATCTGGCGACTCAAGATGGGTGATGTATACCTAATTTTGGGGGTGTCACAGTTGGTATCAAAGCTTAAGGATATGATCACTGGCTGAGATGTAAGACAAGAACTAGGAGGGGAGAGACGGGGAATTCCTTCGCTAGTATGACCTACCTAAGTTTATTTGGTATTTAATTGGTCGGTCAGAATATAGGGATAATATGTTACATGTCAATTAACCATTTGTTTTGTGGCAGTATCTGAAAATGACATCCGAGAATGTTGAGAATAGCAATAGAGCATAGGAGACCGTTGATTCTCCACAGATCAATAATCAGGACAATGTGCAACAAGATGGTGATAATCCTCCTGTAAACAACAACACTGATCAATTGATGAACGACGATACGTTTAAAAGCTTTTTAGAATTCATGCAATATCGGTGAGGCGGATCCATGCATAATCTTGAGGAGAAACAATGGCAACCTACGGTTGGTCACCGCATTAAGCAATTGAGGATTTGGGACCACCGGAGTTTTTGGGAAAGCGAGAACCACTTAAGGCGAAGACATGGTTAAAGTAGATCACCAAGATATTTGATATCTTGGGATGCTCCGAGGAGCAAAAGGTTCCCTTTGCCACCTTTATGTTGCGTGAAGAGGCGGATCAATTGGTGGGAATCTATAAAACGTACTCCAACTTTGGCCTTTCAAGATGTCTTGGGAGAAGTTCAAGAGCATTCAATGACAAGTACTTTCCAAAGCATTCGTCACATGAAGGAGGTGGAATTTATCAAGTTGGAGCAAAACAACATGGCCAGGTGTCGCGATCTGAAGCCAAGTTTGCCGAGTTGTCACGATTTGCGTCCCACTTGGTTGGTAATGAAAGAAGATAGCGGATGTTTTTAAGAGGTTTGAACCCAGAGATACGTCAATATCTTATTTCTCATAAACTGTGTTTGTATTCAGATGTTATAAATAGGGCTCATTTAGTGGAGCACGATAACGAGTCAATATAACCAAAAAGAAAGCAGCCGGCAAAATGATAATATCGGTGATAACAGTCATCAAAGCGGTGACAATAAGCATGGAGGGAATCAACATGCCAGAAATGGTAACCACTTCGGTGGTAATCATGGTCAAAATAATAAGAATGGACATTTCAAGAAGATGAGATTCAACAATGATGGAAAGACGTCAGTGTTAGGTTTGTAATATTTATAACGCAATCAAATTGCAAAAATAATGCGGAAGCGTGGAAAAATCAGAGTTTAAAATTTACAAACCATATACCCGGATCATCCTTTATGCATAATTATTAATTAAACGAAAAGATAAAGAATAAATCATACCCTTGAAGATCGAGCTTCCTCAGGTACAAGTTCACCTCCAAATCCTTTCGCGTTCAATCTTGAATCCACCGGGTTTGGTTCCTTCCTTTGATCAACGTTAGCCACCCAAATGTTTGGCCTCAGAGGTGATCCACCAAGGAAGAAGAAAAATTCAAGAAGATGGGTGTTATGGCTAACCCTAGTTTTCTATCTCTATAGAAAAGTGTACTCTCCCAACAATTGGAATTATTACGTATGTTGAAAAATCAACAACCCATACCACCCATAATAAGACTCCTCTTATTTATAGATGTGGACAATGACCACCTTAACAATTAAGGAATTGGGATTTATTTAATTAATTAAATTCTTTTAATTAATTAAGCTCCCTAATCTCATTAGGGATAATTAATTAAACTCTTTTAACTAATTTTCCTTCCTAATCCAATTAGGAATAAATGAGAGTACTTATATTAAATTAATTTCTAAACTCTTTTAGAAATTAAAATAATAATAATTGTAATAATATTAATAAGACTCCTCTTATTAATTTATATTTAATATTTCTAAAATATTAAATAATAAATATTAAGCTATTTAATTTATTCTATCACCATAGATTAAATTAAATATACTTAACTATATTATTACGATTATGCCATTAACTTCTTAAATATTTATTCTTCCTTTTATGGTGTGACCCTTTAGGTTCTCCATATTAAACAGGTTGTGAATAAATCAATTAGAACAATTCTAATCTTATTTAAATAAATAAATTAAACAATTAATTTATTTAAATAATATTTATTCTCTGATAGGGATAAGCCTCCTAGCGATCAGCGACTTTCTAGATAATATAGATTTCAACATTAATCATTAAAGAACCTTTGAGTAAATAGTTGCAAATACAATTCAATCCTTCCACCATCTGATGTCCCGATTAAATATAAGACATGGAATTCTTTGTCAAGTCTTATTTTATTTAATTATATGTATTTCGATCCTTAAATGCACAACTCAAATAATGCAAATTAGAAACTCCTTTCTAATTTCATTACGCAACCAAGGACTCTTTGGGTTGTCATTTATCGAATCACATAGGACATTTCTCTTCTTTTATTAGAAGTGGTAGATTCTTTATTGATCATACATTATCTCCATGTACAACTTATTATACCCAAGCATACCCTTTGATATACCCTAAGGGTCTTAAGGAATAAGTCAAAGTATAACTCATCATACACGAGATCTATGATGATCTCAAGTCAAGGATTACTTGTATTACTATCACTCTGAGAATTCTATTGACGAGCAAATAAAACTCCATTAGGTATTCCTTAGCGAGCCACGTTCGATGAACTTATTCTCTAATAAGCACCTACATACTTGCTTTAGTGTCTCCACACAAATGATCATGAGATCAATCATCCTCATCGATGAGCAAGCAGCGTATGTACCAATCTATCCGGATTCACTAATCCCCGATTTAGTAATCCAATGATTGGGAACTATTTTAGTTTTAAGCTTTCTAAGAATTTAGATCTCATTAGAATGATCATCATCATTATTCTAAAAGCATTGCTTAAAACTATGGGTTTATCACATATTATAAAAACGACATCATGTAGATAATTAAATGCCTTTAATAAATTAATACTTTTTATTAATAAATGAATAAGATTATTACAAAGTATATGCTTTATCATCAAACATGATTGGCTTGTGTGCATACTACTTTCAATCTCCCACTTGCACTAAAGCCAATCGTCATGGTATCTTATACTCTTCTTCTCTAAGTGGCGATTATCCTGGCATTGGATAAGCTTTAGTTAATGGATATGTAATGTTGTTCTTGAGAGTCCACTATCTCTATAGTGATTTCTCATCTTTCAATGATTCTAATAATCAAATGAAAGTGCCACTGACACATGTTTAGATCCAAGATGAGACTTAGGAACTATTCCTAGTTACGTAATGAACTTTTAATCCAAACAATCAACTTGCGACTTCATTTATAGCTATATACTTTGTCTTTATCACTAAACCGGCAACTCTTTCTTTTTGTTTGGAACCTTTCGATTCACTACACCAGATTCGAGATAACGCTTTACCTTAAAGTGGATTTTTACGTCGTCTTGGTGCATTCGAAAAACTTGAGTGCATTAAGCCCTCTAGTTTTAATTCGGACCCACCATGTATATGATCACATCCTTAGTCTTTGGTTAAGAACTTTAAGATGTTTTTCAGCGACTCACGGTGAACTTCTCCGTAATATGGTGATCAACATCAGGTTTCGTATATTTCATTGCATACATGATTGTCACTCATGCGACCTCTCTTCTTTGGAGTCTATGGGGACTATTAAGAGAGATACACTCCATAGCTCATCGACATGAGACATCTCTTGGAGTTTGCCATGCTAAACGACTTTAGCATCAAATGAATATACGTTCCTTGGGTAAAGTCGAGCATCCTTTTAAATCTATCTATATAGATTTATATCCCCAATTAAGATACTCTTCCAAATCATTCATGGAGGAATGTTTAGACAACTTTATCTTTACTGATTGTAGCATTGGTATGTAATTCCTCATCCATAGTATATCAACATATAATACTAGAAATTTCACAATGCTCCCACTGACCCTTTTGTACACACTAGAAGTCTTACCTCATCGAATGTAACTCTGGATCATCATCTTCTATGATGTGTACCTCATCATCATCATCCATGATGAATCCATACCTCCTAGGTATCTTTGGTACTATTCCAAATTTACGATTGATTTGTGGTACAATAGGTCATCTCTGAGTTCCTCTTATTTGACTTATAGTGTTTTGTGGTTCTTGAACTCTTCAAGATCTATTATCCTCCCACTAGCCCCTTGATGATAAGCGTCTTTATCTTAGAAGGCGCGTGTTTCGTAACAAACACCTTTTGCTAAGTAGAATTATAGAACATATACCTAAACTTACTTTAGGATGTCCCACAAATCGACACTTGTCAAATCTTGTCCCAAGCTTATCCTTTGAAACCTTTTTCACATAAGTTGGACAACCCCTTATCTTAACATACTTAAGATTAGGAATCCTCCCATCCATAACTTTTATGGAGTCTTGAAATTTGGATTTTGAGGTTACCTTTTTCATAGATGTCTGACCATTTTCTAGGACATTATCCCAAAAGGATCTTTGGAATGTCGGTAAAATCATTATGGATGACACCATGTCCAACAAGTACGATTTTTCTTTTCGGATACATCAATCAATTATTATGTATCAAGAGGTGTCCATTATGAGAAAACCATTTGAGATGATCTAGAAACTTATTGCACAAGTATTTATTCCTTGATCTAATCAAAGAATCTTAATACTTTGCCAATTTGTTTCACTTACGAATTCTTTGAACCTTTGAATAATTCACACTTGTATTCAAACAAATACACACATTCAACTCTTTGAATGATCATCTCCTTTTCTTATACTAATTTGTTCAATATGCAAAATTATTTTCATGTAAGTCAGTATACAAAATTTATTAAGTAATATTTCGGTTCTATACAAAACATTATTATTATAAATAGAACAACAATTGTTCTTAATTATAATACCAAAGATTTCATTGTCCAATGATAAAATGGAAATAATATTTTTTTTTTTAACAAGAAGGCGGAATCTGATAACAACTTATTGACTTAATAGATTTGCCGTAGGCATTGCTAAACTATAAGTTTCTATGGCTAATGTTGCAACCTTTGCTTCATTTCCCACACATAGGATTACTTATATTTGTTTAGCTTTCTACTGCTTGGTCCTTCATAAATCTATATTTATGATAACCAAAGTCGGTATCCAATACCCAAGTAGAACCTTGACTTAAAGAAAAATTTATTTAAATCATGAACAAAATTGCATTTTTATGTAGAAACTTCACTAAGCTTCTTTGGTTAGCCTCTGCAAGATGCTTCTCATGATTTCTTTTCGGTGTCGGGCTTATTGCGGTGGAAGCAAACTCCTTTCTTTATCCGTATCGGTTTTGTTCTTATTATCTTTTATTTATGCCTTTCTATATACCTTCTTTGAATCGTTCTTCTTTTCGGAAGATCCTTTGGCCCCTACCAGTAAGACTTGATCTTTCTTGGTTGGAAAGTGACTCTCAACATTTTTCAACATGTTAAGCAAATCAATGAAACCGATATCTAGCTTGTTCATATGAAAAATTCATAACAATTGTGAAAAGGAGTTAGGGAGTGGTGCAAGATTAAATCTTGGCTCAACTCTCCATCCATGACAAAACCGGTTATCCTAATTGATCAATCAAATTGATTATGTTAAGAACTTTTTATGCATCTTATAGTGCCATTGGCCATTCTAGATCGGAAGAGCTCCTTAGATCTCGATATCTATCGATCCTACTTTCCTCACCATCAACTACTTGATGTGCGGGGAATATAGTAGGAGCATCCATAGTTTCATCTTGTGATTGAAGCTCGTTACTCATGAATGCGAGCATGATGCATTGAGCCAATTGTGCATCATCTTGCCACTTTCTAAACGTAGCAATCTCTTCCTCGAGGCATTATACGCAACCATTGCGAGGATAGACGTATTAAGGATATAAGATAGCTTTTCGACTATGAGAACTATTCTCAAATTCCTTAACCAATCCGTTTAATTGATTGCGATTAATTTAGCATCTAATATGCTTCACAGTGATAGTAATTTTAGACATTGTAAAATTCTGTAAATGAATTTGTAATTAACAACATTTTAACATATATTCTATTATTAATTACCAAAATAAATTAGGTCTTGTTTTAAATTGGTATCTCCCACTATTTTCTTCAAACTATATTACCCTCAATATATATAGTTCGCAAAATCTAATTAAAGATTTGCTAGTGAGAATAAGGATCCCATTTCAAATGTATATAGCCTTGTGGTGACACAACAAACTATATATAAATAAATAGGTAGACAACTTTTGTCAATTACATCAACTATCTGACTCCTTGTATTTTGCCTCTTAGATTATTTTGATCAAGTGGTGGCACATCCAGAATCAAAATTATCCAAGTTAAGTCCGACCTAGCACTCCATATATTCAAAAAGAAAAATATCATCCTTGTGGTGACACAACAAAACAATATTGTTCAATTTTCTTTATAAGCATCAAATGTGATAAATTAACATCTTAAATACTTAATACTTGCCTTGTGGTGACACAACAAACTCATATTAAATATTTAATACTCTATTAATTTTATCATGCTAGAAAGCTGACGTTCGATATTCCAAATATCTTTGAGCGCTTAGGACTTAATATATAAAAATTGAGGGTTTGTTATTAATTTGTCTCATCTTGTTTAGCGTAGCATGTATGTATATATATATATAAAATACGCGTCATATTAATGAACATGCGAAGCATGTTTGCATAATATATAATATATATATAGTATAAGCATGCACATATAGAATCTTATATTCTACGGATTGATTATGGACTTTTATTCTAGTTTGGTTCACTAGAGCCACCAAGTGAACCAAAAGGTCAAACCCTAGGGGTGCAAGAAATAATATTTAAATATAACTATTACATTTAAACCGGGCTCTATTACAAAGCGGGTCTTCAAGCGCTTCTTGCTCCTTGATCTCTAATTCTTCAAAATTAATTCTAACTATTCCTATTACAAAACTATTTAAAATAAATAGAAACCTTGATCGTGATCGAGGGAAATACATAGGAGAGAGATAGAATTTACATTAAGAAAAATTAGAGAAGGCAGTCTGTGAGACCCCATTTATTAAAACCCATACATTCGTGCATCAACTAAAATAAAATCCAATCGCATTGGTGATAGTCCATAATCAATCCCATTTATTATCATACATCATCATATGCATCGATAAATAACATTCATCTCATGAATAATAAACATTTAATATATATATTGATATCATTTAATGGGCAAATTTAGTTAGTATAAAATCTATTTTTGAATCAAAATAAACTCCTTTATTTAAATCCAAATTTAAATCAAAATAAAACTATTTTATTTTAATTTATCCAATTTTGAATAAAATAAACTATTTTATTTTAATCAAAATTTTAATCAAAATAAACTCCTTTATTTTAATTAATTATGGAATCAATTCCATATATATATATAAAAATTTAATTAAAATAAACTCTTTTATTTTAATTAATTATGGAATCAATTCCATGTAAAAAAAATCTTTAATTAAAATAAACTCTTTTATTTTAATTAATTATGGAATCAATTCACGTAAAAAAAAAAAATTATTAAAGGAAACACGGATATCTTTCCTATTCATAAATAAACTCCTTTATTTTGAATAATATGAAATCTAATTTCATATCTAAATAAACTCCTTTATTTAAGGAAATACGGATTTTCTTTCCTATTCACAAATAAACTCTTTTATTTTGAATAATATGAAATCTTATTTCATATCTAAACAAACTCCTTTATTTAAGGAAAGATGGATTTACTTCCTATTCACAAATAAACTCCTTTATTTTAGGAAAAATAAAATCCAATTTCAACTCCAATTAGTTATTATAGAATCCAATTCCAACTCTAATTAGTTAGCATGAAATTCTAATTTTAAAATTAAAATAACATCTTTATTTTAAAATTAAAATAAACTTTTATTTTAAAATTAAAATAAACTTTTATTTTAATTATAAAATAATTAAGAATATATATATATATATATATATATAACTATTATATATATATATATATATATATATATATATATATATATATAAATAGTAACTTGATTTGCGTGCGGCTAAGCATGTAAAAAAAATGAATTGTGGCCTTCGTTTTTTAAACCGGATATCATGCTTTTTTTTTTTCTTTACATGAAGCGATCTGTTTTTAAAAAAAAAAGTGATGACGGTTTTCATATGTAAAATTTTTTTTCGATTTAAAAATAAATGTATGTTGCTTGCCTCGAAATCCGTGCTGCTCCAAGTTGCCAAGTTAGAGTTCTGCCGAATTTCATGTTTCACGTGCTTTGGAACTTTTGTTGCTGACTTCGGTTTTGTTGCCGAATTTTTTATTTTTTTTTATTTTTTTAAATTTTATACAATTAAATTATGCCCAATTAAATTGTTCTAAATACATATCAATATAATATCAAATTTGAACAATTAATAATTTACATAAAGGTTTGGCTCTGATGCCACTGTTAGGTTTGTAATATTTATAACGCAATCAAATTGCAAAAATAATGCGGAAGCGTGGAAAAATCAGAGTTTAAAATTTACAAACCATATACCCGGATCATCCTTTATGCATAATTATTAATTAAACGAAAAGATAAAGAATAAATCATACCCTTGAAGATCGAGCTTCCTCAGGTACAAGTTCACCTCCAAATCCTTTCGCGTTCAATCTTGAATCCACCGGGTTTGGTTCCTTCCTTTGATCAACGTTAGCCACCCAAATGTTTGGCCTCTAGAGGTGATCCACCAAGGAAGAAGAAAATTCAAGAAGATGGGTGTTATGGCTAACCCTAGTTTTCTATCTCTATAGAAAGAGTGTACTCTCCCAACAATTGGAATTATTACGTATGTTGAAAAATCAACAACCCATACCACCCATAATAAGACTCCTCTTATTTATAGATGTGGACAACCCACCTTAACAATTAAGGAATTGGGATTTATTTAATTAATTAAATTCTTTTAATTAATTAAGCTCCCTAATCTCATTAGGGATAATTAATTAAACTCTTTTAACTAATTTTCCTTCCTAATCCAATTAGGAATAAATGAGAGTACTTATATTAAATTAATTTCTAAACTCTTTAGAAATTAAAATAATAATAATTGTAATAATATTAATAAGACTCCTCTTATTAATTTATATTTAATATTTCTAAAATATTAAATAATAAATATTAAGCTATTTAATTTATTCTATCACCATAGATTAAATTAAATATACTTAACATATTATTACGATTATGCCATTAACTTCTTAAATATTTATTCTTCCTTTTATGGTGTGACCCTTTAGGTTCTCCATATTAAACCTAGGTTGTGAATAAATCAATTAGAACAATTCTAATCTTATTTAAATAAATAAATTAAACAATTAATTTATTTAAATAATATTTATTCTCTGATAGGGATAAGCCTCCCCTAGCGATCAGCGACTTTCTAGATAATATAGATTTCAACATTAATCATTAAAGAACCTTTGAGTAAATAGTTACCGTACAATTCAATCCTTCCACCATACAATGTCCCAATTAAATATAAGACATGGAATTCTTTGTCAAGTCTTATTTTATTTAATTATATGTATTTCGATCCTTAAATGCCTGACTCAAATAATGCAAATTAGAAACTCCTTTCTAATTTCATTACGCCGCCAAGGACTCTTTGGGTTGTCATTTATCGAATCACATAGGACATTTCTCTTCTTTTTATTAGAAGTGGTAGATTCTTTATTGATCATACATTATCTCCATGTACAACTTATTATACCCAAGCATACCCTTTGATATACCCTAAGGGTCTTAAGGAATAAGTCAAAGTATAACTCATCATACACAAGATACTATGATGATCTCAAGTCCAAGGATTACTTGTACTACTATCACTCTGAGAATTTCTATTGACGAGCAAATAAAACTCCATTAGGTATTCCTTAGCGAGCCACGTTCGGTGAACTTATTCTCTAATAAGCACCTACATACTTGCTTTAGTGTCTCCACACAAATGATCATGAGATCAAGCATCCTCATCCAATGAGCAAAGCAACGTATGTACCCAATCTATCCGGATTCACTAATCCCCAATTTAGTAATCAATGATTGGGAACTATTTTAGTTTTAAGCTTTCTAAGAATTTAGATCTCATTAGAATGATCATCATCATTATTCTAAAAGCATTGCTTAAAACTATGGGTTTATCACATATTATAAAAGCGACATCATGTAGATAATTAAATGCCTTTAATAAATTAATACTTTTTATTAATAAATGAATAAGATTGTTACAAAGTATATGCTTTATCATCAAACATGATTGGCTTGTGTGCATACTACTTTCGGTCAATTTTAAAGACCGTTGTTAAGGAAGGAGAAGCGACCACCTATCATATGCTTCAAATGCGGAGGGAGGGACACATCGGTCAAACTGCTAGCGATCTTGGTCAAAGCATGCTATAATTGTGGAAGAGAAGGTCACTTAGCCCGATTTTGTCGTTCACCAGAAAGACAAGTTCGACTAGGATGTAGGCACCAAAGGATGTCGAGACAAGCCAAAGCCGATGAGTTTAGGAGAGAAGCGTTTTTTTTTTTTCGTGACGAGGAACCCGAATAAAATTATCATGGGTATGTTAGTCATAAACTCTTGCGAAGTCTATACCGTGTTAGAATCTGGGTTCTACTCACTCTTTTATTGCACCTAGTTGTGTTCAATGTTTGAAGTTAACTCCGGAGAAGTTAGACTTTGATATATCTGTTTAAACTCAGTTGGGAGAAACCTTCGTTACCTCCACTATTTATAAATCTTGTTCAAATCAACACTTTCACGTTACCTGTCGATCTTATCTCTTTAAAAATACTTGCCTTTGATGTGATTTTTGGAAACGATTGGTTAACTACTCATCATGCTTTTCGTAAGGTTGTTAGCTTTCATACTCCTAACCAACATGTTATGCGAATTTAAAGTAACCAAACCACTAAAGTCAATCATTGTCATATCAAGCCATAAATAAAGAGCCCCGATCCTTTCGTTGTTGACTTTCTTGTGTGGAATGCCGCAAAGCGGACTTTACGTAGGCAAGCGTCGTGAATAGCGGTGGCAAGTTGATAGGTATCAATGTGACGTGCTATCCAAGTCTTGGATGAGAGTTCTGATTTTGAATGATATTTCTATTGTTAATAAATTTCTGACGTATTCTTGAAGACTTCTTAGCCTACCCCTAGGCGTGAAATCGAATTTTGTATTGACCTTAGTACAAAACCCATTTCTAAAACCCTCAAATATTTTCTTCACCTAAAAGCGAGCGTGTAATGTGCCAAAGCGTTGGCTCGGTCATTGTTGAAGATTACGATCGTACCATTAAATATCATCGTGGGAAAAGGGCGTGGTAGGTAGCGACGTTGTTCAGTAGAAGATCGTATGTGTTTACGAGTGTGATGTTGTTAACACAAAGACCCATTTCGTATAACTTACAAATGATGGAGATAGAGTTAAAGACTCTAGGGGCCCACGTGAAGATAACAAATATACGATTAAAATAGACTTTAATCGATAAAGTTAAAGCTGCTTAAGCTACATACTCAGAGCTGATGAATGTGAAGAAGAAGGTTCAAGAGGGCGTTATTCTAGAAGCAAGAATCGATGAAGAGAGGAAATCTCAACCCTCGATTTTATTAGCCCATTTGAAATCCTTGATCGAGTAGGAACTGTGGCCTATAGACTCATTTTACCGCCAAGTATGTCGCGTGTTCATAACGTTTTTTTTTCACGTATCGATGTTACGTAAATATGTGGACGATCCGAACCACATTATTGAATTAAAACTAGACGAGATAGTAGAAGATTTAACGTATGAGGAGCTACATCTTAAAATCTTGGATAAGAAGGATCGTATTCAACACTCAAAGGTTATACCTCAAGAGTTAGAATTTGAAGTGAAGTCAAGGTATCCTCACCTATTCGGTATACCAGGTACGTACGTAAATTTCGAGGGCAAAATTTCATAAGGAGGGAAGATTGTGAGACCCCATATTTTATGAATAAAGATTTAATTTTCTCGAAATAATTTTTTTTTTAATATTATGGTGTTGATTTGATGTAATGTTATAGTTGTGGGTAATATTTACAAATTTTGCAAAGTAAGCAAGTGGTTGTATAATATTCGATTGGTCGGGGAATATTGTTTTTGTCGGGGAATATCCGTACGACGGTACAATCATTGGTGGACCCCGCAACAGAATTATTGTCGGATTGAGAAAACGATAAAAATACTTTATGAAAATAACGGCGGAAGTTTTACCGTTAACTGTTGAAACACCCGGTGTTTAAAGTTCACTAATACGCGTAGTTGCACAGTAGCACACGGTATTGATTATTGATGCTTACGTGAGAAGTCACTCAGTTATACTCAATTATTGCTACAGTAATTGCTGCATCATATTTCTTATATTATTGATTCAATTATTGTTACAGTATCATCTGCATAATATGATATATTATTAAATCAATGATTGAGACGACAAAGTTATTCATATTATTATTTACAATATTGACAATGTCTAGAAGTTCTGTCAAGGAGAGGTTTGGTCACCTAATTGCGCGCCAATAAGAAGAAATCCTTATCTGAAAGCCCCTTCTTTCCTGGGAACGACATGGTTGTTAAATATTGTGAATTATAATATTAATGATGAATAAGTTCGTGTTGATTAAAGATGAATTTAATAGTTCCATTGTGTTGGACTTATTTGTGTTAGTATAATTGATGTCTGGAGGTTATATTGTTCAATCAGGTATTCGGGGCACTTTTCATGTCGGAGTACTATTCATGAGTTACTATTCATGAGTTACTATTCACGGGGTACTATTGATCACCCGTAAAATATATTTCTTTCCGGTCCAAATTATTTTTGGGTACAATATTATTCCATGAGGAGATGTGCTAATTTTTCAGACCGTTGGTTAAAGTTATAATAGTAAATCAATATGGACCGCTGATGGAAAGTTATAATAGAGAATCAATATGGATCGCTTGTTTAAAATTTTAATAGTAAATCAGTATGGACCGTTGCTTTAAATTTTAATAGTAAATCAATATGGACCATCCGTTTAAAAGTAAATCAATCTAGATCGTTCATGAATTAGTTACTATTCAGTCCATTTTCCTATAAATAGAAGCTCATTCCTTCATTATTTCTTACGAATTCATTGAAACTCTAGAGAGAGAAATTATAGAGAAACTATAGAAAAGTATTATGCTACTTCCCTACTCTTATATTCAGTTTCTTTTTTACGGTAAGGGTATTATTTCTTTTGTATTCATGAAGAGAACTTACATTATTCCATTATTTATTATTACATTGGAATAACTTTGATATCTGAAGCTACCTATACTTGGTGAAATTCTTTTTGTTATTTCATTATTTATTATTACAATAGGAATATCCATCATGCATGCGATTCATGGGACTGGTTCCATTCTTTATTATTACATTGGAATATATATTCTGCATGCGTTTTTTATCTTTGGGACTGGTTCCGTTATTTATTATTACTGTTGGAATAATAACCTACATGCTTGATCTATCGCATGCATGGTGATTTCTTTTGTTATTCCATTCTTTATTATACTCAGTTGGTTAAAACTTTGACTTCTATACTCCATGAAATTAGTGGAATATTCTTGATATTTGCGCTTCATCCAGTATCTTTTCATGAAAATATTCTTCTGAGCATTCTTGAATTTTACTCTACAAAGAAGTATCATGTTGACAATGTGAACGTTATTAGTTCCTGGATAAATTAATTCTTGAACTTGTTTTATTGAATTCTTATATCATTGTCATCATCCTCATCCTTATATTATGTTGAAAGTCATTTGTGGCCTGTAGTGCATAGATGGACTTGGTATGATTATGACCAGGGATTATTCGGTATAATCATAATCGTAATGTTATAAATGATGTGGAAAAAGACCTCATTGGCGTAGTAGTGCATTGATGGGACGCTTTTTGGTATGATTATGGCTATGGATTCTCTTTGGTAGTAGTGCAAAGATGAATTGTTTTTATGGCATGATCGGGACCATTGATGAAAACATGATTATCTTAAGTCAGTAGTGCATGGATAATTCATGGTCGTGATACTAAATAATATCCTTGGTCAGTAGTGGTAGGGGTGATTCGATGATGTGGATTATTTATTGTTGAGTCCCAATGATAAAAGTGATGAAAAACCTTTTAAATCATAAAAGATAGTAGATTTTATTCCCTACTTGACTCTTCTAATGGATTGCTTGTTCCGCTGCAGTTAAACTTGATAGTTATTATATTTTATCAGTTTAACATTATTGAAGGCTAATGATAAATTATTCTGCATTATCTTAGTCATAATATTTCTTACTGGGCTAGTTGAGCTCACCTATTCTTTCACTGTTCTCTTCAGGAAATGAGAACGTAACTGGGACTAGTCGGGGAACACAGTGATGATCCTAGATATTTGCATTAGTAGTCCTCACTATTCTGTGAAATAGTGTGATAATAATTGTAATGAGGACTCCTTTTGAGTTTTTATACTCTCTAGTTGACAATATTTGTATTCAAACTCACAGTTTATATTTTGTCTTATTGTACACGATAGTTGTATTATTAAGTTGTATTTGAATTCTGTACCATGTATCTGGCGACTCAAGATGAGTGATGTATACCTAATTTTGGGGGCATCACACGGATCGTCGATCCGTGGCTTTTTACTGCTTATATATATATATATTATCGAACTATGCTTCGATTGAAACCGAAAATCATATTCGGAGCGTTTACTACTTATATATATATATAAATACTTAAATATATACTTCTTTGCATCAAACTCTGCTTGATTGAGCCTGGATATATACATCCGGTGCATTTACTGCTTTTATATATATAAATACTTATAGATATACTTCTTTGCATCAAACTCTATTTGATTGAGCCTGGATATACATCCGGTGCATTTATTACTTTTTTATATATATAAATACTTATATATATATATATATATATATATATATATATATATATATATATATATCTGATGGGATCAGTGTATATCCACTTATCTTACTCACCGTGCTCACCCCCTTTAGTGCGGTTTCGATTAAATACCATACAACCGCCGCCTAAAGGGGGTAAGTATAAGTGAGTAAGATAAGGGTATGCACTTGATCCTCTCTCTCTCTCTCTCTATATATATATATATATATATAACTATTATTTAACTTGCGGGTTAGATTTTCCTAAATCTGGTTATTTCTCACTTTGACCGGTTCGTGGTGACTAAACTAGAATCGTTGAAGCTGGAATAGTTTAGATTTACTAAAATCTAATTCATTTTCTAGCTTTTGATATGGGCTAGATTTGTCTCAATCTGGCTATTTCTCACTTTAACCGGTTCATGGTGACTAAACTGGAACCGATGAAGCTGAAATAATTTAAATTTATTCAAATCTAGTTCTTGTTTTGGCTTTTATACATATTGTTTGTTCATGTGAGCCTAAGAATCATGTGATCACAGATTCAGTCCCTGAATCTAGATTCGGTTCCCGTGATGGACATTTCAGTTGCAGCCAGCTTGTAAATTATTCACGGTGTCTGAATTTTCTTAGATGGCTTTCATGCCCACAAGGAGTTCGGCATTGCTATATATCTTATTTTCTCGAAGATGCTTTGCATCTAAAAAATAAAAGCAACCAAGCCGAACACATAAAAAATGGAATTATCAAAGGCCACAATTACTATTGAGCACAAGGGTTTGAAAAACCTTTTCTTCAAAACATCACTGCTATATCTTGTTAAAATTGAACTTTTATACAAACGTCAAACCCTTTGTATATAGGTGAAAACGAGGCATAGCGATATTTCCAAACAACTGCACATAGTGTAACATTCCAGATTTTATAAATGTAAATTATAAATATTTATTGATTTATATAAATATTTATTGGATGTGTTTATTATTGAATAAATAATTGTTCAATTTGATTTAGTTGATTTAATTAATTATCTATTTGTTAAATAATTAATGTGATTAGTTAATTATTTATTTGTTAAATAATTAATGTGTTATGTGGATTGAGTTATGTGATTAAGTAATTTATTCAATAAATTGTTATTAAATAAAGTGTGGCAAATAACTATATTATAAGAGTTATTAAAATAAATTAAAGTAATTTTAATTTAGTTTTTTCCAAACAAGGTTTAAGTATATTAATCCTTTAATTTTTAAATGGTTTGCCAAACAAAGCCTTATGGGTTTTGGTTTTCTTTTGAATATAAATTATTAATTTAATAAATAAAATATAGATATAATATATATTATTTTGGTAACTACTAATTTAATACGAATCATTAGTGAGCGTCAGTTTTTTTAATAATTGAAAAGACTTACGTTGGTTTTTATTTAGTATACGTATACTATTATTTGGCTTACCTTAGAGTTGGCTGCTAAAAGAAAGAAAGAAAGGACTACATAGATAGTTGAGAGAGAAAAGGCTGGGATTCTAGGAAATATAGAGTTCTTCAAGCTTTTCTAAGGGTTTAACAAGTATTTTCTTAACAACAAAAGGTAGGTGTTTATAACCTTAATCTATGTTTATGTTGTGAGACCTCGAATTTTATGAATAAATATTTAATTTTCTCGAAATAATTTTTTTGAATATTATAGTGTGGATTTGAGATAATGTTCTAGTTGTGGGTAGTATTTATAAATTTTGCAAAGTATGCAAGTTGTTATATAATATTCAATGTGTCGGGGAATATTCGTTTGGTCGTGGAATATTCTTTCTGTCGGGGAATATTTGTACGACGACGCAGCCATTTGTGGGCCCCATAACGGATAACTGTCGGATGAAGAAAATGATAAGTTTGGGTTGTTATAAATAATTGGCGTAGTTATTACTGAATTAATATTTGTTGGAATACCGGTGGTTAAAATACGATAATACACGTGGATGCACAAAGATGATAGCACCAGTATTGCAAGATTGTGAATTATTGATTCTTACGTAAGAAGGCACTACTCAATAATTGTTACAATAATTATTGTTCAATATTTTATTTTATTGGTTCAATAATTATTGCGTTGATATTTTATATTATTGTTGTTTCAATAATTGTTACTGCACAATATCTCCTTTATCAGATCAATAATTCATATTATTTGAATAATATTATTAGATAGCATTATTGACAATGTCTAGAAAGTTCTGTTAGGGAGAGGTTTGGTCACCTAATTATACGCCAGTAAGGAGAAATCCTTATCGGAAAGTCCCCTCTTTCCTGGGAACGGTTTGGTTGTCATAATTGTGATTCTGTAATATTATTTGTGAATAATTAATTATTGATTCATATGATAAGGAAATATTTATTTTATGTGGATATAAATGATGGATTTATTTACGTGGTTATAATTGAAGGAATTAATGTTGAGGTATTTTATCACTATGTTGTCAGATTAGAGGTATTAAAGATCAAATCAGTGTTATTACAGCTTTATTGTGTGAGTTATAATATTTAATCTGACCGTTGGATTGTTGTAATTTTTGGATATGTTATACATATATAAGTTGAGTATATGTTCACAAATTTTGAACCGTTAAAAATGAACGAATGATTTGTTATGAATTTTAAGAGGTGACTGATTCGGAAATTAGGTTATAAATGATTTTGGTGGAAAATTCTAGAAATGGGTGGGCCCCACTTTTGGTTGTTGGGGATGGTGGCTAATTTTTGGTGGGTGGAATAGTAATGAGTAAAGCCATCGGAGTTCTGTGTCAAGTCTACATTTCAAATATGCTACCATTTTCCTATAAATAGAGGGCTAAGTTAGAATTGAAAATCACACCAGAAACATAAGCTTTCTCTTTTTCTCTCTCTCTATATTATCGAGCGTATTCTTGTGAGTATTTTGATACTTTGAGTGTTGCTATACGGTTCAAGTTCCTTTAGCACTATATCTAGTATTTCTGTCAGAAGTACTGTCTTTTTGAGGTAAAGGGTATTATTTATTTCATATTCTGAAGAGATATTATTTTTCGTATTCGTATGAATATTATTTCGTTCAATATTCGCAAGAAATATTATTTTCATTTAATATTCATAAGGAATATTATATTCGTTCAATATTCGAAAGGAATATTATTTTCGTTTAATATTCGTAAGGGGTATTATTTTCTTCACAAATGATATTTTCTTTCAATATCATTATGCTGAAATATTGATCTGATTTTTTTATCAAATTTGGAACTTTTCATGTCGGGGTTACTATTCACGAGTTACTATTCACGAGTTCTATTCACGAAGCATGCTGATTTTTCTTGTGGAATTTCTATCTTTTGGTGTCGGAGTTCTTATTCACGTATACAGACTATTCATTCACGAATCGACATTATTTAATAGAAAAATAAAATTTTCTTCTTTTTGTCCAAGTTGACTATTATGGTTACTATCTTTGATTATATACATGTTTTGATCATTATTTTTGAATTCTGATTCAAAATTGGTTATTTCGGAGTATTATTGAACTTGGATAAACTGTAATACGAATCCTTAATATTTGATCTTTTATCTTACTGGATTCGTTCTCTAAAATGTTTTTCATCATCCTCAGTCCTAAATGATGATACAAATGAATATCTTTGGCATGTAGTGCAAAAGATGAATGATTAATGGATGAATATCTTTGGCCCTGTAGTGCAAAGATGAATGATTACGATGAATATCTTTGGCCCGTAGTGCAAAGATGAACAGGTGCTGAGATGAACATGACCAACTGTTGAAAGTCATCTGTGGCCTGTAGTGCATAGATGGACTTGGTATGATTATGACCAAGGATTATTCGATATAATTATGACTGTAATGTTACAAATGATGTGGTAAAAGTCCTCATTGGCCCGTAGTGCATTGATGGACAGTTTTTGGTATGATTATGGCTATGGATTCTCTTTAGCCGTAGTGCAAAGATGAATTATTTTATGGCATGATCAAGACCGTTGATGAATACACGAATATCCTTGGCCCGTAGTGCATGGATAATTCGTGGTCGTGATACTAAAGAATATCCTTGGCCTGTAGTGCAGGGATGATTTAATGATGTGGATTATTTTTTTAGCTGAGTCTCAGCGATAAATATTATGAAAAACTTTTTAAATCATAGAACATAGTAGATTTTATAATTTACTTGACTCTTCTAATGGATTGTTTATTCCGCTGCAGTTGTTGATTTAAAACTTGTTGTTTATTATATTCTATCGGTTGTTATACTGTTGAAGACTTATGATAATTTTTTGTATATTATCTTAGTCATAATATTTCTTACTAGGCTAGTTGAGCTCACCCTTTCTTTCACTGTTTTCTTCAGGAAATGAGAATATAGCTGGGACTAGTCGGGGAATGGATTGACGGTCCAGATGGTTGCATTAGTAGTCCTCACTATTCTGTGAAATAGTGTATCAATAATTGTAATGAGGACTCCTTTTGAGTTTTTATACTCTATTAGACAATAGTTGTATTCAAACTCACAGTATATGTGTTGTCGTATTACTGAAGTTGTATTTGTTTTTGTACCATGTATTTGGCGACTCATAATGGGTTGGGTGGAATGGACCTATTTTGGGGGCGTCACATATGTAATCATATATGTTTTACAGTATATAGTCTGTGAAATTGTAGGTCTCGGTTTATAAATTTTTTAATTGTTATCACTAGCATGTGTATTCATATATATATATATATATATATATATATATATATATATGACTTTATGCTAATTATAGGCTAAAGGAAGAAATTGGTTTGTACAGTGAAGTATATATATATATACGAATATATGTTTTGTAGAAATATCAAAATTTATGTATGCTAACTGAGGAATTGAACTATACATGTTAATTTGTTATATGTTGGTATACTTGTATTTCAAAGGAATCAAATTTGGTTGATAATAGTGGAATTTACGTTCACTGTACTTTAGATATCAACAATGGAGTTTTAAAATTTTGGTTTCAAAGAAAAACAGTGTTTTCAAGGATTTAAGTTTCTGATATTGTTGGTTAGTTGTGTAAAATGTGTATGTATATTCTATGATTTAAAAGGTTTTTCATCACTTTTATCATTGGGACTCAGCTTAATAAATAATCCACATCATCGAATCACCCCTGCACTACGGCCAAGGATATTCTTTAGTATCAAGACCACAACTATTCATGCACTACGGGCCAAGAATATTTATGTATTCATTAATGGTCATGATCATGCCAATAACTGTCCATCAATGCACTACGGCGAATGAGGACTTTTACCACATCATTTGTAATATTACGGTCATGATTATACCGAATAATCCCTGGTCATAATCATACCAAGTCCATTTATGCACTACAGGCCACAGATGACTTTCAACATAATATAAACATGAGGATGATGACAATGATATAAGAATTCAATAAAATAAGTTCAAGAATTAATTTATCCATGAACCAATAACGTCCAAATTGTCAATATTATACTTCTTTGCAGAGTAAAATTCAAGAATGCTCAGAAGAATATTTCCATGAAATGATACTGGATGAAGCGCAAATTTCAAGGATATTCCACTAATTTCATGGAGTATAGAAGTCAAAACTTTAACCAACTTAGTATAATAACGAATGAAATAACAAAAGAAATCACCATGCATGCGATTGCCAGTATAGAGCGAGGTTATTCCAACAGTTAATAAGTAACGAGAACCGTGTCAAAGTAAATTGCATGCCAAGCTGGGATGTTCCAATGAGAATAATAAAGCGGAACCATGTCCCAGATAAACGCACTTGTACATGATATTCCAATAGAATAATAATAAAGATGGAACCAGGTCCGACATAAACGCACAGACATGATATTCCAATAGAATAATAATAAAGACGGAACCAGGTCCAGCGTAAATGCACAGACAGGATGTTCCAACAGAATAATAAATAATGGAACAACAAAAGAATTTCACCAAGTATAGGGTATCCCGCGTATACTAGTTATTCCAACAGAATAATAAAGAATGGAATAATAAAAGAATTTCACCAATAAGAAAGAAGAAATACCCCTAACGAGTACAACAAATAACATCCATTACCATAAAAGAACTGAATATACGAGTAGGGAAGGAGCAAAATACTTTTCTATAGCTTCTCTATAATTTCTCTCTCTAGAGTTTCAGTGAATTCGTAAGAAATAATGAATGAATGAGCTTCTATTTATAGAAAAATGGACTGCATAGTAACTAACTCATGAACGGTCCAGATTGATTTACTTTAATCCGACGGTCCATATTTAAAGCAAAATCTTTTAAATAAAATATAATATATTCTATTTATAATCTAATAAAACGAATAACTTTATAAAAGATTTTACTATGCAAACACTTATCACGAGACTTTATGCAACACTATGCATAATAGAATATAATATATTCTATTTATAGAATAACTTTATAAAAGTATTCTATTTTATATAAAAAGATTTTACAATGCAAAACACTATGCAGACACTATGCAACACTATGCATAATAGAATATAATATATTCTATTTATTGAATAACTTTATAAAAGTATTTGCATTTTATTACATTAATAATACCAATAAAACAAAACTGAGTGACTTATCACATAAGCATCAATAATCAATACTGAGTGTCTCTTTAACTGATACGCATATTACTATACTTTTAACACCGGGTGTTTCAATAGTTAACGGTAAAACTTTCACCGTTATTTTCATACAGTATTTTTGTTGTTTTCTCAATCCGATAATAATTTCGTTGTGGGGTCCACCAATGATTGTGCCGTTGTACAAATATTCCTTGTTAAAATGAATATTCCCCGACCAATCGAATATTATATAACAACAAATATAACATTATATCAAATTCATTCCATAATATTCAAAAATGATATTTATAGAAAATTCATCTTTATTCATAACAGTTGGGGTCTTACAACCTCCCCTTCTTATGAAATTTTGCCCTCGAAATTAGGGTACGTACCTGGTATGTCGAAGAGGTAAAGATACCTTGATTTCACTTCAAATTCTAACTTTTGAGGTATAACCATTGAGCGTCGAATATGATCCTTCTTGTGAGGGCCCCGAATCTGAGGTCCCGAATCACCGCAGATCCAGTTCGATCATTCTATCACTATTACTATTATTTGCGGAAGATATAAACATAAATTGTTTATACATTAAACTTACATACTTTTCCCCAAGGTCGAGTAACCTTAACTTATACACAATTCATAAATTTTCTAACACATAACATTATTATTATACAACTCTATTACAAATCTACTGCACACGTATACTAAAGCTGGAACTGTCTTGGACCTTTCCTTGTATCCGACAAGTTCGTCTTAATCCGCAATTTTTTATCATGATATAGCAAGAGTGAGCATAAGGATTTCCCGACAAGTTTAAGTTCAACAATATAACGATATATCATGATTGAAATGATTTGAATAATTGGCTGGCTATAATTCAACAATATAATTGTGAACTAGCATGAACAAATTTATGACTGAACAAGTATTATATATGAACAAATATATCTGAACCAACTGGTAATGAAGGTGATCAGCCTTTCATACCTGACTTATACATGCAATATGTATATAGTACAATTCATGGCAACCAGCAATGATTAACCATAAGCTTATCCGAATGAAATACTCTTAGTAGAGTTAAGTAAAAAGAAACTTATCTCGAACGCATTTGATTCTAGCTCTCATAATTTATATCACTTTATCCAAGACCTAATATTAGTAATATAGATCTCAATATTAGAATAATTTCACATAATAATATAATATATATATATATATATATATATATATATATATATATATATATATATATATATAAAATAGAATAACCTAAACACATAACACATATATCCTATCGCCTATAACACACATAAGACTCAGTATCAAGTCAAACTATTGCGAGTACTATCTTGATTCCGAATAAAATTCTAACGCCTCAAATGATTTGCCTAATGGATTTTTATCGAGTCTAAGTTCAATTAAACTCTGACTTAACACATAACAATTATCTCAGATAATTTTAATAACAGTCGAAATATTTTTCGTATGCTCGTAATAATTTTTAAATAATTATTACTATTTATCATGAATTTTCAATCATTAATATCGTATTTATATAATATAAATACCACAATATTCTAATCTCATTAGTATTTATTTATTATCAAATATTAATGAAATACATATCATAATATTATAATATATTTATAATATCACAAAATATTTTAATACTTTACAATCATTTAAATATGATTTTTAAACACTTCAATTCATTATCCGATAATTACTTTTAATATTAAAATATTAATATTTTCATGACAAAATATCAAAAGTTATAGTTTATAACTTAAAAATATTTTTATAACACTTAAATCATTTTTATATGATTTTTAAATCATTTATTCTATTTTTCCATAATTTATTTAATATATTTATTAAATAAACAAATTATAATTAATATTGATTAATTAATGAAATTCATCCTAAAACATTAAAAGTCACTAAAAATAACTTAAAATATTTTCTTTTACCATAATATTATTTTTCATGATTTTTAATGAATTAAAATCATTTTTAAATCATTTATTTAATATTATAATTAAATAAATTAAATACCATTTATATTCTAAAATATTAAATATTTATGAAATATACCTAAAATTATTAAAAACTATTTTTTTAGAATTTAAAATAAGTTTTTGGAATTATTTTAAGTATTTTTAATAATTAAAAGCTATTTATTTCGATTTATTAATTAATTTCCGGAAATTAGAAATTAAATAATAATACAACCGTCGCTAAAGGGCCCTATAGCGACAGAACCGTCGCTCTAGGTGTTCTTGGTGTTCTTGATGTTTGCCCAGAAACTCATTGACAGTGAGCCGGGTGCTCACTTTGACCAACAATTAATCTTAGATCGAAATGTGTTATGGGACGTATCGTGCATTAATATTATAGTCCTTATGTAATACTATAGAAATTAACAAGTTTCATGCCAATCCTGCATCATAACAGCAAGATCAAAGCCTCAGAAACGTCTGATAACACTTTTCTTCATTTCTGGGTTTTCCAGAAAATGAAGAACAGTTGATGGTGCTAGGTTGAGCTCCTTAATTATATCTTACAATCTGGACTTTATAATTATGTTATAAAGGTTCGTACATGTAGAGGAGATGTCATGGTCCATTTCTATACAATCAAATCATCTAAACAACAAAAAGAATGTCAGATTAAGCATGGTCAAACTATGTTAGAAAACAAGTTCATCCGATTTTCTGGGTTTTCTAGAAACCGTAAGTCAATGCCGAGTGGCCTGGTTCGACCACCACTTACTTCGATTCGGTTTGCGATATAAAGGATATTAAAGCATGGATCTATATTCTAGATAACATACTACAACATGGGTACAACAAAATCAACAATACACATCAAAACGGACAGATCAAGGCATAAGAAAATGTTGTCAGACTGTTACATGATTTCTGGGTTACCCAGAAGTCGGTCAAGATTGGTCAACGGACTTTGACCTTTAATAACGTACGATCTAGACCTGTTATGGCTGTGATTCCAACTCCAGATGAAAGACCGCATGACAAGCTACATATTGAAACTTTAAAACAACAAAAATAAAAAACAAAAAAGAATCTAAGGCCACTGACATTTGTTTTCAGGCCATTTTTTCCCATATATATTTCCAGAATTTTGAAATCTTTAGATTCGAGCATCTAGATGTTATGGATCCATGATCCAACAACCCAAATCTCTAATTGACACCTTATAACACATATTTAACCAGCAACTAACATTAAACAACATAAAATCAAAGGATTTCGAAATTTTAGGGTTCTTACCACTTTGAGCTTTGATCTTGGATTCTGATCTATGGAGTCTGATCTTGTTAAGCTAAGGCTTGATAATGACTTATCTCATCTCACTCTCTCACTCTAAATTTCGAAATGGTGGAGAGAGAATGACTTGGAGAAAATGAGAAGAAAGTGCTCTTTTTCTCTCTCTTTAATCTATATGAATTATTGATGCAATGAGATGGCTGTCAAGGTGGGCTGATATCAGTCACATGGCTGGTCAATAATTGTTAACCAACTCCAAATATTGCAAGATATACAAGCAACCCTCAATAATGCATTATGGGCATTTTAGTCATTTCCATTTAATTTTTAATGGCATAATGGACATTGTCCCAAACCCTTAGGGTTTATGGTTTGGAAAAATTAAGGTTTAGGGTTTGAAAAAATTTAGGATTTGCAATTTAATTTCTAAAATTTCCAAATTAGGTTTTCAAAATTAAAAATTAATATTTCTTAATTATAATTAGAATTTTCTAATTATATTAAAATTTCTTAATCATAATTTAAATCTCGCTAATTAGGATTAGTATTTCCTAATTAAAATCGCTAATTTAGCAATTAGGGTCGTAATGGTCATTAGAGTTTATAAACCACTAATTAGGGTTTCTAATAGAAAAATAAATTTTCTAATTTAGATATTAAATTTTAGTAATTAGATTAGGGTTTCTAATTACTTAACTTGAAAATTAGGATTAGGGTTTCTAATTAACATTACAATTATTAAATTAATAATTAGTTAGGGTTTCTAATAGAAAAATAAAATTTCTAATTTAGATATTAAATTTTAGTAATTAGATTAGGGTTTCCTAATTACTTAACTTGAAAATTAGGATTAGGGTTTCCTAATTAACATTATAATTATTAAATTAATAAATAGATTTTCCCCAATTATAAATTAGGGTTACAAATCCGTAATTAGGGTTTCAAATTTGGAATTAGGGTTTTGTAATCAATTTATTAAGATCAACCCTAATTAATCCTATAATTATTTACACTTACGCCATTAAGTTCCCGATTTAGGATTTCGTGCACCGAATTAGGGTTTCGAATTCCCGGAACTGAAATTAGGGTTTCCAAAATCGGTTTCTAGGGTTTCTTGTTAATTATTAGGGTTTTCTAACCGAACGTTAAAGTTCTTAATATATAATTAGGGTTTGTTACAGATATCGTTTATCTGGTCAACCCTTGACCCTTAACCACATATTGTACACATATACGCAAAACATATTCACATAAACACTTAATCCTGAATAATTCATTTAAATCCTTCACAGAATTTTGAAATCCTCAAAATTCTATCTTAAAAATATTAAAGGTGACGCCCCCAAAACAGGTATACATCACCCATCTTGAGTCGCCAGATACATGGTACAGAAACAAATACAACTTCAGTAATATAATTGCCGTGCAAAATACGACAACACATATACTGTGAGTTTGAATACAAATATTGTATACTAGAGAGAGTACAAACTCAAAAGGAGTCATTACAATTATTGATATACTATTTTACAAAAATAGTGAGGACTGCTAAACAACTATCTTCAATCATCACTCCATACCCCGGCTAGTTCCTGCTAAATTCTCTCCTCCTGAGAAGAACAATGGAACAAAAAGGAAAAGGGTGAGCTCAACTAGCCCAATAAAGAATATTATGACTAAGATAATATACAATAAATTATCATTAGTCTTCAACAGGGAAAATCTGATAAAATATAATAGTCAACAAGTTTTAGATCAACAACTGTAGCGGAAACAACAATCCATTAGAAGAGTCAAGTAGAGAAAGAATTCTACTATCTTCTAAGATTTAAAAGTCCATCATCAATATTTTATCCCTGTAACATCAATCAATATACATCTTGAATCAAATATTCATCTTTGCACTACAGGCCAAAGATATTCATTTGTATCACTAGTTGGTCATGTTCATCTCAACACCTGTTTATCTTTGCACTACGGGCCAAAGATATTCATTAGGTAATCATTCATCTTTGCACTACAGGCCAAATATATTTAGTGATATCATCATTTAGGACTGAGGATGATGAAAAATATTTTAAAGAAAACGAATCCAGTGAGACAGAAGGACAAATATTATCCAAGATCAATAATACTTCATAATAACCAATTTTGTAGCATAATTCAAAAATAGAGATCAAAACATGGATACAATCAAAGATAGTAACCATAATAGACATTTTGGATAAAAAGAAGAAAATTTAATTTTTTCGGTGAATAGTGCCGTATTCGTAAATAGTGCTGTATACGTGAATAGTGCCGTATATGTAAATAGTAACCCCGACATAAAAAGTTCCAAATTTGATAAAAAAAGTTCATACCAATATTTCGGCATAATGATATTAAAGAAAATATCATTTTAAGAAGAAAATAACATCCTTTACCTCAAAATAATAGTACTTGGATTGAATTTGGATATAGTCTTGTAGAAACTTCAGATTGAAAAGCAACTCTCAAAGTATCAAAATACTTACTAAAAAATACGCTCGATAACAATATAGAGAAAGAAAACTTATTTACGGTGTGATTTTCAATTCTAACCTAAGCGTCTATTTATAGGAAAATGTTAGAACGCCATAGGAGACAAAATAATAAATTAATATTATTTTATTTCTTCTTTTCTAAGCATGCTTCTTGACCAAGATCAGCCACCAGCCATCTTTGAACAAAATTTAGCAGCCCACATGTTAAAACAAAAGTGGGTCCCACCCATAATTAAATAAAAATCATTTTATTTTCCAAAACTTCAGTAATTCATAATAAATAGCCCTTTTATCAGAAAAATTTGAAACTTGCGTATTTCCATAGGAAATTTAATTCTCTACAACTTTATAGAAGAAAGTTTTTCCAAATTCCAATCAGAAAATACCCGAAATCAACAAACGGATGATTTTTAATACCTCCATTCCGACAAAATACTGATAAAACAACTCAACATTAACTCCTTCATTTTTAACCACAATAAATATATCCAACATTTATATCGACAAAAATAAATATTTCTTTATCATATGAATCAATAACTAATTATTCTCAAATAATATTACAGAATCACAATTATGACAACCAGGCCATTCCCAGGAAAGAGGGGGCTTTCCAATAAGAATTTCTCCTTACTGGCGCATAATTAGGTGACCAAACCTCTCCTTGACAGAACTTTCTAGACATTGTCAATAATGTTATCTAATAATATTATTCAAATAATATGAATTATTGATCTGATAATGGGAAATACTGTGTAGTGACAATTATTGAAACAATAATAATATAAAATATCAACGCAACAATTATTGAATCAATAAAATAAAATATTGAGCAATAATTCATCGTAACAATTTTTGAGTAGTGTCTTCTTTACGTAAGAATCAATAATTCAACAATATGTGTAAATCTTGTGCTTTCTTGTACAACCACACATATTACATCGTATTTTAACCACGGGTATTCCAATGTGTTAATACTTGAATAACTACGCTTAGTTATTCAATTTTATCTTTTTCTTCATCAAACCGTTATCCATTATGGGGCCCACAATAAATGGTCAAGCGTAAATGCGAATATTAATATTTTACGGAAAGAATATTCCACGACCAAACGAATATTCCCAAACAAATGAATATTTTATAACCACTTGCTTATTTTGAAAATTTTGCACATTTCACCCATAACCAAAGTATTATATCAAATTAATACCTTATTATTCATAATAATAATTAGAGGAAATTTGATTTTATTCATTAATAAGTTGGGGTCTTACAACCTCCCCTCCTTATAAAATTTCATCCTCGAAATTGACGTACGTACCTGGTGTTTCGAAAAGGTGAGGATACCTTGCTTTCATTTCTGATTCTAACTCCCAGGTCATTTCTTCAATAGCATGGTTTCTCCACAAAACCTTAACTTGTGGTATAACCTTCCTGCATAGGACATGCTCTTTCCTATCCAAGATCTTAACAGGTACCTTCTCGTACGTTAAATCTTCGGCTATCTCGTCTGGTTCTAACTCAATAATGTGGTTCGGGTCTTTAACATATTTACGAAGCATAGATATGTGAAAAACATTATGAACACGAGACATACTTGGAGGTAATGCGAGTCTATAGGCCACATTTCCTATTCGGTCAAGAATTTCAAATGGACCAATAAATCGTGGATTGAGCTTTCCTCTCTTCCCAAATCTTGTAACTCCCTTCCATGGTGCAACACGTAACAATACATGATCCCCAATATTAAATTCCACGTCCTTCCGATGAAGATCCGCATAACTCTTTTGTCGATCCTGTGCCATTTGTATACGTTGTCGAATCGTTTGGATCTTCTCTGTAGTCATTCGTACCAACTCTGGTCCCAACAATGTTGCTTCACCCACCTCGTTCCAGCATACTAGAGAACGACATTTTCTTCCATACAACGCTTCGAATGGAGCCACACTTATACTTGCCTGATAACTGTTGTTGTAGGAGAATTCCCCCAATGGTAGGTACTTATCCCAACTTCCTTTGAAATCTAGGACACAGAATCTTAATAGATCTTCAAGAGTTTGAATGGTCCTCTCTGATTGTCCATCCGTTTAAGGATAATATATCAAACTGAATCGTAAATCCGTGCCCATAGCTTTCTGCAAGTTAACCCAAAATCGTGAAGTGAATCTTGGGTCACAATCCAAAACTATGGATACTGGCATGCCATGCAATCTCACAATCTCATTCACATACATACTAGCAAGACGTTCAAGGGAATAAGTCTCACGTATAGGCATGAAATGGGTAGACTTGGTTAATCTATCAACAATAACCCAAATCGCATCTATGCCTTGAGAAACCTTGGGAAGACCCGTAATGAAATCCATAGTAATGTGTTCCCATTTCTATTTTGGAATCTCAAGTGGTTGTAATGGACCCTTTGGCATTTGATGCTCTGCCTTTACACGTTGACAAATTAAACACCTCGAGATAAACTCTGCGATCTCTCTTTTCATATTGCTCCACCAAAATGTATGTTGAAGTGTTAGGTTTGTAATATTCATAACGCAATCAAATTGCAAAAATAATGCGGAAGCGTGGTAAAATCAGAGTTTAAAAATTTTACAAACCATATACCCGGATCACCCTTTATGCATAATTATTAATTAAACGAAAAGATAAAGAATAAATCATACCCTTGAAGATCGAGCTTCCTCAGGTACAAGTTCACCTCCAAATCCTTTCGCGTTCAATCTTGAATCCACCGGGGTTTGGTTCCTTCCTTTGATCAACGTTAGCCACCCAAATGTTTGGCCTCAGAGGTGATCCACCGAGGAAGAATAAAATTCAAGAAGATGGGTTGGTTGGCTAAACCCTAGTTTTTCTATCTCTATAGAAAAGGTGTACTCCCAACAACTTGGAATTATTACGTATGTTGAAAAATCAACAACCCATTCACCCATAATAAGACTCCTCTTATTTATTGATGTGGGCAACCCTCCTTAACAATTAAGGAATTGGGTTTTAATTAATTAATTTCTTTTAATTAATTAAGCTCCCTAATCTTATTAGAGATAATTAATTAAACTCCTTTAATTAATTTTCCTTCCTAATCCAATTAGGAATAAATGAGAGTACTTATATTAAATTAATTCCTAAACTCTTTTAGAAATTAAAATAATAATAATTGTAATAATATTAATAAGACTCCTCTTATTAATTTATATTTAATATTTCTAAAATATTAAATAATAAATATTAAGCTATTTAATTTATTCTATCACCATAGATTAAATTAAATATACTTAATATATTATTACGATTATGCCATTAACTTCTTAAATAATTATTCTTCCTTTTATGGTGTGACCCTTTAGGTTCTCCATATTAAACCGGTTGTGAATAAATCAATTAGAACAATTCTAATCTTATTTAAATAAATAAATTAAACAATTAATTTATTTAAATAATATTTATTCTACAATAGGATAAGCCTCCCTAGCGATCAACGACTTTCCGGATAATATAGATTTCAACATTAATCATTAAAGAACCTTTGAGTAAATAGTTACTGCATACAATTCAATCCTTCCACCATACAATGTCCCAATTAAATATAAGGCATGGAATTATTGTCAAGTCTTATTTTATTTAATTATATGTATTTCGACTCTTAAATGCACAACTCAAATAATGCAAATTAGAAACTCCTTTCTAATTTCATTACGCCTGCCAAGGACTATTGGGTTGTCATTTATCGAATCACATAGGACATTTCTCTTCTTTTATTAGAAGTGGTAGATTCTTTATTGATCATACATTATCTCCATGTACAACTTATTATACCCAAGCATACCCTTTGATATACCCTAAGGGTCTTAAGGAATAAGTCAAAGTATAACTCATCATACACAAGATACTATGATGATCTCAAGTCCAAGGATCACTTGTATTACTACTATCACTACAGAATTCCTATTGGCGTGCAAATAAAACTCCATTAGGTATTCCTTAGCGAGCCCACGTTCAAATGAACTTATTCTCTAATAAGCACCTACATACTTGCTTTAGTGTCTCCACACAAATGATCATGAGATCAATCATCCTCATCCAATGAGCAAGTGAACGTATGTACCAATCTATCCGGATTCACTAATCCCCAATTTAGTAATCCAATGATTGGGAACTATTTTAGTTTTAAGCTTTTAAGAATTTAGATCTCATTAGAATGATCATCATCATTATTCTAAAAGCATTGCTTAAAACTATGGGTTTATCACATATTGTAAAAACAAAGATCATGTAGATAATTAAAAGCCTTTAATAAATTAATACTTTTATTAATAAATGAATAAGATTGTTTACAAAGTATATGCTTTATCATCAAACATGATTGGCTTGTATGCATACTACTTTCAATCTCCCACTTGCACTAAAGCCAATCGTCATGGTAACTCATACTCTTCTTCTCTAAGTGACGACTATCCCTTTGTTGGATAAGCTTTAGTTAATGGATATGTAATGTTGTTCTTGAGAGTCCACTATCTCTATAGTGATTTCCCATCTTTCAATGATTCTAATAATCAAATGAAAGTGCCACAACACATGTTTAGATCCAAGATGAGACTTAGGAACTATTCCTAGTTACGTAATGAACTTTTAATCCAAACAATCAACTTGCGACTTCATTTATAGCTATATACTTTGTCTTTATCACTAAACAAAGAACTCTTTCTTTGTTTGGAACCTTTCAATTCACATCGCACCAGATTCAAGATAACGCTTTACCTTAAAGTGGATTTTTACGTCATCTTGGTCCGTCTCGAAAAACTTGAGTCTCATTAAGCCCTCTAGTTTTAATTTAGACCCACCATGAATATGATCACATCCTTAGTGCCGGTTAAGCACTTTAAGACGTTTTTCACTGACTCACAATGAACTTCTCCAGAATATGACTGATCAACATCAGGTCTCGTACATTTCATTGCATACATGATTGTCACTCATGCGATCTCTCTTCTTTGGAGTCTATGGGGACTATTAAGAGAGATACACTCCATGGCTCATCATTATGAGACATCTCTTGGAGTTTGCCATACCAAACGACTTTAGCATCAAATGAATATACGTTCCTTGGGTTAAATCGAGCATCCTCTTAAATCTATCTATATAGATTTGTACCCCCAATTAAGATACTCTTCCAAATCATTCATGGAGGAATGTTTAGACAACTTTATCTTTACTGATTGTAGCATTGATATGTCATTCCTTATCCGTAGTATATCAACATATAATATTAGGAATGTCACGACGCTCCCACTGACCCTTTTGTACACACTAGAAGTCTTACCTCATCGAATGTAACTCTGGATCATCATCTTCTATGATGTGTACCTCATCATCATCATCCATGATGAATCCATACCTCCTAGGTATCTTGGTGACTATTCCGATTTACGATTTGGATTTGTGGTACAATAATATCTATCTATAGGTTCCTCTTATTTGACTTATAGTGTTTTGTGGTTCTTGAACTCTTCAAGATCTATTATCCTCCCACTAGCCCCTTCAATGATAAACACCTTTATCTTAGAAGGCAGCGTGTTTCGTAACAAACACCTTTTGCTAAGTAGAATTATAGAACATATACCCTAAACTTACTTTAGGATGTCCCACAAATCTGTACATGTCAAATTTTGTCCCAAGCTTATCCTTTTGAAACCTTTTCACATAAGTTGGACAACCCCTTATCTTAACATACTTAAGATTAGGAATCCTCCCTGTCCATAACTTTTATGGAGTCTTGGGGCCGGATTTTGAGGTTACCATTTTCGTAGATATGCAGCCATTTCTAGGACATTATCCCAGAAGGATACTGGAATGTCGGTAAAATCATTATGGACCGCACCATGTCCAATAAGGTAAGATTTTTCATTTCAGATACATCAATCAATTATTACGTATCATGAGGTGTCCATTATGAGAAAAACCATTTGAGATGATCTAGAAACTTATTGCACAAGTATTTATTCCTTGATCTAATCAAAGAATCTTAATACTTTGCCAATTTGTTTCACTTTTGAATTCTTTGAACCTTTCAAATAATTCACACTTGTATTTCAACAAATACACACATTCAACTCTTTGAATGATCATCTCCTTTTCTTATACTAATTTGTTCAATATGCAAAATTATTTTCATGTAAGTCAAGTATACAAAATTTATTAAGTAATATTCCGATTCTATACAAAACATTATTATTATAAATAGAACAACAATTGTTCTTAATTATAATACCAAAGATTTCATTGTCCAACAATAAAATGGAAATAATATTTTTAACAAGAGCTGGAATACAATAACAACTTATTGACTTAATAGATTTGCTCGTAGGCATTGCTAAACTATAAGTTTCTATGGCTAATATGGCAACCTTTGCTACATTTCCTTACATAGGATTACTTATATTTGTTTAGCTTTTACTTACTGCTTGGTCCCTTCATAAATCTATATTTATGATAACCAAAGTCGGTATCCAATACCCAAGTAGAACCTTGACTTAAAGAAAATTTTATTTTAAATCATGAACAAATTTGTATTGTAACCAAACTTCACTAAGCTTCTTTGGTTAGCCTCTCGCAAGATGCTTCTTGCGATTTCTTTCCGATGTCCAAAGCTTATTGTAGTGGAAGCAAACTCTTTTTTGCTATCCGTATCGATTTTGTTCTTATTATCCTTTGTTTATGCCTTCTATATACCTTCTTTGAATCGTTCTTCTTTTCGGAAGATCCTTTGGCCCCTACCAAGTAAGACTTGGTCTTTCTTGGTTGGAAAGTGACTCTCATCATTTTTCAACATGTTAAGCAAATCGTGAAGTCGATATCTAGCTTGTTCATATGAAAATTCACAACAATTGTGAAAGGAGTTAAGGGAGTGAGTGCAAGATCAAATCTTAGCTCAACTCTCCATCCATGACAAAACCTGTTATCCTAATTGATCAATCAAATTGATAATGTTTAGGACTTTTTTGTCATCATTTATAGTGCCATTGGCCATTCTAGATCGGAAGAGCTCTTAGATATCGATATCTATCGGTCTACTTTCCTCACCATCAACTACTTGATGTGCGGGAGTATAGTAGAAGTATCCATAGTTTCATCGACGTACCAAGCTCGTTACACATAGATGATGAGCATGATGCATCGAGCCATTGTGCATCATCTTGCCACTTTCTAAAAGTAGCAATGTCTTCCTCGAGGCATTATGCGCAACCATTCAATGAGGATAGGCGTATTAAGGACATAAGATAGCTTTTTAGCTATGAGAACTATTCTCAAATTCCTTAACCAATCCGTTTAAATTGATCGATTAATTTAGCATCTAATATGCCCATGATGATAGTAATTTTAGACATTGTAAAATTCTGTAAATAAATTTGTAATTAACAACATTTTAACATACATTCTATTATTAATTACCAAAATAATTTAGGTATTGTTTTAAATTGGTATCTCCCACTATTTTCTTCAAACTATATTACCCTCACTTATATAGTTAAGCCAAAATCTAATTAAAGATTTGCTAGTGAGAATAAGGATCCCATTTCAAATGTATATAGCCTTGTGGTGACACAACAAACTATATATAAATAAATAGGTAGACAACTTTTGTCAATTACATCAACTATGCAACTCCTTGTATTTTGCCTCTTAGATTATTTTTATCAAGTGGTGGCACATCAGAATCAAAATTATACAAGTTAAGTCCGACCTAGCACTCCATATATTCAAAAAAGAAAAATATCATCCTTGTGGTGACACAACAAAACAATATTGTTCAATTTTCTTTATAAGCATCAAATGTGATAAATTAACATCTTAAATACTTAATACTTGCCTTGTGGTGACATAACAAACTCATATTAAATATTTAATACTCTATTAATTTTATCATGCTAGAAGGAAAGGCGACGTTCGATATTCCAAATATCTTTGAACGCTTAGGACTTAATATAAAAATTGAGGGTTTGTTATTAATTTGTCTCATCTTGTTTAGTAGTAGCATGCATATATATATATAAATAAATACGTCATATTAATGAACATGCTGAAACATGTTTGCATAATATATAATATATATATAGTATAAGCATATTGCACATATAGAATACTATATTCTACACGGATTGATTATGGACTTTTATTCTAGTTTGGTTCACTAGAGCCACCAAGTGAACCAAAAGGTCAAACCCCAGGGGTGCAAGAAATAATATTTAAATATAACTATTACATTTAAACCTAGGGCTCCATTATAAGCGGGTCTTCAAACGCTCCTTGCTCCTTGATCTCCAATTTTTCAAAATTAATTCTAACTATTCCTATTACAAAACTATTTAAAATAAATAGAAACCTTGATCGTAATCGAGGGAAATACATAGGAGAGGAGATAGAATTTACATTAAGAAAAATTAGAGAAAAGCAGTCTGTGAGACCCCATTTAATAAAACCCATACATTCATGCATCCAACTAAAATAAAATCCAATCGCATTGGTCGATAGTCCATAATCAATCCCATTTATTATCATACACACATCACCATATGCATCAATAAATAATATTCATCTTATGAACAATAAACATTTAATATATATATTGATATCATTTAATGGGCAAATTTAGTTAGTATAAAATCTATTTTTGAATCAAAATAAACTCCTTTATTTTAATCCAAATTTAAATTAAAATAAAACTATTTTATTTTAATTTATCCTATTTTGAATAAAATAAACTATTTTATTTTAATCAAAATCTTTAATCAAAATAAACTCCTTTATTTTAATTAATTATGGAATCCAATTCCATGTAAAAAAAATCTTTAATTAAAATAAACTCTTTTATTTTAATTAATTATGGAATCAATTCCATGTAAAAAAATATTAAAGGAAACACGGATATTCTTTCCTATTCACAAATAAACTCCTTTATTTTTGAATAATATGAAATCTTATTCCATATTTAAATAAACTCCTTTATTTAAGGAAATTAGGATTCTCTTTCCTATTCACAAATAAACTCTTTTATTTTGAATAATATGAAATTTTATTTCATATCTAAACAAACTCCTTTATTTAAGGAAAGATGGATTTACTTCCCTATTCACAAATAAACTCCTTTATTTTAGGAAAAATAAAATCCAATTTCAACTCCAATTAGTTATCATGGAATCCAATTCCAATTCTAATTAGTTAGCATGAAATTTAATTTTAAAATTAAAATAAACTTTATATTTTAATATAAAATAAACTTTTTATTTTAATATTAAAATAAAATTTTATTTTAATAATAAAATTATTAAGAATATATATATAGTATATATTTATATATATATAACTATTATATATATAATATAATAACCTTTATATAACTATATATATATATATATATATATATATATATATATATAACTATTATATATATAATATATATATAACCGTTCCTTTCTAATTTTTTTTTTTTGGAAAACCGTGCATCATGCTTTGATTTTTGTTTTTGTTTTTTTTTTTTTTTTGTGAATCCTAGAGCTTCCCTTTATATGAATCCGCAGGAAACAAACAAAAAAAAAAATTAATGAGAATCCTGTTAACATGCTTGATGCCGTGCACACCTTGAATACTTTAAAAAAAAAAAAATTCGGTCATGTATGTTTTTTTTTTTTTTTTAAATTATGGCAGCAAAAATATTTAATAATCAAGAAACATTCAATATAAAAATCACTGCAGTAGCATTCGGTTTTCAAGAGATGTCTGCCAAATCATCACGCAGATCAAGACTAGTTATCCAGCGAAAAAAAAACTTTTTTTTTTTTTTTATTTTAAATTTTATACAATAAAAATTATGCCCAATAAAATTGTTCTAAACACATATCAATATACATATCAAATTAAAACAATTAATAATTCGCATAAAGGTTTGGCTCTGATGCCACTGTTAGGTTTGTAATATTCATAACGCAATCAAATTGCAAAAATAATGCGGAAGCGTGGTAAAATCAGAGTTTAAAAATTTTACAAACCATATACCCGGATCACCCTTTATGCATAATTATTAATTAAACGAAAAGATAAAGAATAAATCATACCCTTGAAGATCGAGCTTCCTCAGGTACAAGTTCACCTCCAAATCCTTTCGCGTTCAATCTTGAATCCACCGGGTTTGGTTCCTTCCTTTGATCAACGTTAGCCACCCAAATGTTTGGCCTCTAGAGGTGATCCACCAAGGAAGAATAAAATTCAAGAAGATGGGTTGGTTGGCTAAACCCTAGTTTTTCTATCTCTATAGAAAAGGTGTACTCCCAACAACTTGGAATTATTACGTATGTTGAAAAATCAACAACCCATTCACCCATAATAAGACTCCTCTTATTTATTGATGTGGGCAACCCTCCTTAACAATTAAGGAATTGGGTTTTAATTAATTAATTCTTTTAATTAATTAAGCTCCCTAATCTTATTAGGGATAATTAATTAAACTCCTTTAATTAATTTTCCTTCCTAATCCAATTAGGAATAAATGAGAGTACTTATATTAAATTAATTCTAAACTCTTTTAGAAATTAAAATAATAATAATTGTAATAATATTAATAAGACTCCTCTTATTAATTTATATTTAATATTTCTAAAATATTAAATAATAAATATTAAGCTATTTAATTTATTCTATCACCATAGATTAAATTAAATATACTTAATATATTATTACGATTATGCCATTAACTTCTTAAATAATTATTCTTCCTTTTATGGTGTAACCCTTTAGGTTCTCCATATTAAACCTAGGTTGTGAATAAATCAATTAGAACAATTCTAATCTTATTTAAATAAATAAATTAAATAATTAATTTATTTAAATAATATTTATTCTACAATAGGGATAAGCCTCCTTAGCGATCGGCGACTTTCCGGATAATATAGATTTCAACATTAATCATTAAAGAACCTTTGAGTAAATAGTTACCGTACAATTCAATCCTTCCACCATACAATGTCCCAATTAAATATAAGACATGGGAATTATCAAGTCTTATTTTATTTAATTATATGTATTTCGACTCTTAAATGCACAACTCAAATAATGCAAATTAGAAACTCCTTTCTAATTTCATTCCGCCGCCAAGGACTCTTTGGGTTGTCATTTATCGAATCACATAGGACATTTCTCTTCTTTTATTAGAAGTGGTAGATTCTTTATTGATCATACATTATCTCCATGTATAACTTATTATACCCAAGCATACCCTTTGATATACCCTAAGGGTCTTAAGGAATAAGTCAAAGTATAACTCATCATACACAAGATACTATGATGATCTCAAGTCCAAGGATCACTTGTACTACTATCACTACAGAATTCCTATTGACAGCAAATAAAACTCCATTAGGTATTCCTTAGCGAGCCACGTTCAGTTGAACTTATTCTCTAATAAGCACCTACATACTTGCTTTAGTGTCTCCACACAAATGATCATGAGATCAATCATCCTCATCCAATGAAAGCAACGATGTACCAATCTATCCGGATTCACTAATCCCCAATTTAGTAATCCAATGATTGGGAACTATTTTAGTTTTAAGCTTTCTAAGAATTTAGATCTCATTAGAATGATCATCATCATTATTCTAAAAGCATTGCTTAAAACTATGGGTTTATCACATATTGTAAAACAAAGATCATGTAGATAATTAAAAGCCTTTAATAAATTAATACTTTTATTAATAAATGAATAAGATTGTTTACAAAGTATATGCTTTATCATCAAACATGATTGGCTTGTATGCATACTACTTTCATGAAGATCATGATACATTTTGGTACTCCCAGGATGGATTGCAAACGGTGTGTTGTGTGCCTCCATCATGATTCTATGCTTCAAGTCAAAATCGTTAGGAACACAAAGTCTGGAGTTGACTCGAAGAATTCCTTCTTCATCGATTCTTGCTTCTGGAATAACACCTTCTTGCACTTTCTTATTCATACTCATCAGCTCCATGTCCGTAGCTTGAGCAACTTTAACTTTATCGATTAAAGTCGGTTCTACTCGTATGTTTGATATCATCACGTGGGTAATTGGAGCCTTCATCTCTATCTCCATCCTTTGCAAGTCATACAAAATGGGCCTTTGTGTTAACAACATTGCACTCGTACCCGCATATGATCTTCTACTCAATACGTCAGCTACTACGTTCACTTTTCCAGGATGATATTAGATGGTATGATCGTAATATTTCAGCAGCTCGAGCCAACGTCGTTGCCGCATGTTGAGTTCCTTTTGGGTGAAGAAATATTTGAGGCTTTTATGATCTGTATAGATCTCCACTTTCTCCCCATACAGGTAGTGTCTCCAGATCTTCAACGCAAAAACGACTGCTGCCAACTCTAAATCATGAGTAGGATAATTTCTCTCATATTCTTTAAGTTATCGCGAGGCATAGGCTATGACTTTCCCATGTTGCATGAGAACACATCCTAACCCTTTGCCCGAAGCATCGCTGTAGATAACAAATCCATCCGAACCAGATGGTATTGTCGTAGCAGTGCTTAGAAATGAGTCTTCTCTTGAGTTCTTGAAAACTCTTCTCACAGTCCTCGCTCCAACCAAATTTTATATCTTTACGAGTCAGCTGAGTTAACGGAGTAGCGATTCGAGAAAATCCTTCCACAAATCTTCGATAATAACCAGCTAAGCCCAGAAAGCTACGTACTTCGGTCACCGACTTTGGTTGATCCCAACTTTGTATGGCTTCAATCTTCGCCGGGTCGACAGATACTCCATGTTTTGACACCACATGTCCAAGGAATGCTACTTCCTCAAGCCAGAACTCGCATTTCTTTAGCTTGGCATATAGCTTGTTATCACTAAGCCTTTGCAGTACCAGCTTAAAATGGTGCTCTTGATCTTCACGGCTTTTGGAATTGATGAGGATGTCATCAATAAAGACAACAACGAACTGATCCAAATATTCTTTGAACACACGGTTCATTATATCCATGAAAGCAGCAAGAGCATTAGTCAATCCAAAAGACATGACTAAGAATTCATAATGCCCGCATCGAGTTCGAAGGCGGCGCCCTGGAATATCCTCGCTTTTAATCTTGGTGATGATATCCGTAAGCTAAGATCAATCTTTGAAAAGAATTGTGCTCCTTGCAACTGGTCAAACAGGTCATCAATGCGAGGTAGCGGATACCTATTCTTGATAGTGACATGATTCAATTCTCAGTAGTCGATACAAAGTCGCATACTCCCGTCTTTCTTCTTTACGAATAACACAGGAGCACCCCAAGGAGATGTACTAGGACGAATAAAACCGATGTCCAACAACTCCTGTAGTTGAACCTTTAACTCCTGAAGTTCAATAGGAGTCATTCGATATGGTGTTTTAGAAATTGGCTTTGTACCAGGTTCAAGGTCAATAAAGAATTCAACTTCACATTCTAGGGGTAGACCAGGAAGTTCTTCAGGAAATACGTCAGGAAATTCACTAACAACGGAAATAGTATTCAAATCTGACGTGTTTTTGTTCAAGTCTGTGACATTGGCTAATAAAGCTTGACATCCATTTTTCAATAAACGAATAGCTTTATGGCTTGATATGACAGTGATTGACTTTATTGTTTTGGTTGTTTGAATTCTCATAATAGGTTGGTTAGGAATATGAAAACTAACAACCTTACGAAAATAATCAATTTTAGCATGATGCGTGGTTAACCAATCAATCCCTAAAATCACATCAAATGCAAGAATTTTCAACGAAATAAGGTTGGCAGGTAATGTGATGGTACTGACTTGAATCAAGCAAGATTTATAAACAGTAGATGTAATAAAAGTTTCTCCTAACTGAGTCTCAACGGATAAATCAAGGTCTAATTTCTCCCGAGTCAAGTTTAAACGTTGAGCACAAGAAGGAGAGATAAAAGAATGGGTAGAACCACTATCTAATAAGGTATAAACTTCGCAAGAGTTTATGATTAGCTTACCCGTGATCACCTCGTTTGGTTTCCTCGCATTTTGTGCAGTCACGACAAACGCCCTTCCAGGAACCACCGACTTTGACTTGTCTGGGATAGCCTTTAGAGTCACCATCCCTGTTGAACTTGGTTTCACAACTAAACAATCTCTAGATATATTACCTTCCTTTCCACAGTTATAACACACCTTGGACTATTGTGGGCAGTTTGGGCTGATGTGTCCCTCCTTCCCGCATTTGTAACATACAACCAGTGCTCGTTCTCCTCCCCTAAAAACAATTGATGTTTGTGTTGACGTCTTCACGTTATCATTGTTGTACCTTCTCTTCTTGAAATCTCCTCCCGACTCGCTTCTTCTATTATCACGGCCACGATTACCACCAGAGTGGTTACCACTTTTGTTCAAATGTTTTCCTCCCTGCTAGTTTTCATTGCTTCGATGACTGCCGCCACCGGTATGACCCTGGTTGTGGTCCCTTGGTTGAACATACTCATTATCTCGCTCTAATAATTGAGCCCTGTTTACAACATCTGAATATAAAGAAAATTTATGAGAGATAAGATATTGCCGAATCTCGGGCTTTAGACCTCTCAGAAACATCCTTGTCATTCGTTCCTCATTTTCGACCAAATGAGGTGCAAACCTGGATAACTCTGCAAACTTCGCCTCGTACTGGGACACCGTCATGTTGTTTTATTCTAGTCTGATAAACTCCACCTCCTTCATTTGACGAATACTTTCAGGAAAGTACTTGTCATTGAATAGTTTCTGAAATATTTTCCAAGACACTTTGAAAAGTGCCGGTTGAGTACGCCTCATGAGACTCCACCAAGAGTCCGCCTCACCGCATGAACATAAAGGTGGCGAATGGAACCTTCTGTTCCTCCGTGCATCCCAAGACATCGAATATCTTGGTAATTTGCTTGACCCACATTTCCACCATGATCGGATCCGGCTTTCCCTTAAATTATGGTGGTCCCAACTCTTTGAACTGCTTGGTTGTGATAAGCCGCGCATTGCTAGCATTTCCACCCGTATTTTGTGCACGAGTCTCCCTCGTCTGGTTTTGCATGAACTGCAAAAAGCTTCTAAACATCCCATCATTCATCATTTGTTCGGTAGTGTTGTTTACAAGAGGAATATTGCCTTCCTGTCGCACGTTCCCCTGGGTGGTGATCAAAGGTGTCTCCACGATCTGATTTACTCCATTATTAACGTTCTCAGCTGCCATTCTTAAGGGTTAATAGTCATGTCATATATTGTCCCTATACTCTGACCGACCAAATAAATACCAAATAAACTTAGTCAGGTCATAATAGCGAAGGAATTCCCCGTCTTTCCCCTCCTAGTTCTTGTCTCACATCTCAGCCAGGGATCATATCCCTAAGCTTTGATACCAACTGTGAAGCCCCCAAAACAGGTATACATCACCAATCTTGAGTGTGGATACATGATGTACGAAACAAATTCATTTTCAGTAATATAATTTTCGTGCGAAATACGACAACACATATACTGTGAGTTTGAATACAAATATTGTATACTAGAGAGTATACAAGCTCAAAAGGAGTCCTCATTACAATTATTGATACACTATTTTACAAAAATAGCGAGGACTGCTAAACAACTATCTTGAATCATCACTCCATACCCCGGCTAGTTCTTACTAAATTCTCTCATCCTAAGAAGAACAATAGAACAAAAAGGAAAAGGGTGAGCTCAACTAGCCCAGTAAAGAATATTATGACTAAGATAATATACAACAAATTATCATTAGTCTTCAACAGGGAAAATTTGATAAAATATAATAGACAACAAGTTTTAGATCAACAACTGCAGCGGAAACAACAATCCATTTGAAGAGTCAAGTAGATAAAGAATTCTACTATCTTCTAAGATTTAAAAGTCCATCATCAATATTTTATCCCTGCAACATCAATCAATATACATCTTGAATCAAATATTCATCTTTGCACTACAAGCCAAATATATTCATTTGTATCACCAGTTGGTCATGTTCATCTCAACACCTGTTCATCTTTGCACTACGGACCAAAGATATTCATTAGGTAATCATTCATCTTTGCACTACAGGCCAAAGATATTCAGTGATATCATCATTTAGGACTGAGGATGATGAAAAATATTTTAAAGAAAACGAATCCAGTGAGACAGAAGGACAAATATTAGGGATTCGTATCACAGTTTATCCAAGATCAATTATACTTCATAATAACCAATTTTGAAGTATAATTCAAAAATAAAGATCAAAACATGGATACAATCAAAGATAGTAACCATAATAGACATTTTGGACAAAAAGAAGAAAATTTCATTTTTTTCGGTGAATAGTGCCGTATTCGTGAATAGTGTCATATACGTGAATAATGCCGTATATGTGAATAGTAACCCTGACACAAAAAGTTCCAAATTTGATAAAAAAGTTCATACCAATATTTCGGCATAATGATATTAAAGAAAATATCATTTTAAGAAGAAAATAACATCCTTTACCTCAAAATAACCGTACTTCTGACTGGATTTCGGATATAGTGTTGACAGAAACTTGCACTGAAAAGAAACTCTCAAAGTATCAAAATACTTACTAAAATACGCTCGACAATATAGAGAGAAAGAAAACTTATTTCTGGTGTGATTTTCAATTCTAACCTAAGCGTCTATTTATAGGAAAATGTTAGAACACCATAGGATACTAAATAATAAATTAATATTATTTCATTTCTTCTTTTCTACGCATGCTTCTTGTCCAAGATCAGCCACCAATCATCTTTGAACAAAATTTAGCAGCCCACATGTTAAAACAAAAGTGGGTCCCACCCATAATTTAATAAAAATCATTTTATTTTCTAAAACTTTAGTAATTCATAATAAATAGCTCTTTTATCAGAAAAATTCGAAACTCGCGTGTTTCCATAGGACATTTAATTCTCTACAACTTTGTAGAAGAAAGTTTTTCCAAATTCTAATCAGAAAATACCCGAAATCCACAAACGAATGATTTTTAATACCTCCATTCCGACAAAATACTGATAAAACACCTCAACATTAACTCCTTCATTTTTAACCACAATAAATATATCCAAAATTTATATCCACAAAAATAAATATTTCTTTATCATATGAATCAATAACTAATTATTCTCAAATAATATTACAGAATCACAATTATGACAACCAGGCCGTTCCCAGGAAAGAGGGGGCTTTCCAATAAGGATTTCTCCTTACTGGCGCGCAATTAGGTGACCAAACCTCTCCTTGACAGAACTTTCTAGACATTGCCAATAATGTTATCTAATAATATTATTCAAATAATATGAATTATTGATCTGATAATGGGAAATACTGTGTAGTGACAATTATTGAAACAATAATAATATAAAATATCAACGCAACAATTATTGAATCAATAAAATAAAATATTGAACAGTAACTACTGTAACAATTTTTGAGTAGTGTCTTCTTACGTAAGAATCAATAATTCAACAATACTGTGCAATACCGTGTGCTACTGTACAACCACGCATATTACTGTATTTTAACCACCGGGTATTCCAACAATGTTAACAGTAACAACTACGCCGTTATTCAATTTTATCTTTTTCTTCATCCGACTGTTATCCATTATGGGGCCCACAAATGGGCTACTGGCCGCATTTAATATATTTCCTACAGAAAGAATATTCCACGACCAAAACGAATATTCCCAAAATAAATGAATATTTTATAACCACTTGCTTATTTTGAAAATTTTGCACATTTCACCCATAACCAAAGTATTATATCAAATTAATACCTTATTATTCATAATAATAATTAGAGGAAATTTGATTTTATTCATTAATAAGTTGGGGTCTTACATTAAACGCATACACTAATTTTCTATCTAGGTTCTAAATTTGAACCTTAAATCAATTAATTAAAATTTTAAAATTTTTTAAAATTCTCGGGTTGTCACATTCACCCCTTCTTCTAAAAATTTTGTCCCCAAAATTTACCTTACACCATACTGCTTACACCATTATACACAGCATCACATGCTACCCAATACACCACTCACAAGAGTAAAAATTTTCAAATTTTGCTGAGGGGTTTTACAGACTATTGTCTGTCATTTTCGCAAAGGTTATAGGAAATTCATCCGCAAAACGTCATAACTTATGGATATAGTGGGTAATTAATCTAGTTTGTCCTATACTTATTAAGTACTGCTGGTCGACTCTCTTTCTCTTCACTGCCATAAGCACAAAATTCTACCTCAGTCTTATTGGATTCCGCCCCAAAATAATTTGGTTTGAGAAATTTCTTTCAATGAACACTTAGAGTTTTCATAAACTTTAGTCTAGCTGAATCGAATATCATAGACTCATATCAATAATTCAATTCAATCGAATTATTTAGGTGTAGCCAAACCCCGTTGGCAAATTAAAATATTTTTTTTTGAAAATATTTTCGAGAATGATGTCATGATGTCGTACTGTATTAACAGTCCGTTTGAGGATGCCGTCATTGTATGACTTTGTCATAACACATCATACAATAGTGGAACAACGATTTTAGATCAAATTCACACTAAGTATTCCTGTATTTACAACTCCATCAAATTTTTATCATCTCTGCACCAGGTTACATGGTACATGAGTGATAAATAAAATATATTTTGATATTTCAAATCATTTGCGTCTAGCTAAAATAAATAGCATATACTATACTTTAAACCGTTTCAAAAATGATTACGAGTCTATATTTTTTTTAAAGGCACATAGTGCGTATTTAGCTTAATGTAAAAATTTCTAAGTCTAGCATAGCTAGGAGTTTCGGAAAACTTATGTCTCCACTAATAATCATTTGCTTAACAATCTATCTGTTCTTATAGTCTTTAATACTCCATTTACACACAACTACACCCAGTTCGTAAAACCACACTTATGAGTCCATAAATTGCCACAATCATATGAGTTTAAGAACTTTCCTAGTCTGACCTTTGGCGTCCGTTCGCTGAGGGGTTCATAAATATTTCATATAACTATGAATCAAGTATGTCACATAAGTATGAGTTTTAAGAACTCGTACTTAACTTTATATCCTCTACCTATAACCTATCTACCTGTTATACACATGAGAAAGGAATCACCCTCTTAACATGCATATATCAAATAGCGTGACACAGACATCCTAATAATTATCCTAACACCCTTCCCCATACGAATTTCATTTAATTCGTATTCATAATCCTTTCCTGAATCTGTACTAATTCATAGTACAACTGACACATCAATCATTGCTGTAAACTTTCCAATCATCAGATTGATTCTTTTTCCCTACTATAAACTTATCCGATCACGGGGTGATCTCATCGTATATATTACGATTCATTTCTATATTTTGATCATTTTATTTTACGATCTTCTATCACTGCACCTTTAGTCTTTTAGACTCTATCTATTCACCACTATTGTTCAACTTTATTATTAGAGTTAGGGAACTCTGTATCTTATAACTCGCCGAGATTCGCCTTTGAATCTTCCCGACCGACTAACTCTATGTGAGTTAGATCTCATCCTAATCACTGCGGTTATTAGTCTCAGGTATTCCTACCTAAGGTTCATAACCTACAGCTTTGATACCAACTGTGACGGGCCCCGAATCTAAGGTCCCGAATCACCGCGGATCCGGTTCGATCATTCTATCACTATCACTATTATTTACGGAAGATATAAACATAAATTGTTTATACATTAAACTTACATACTTTTCCCCATGGTCGAGTAACCTTAACTTATACATAATTCATAAATTTTCTAATACATAAAATTATTATACAACTTTATTACAAATCTACTGCACACATATACTAAAGCTAGAACTGTCTTAGACCTTTCCTTGTATCCGACGCGTTCGTCTTAATCTGCAATGTTTTATCATGATATAGTAAGGGTGAGCATAAGGATTGCCCAGCAAGTTTAAGTTCAACAATATAACGATATATCATGATTGACATGATTTGAATAATTGGCTGGCTATAATTCAACAATATAATTGTGAACTAGCATGAACAAATTTATGACTAAATAAGTATTATATATGAACAAATATATCTGAACCAACTGGTAATGAAGGTGATCAGCCTTTCATACCTGACTTATACATGCAATATGTATAGAGTACAATTCATGGCAACCAGCAATGATTAACCATAAGCTTATCCGAATGAAATACTCTTAGTAGAGTTAAGTAAAAATAAACTTGTCTGAACCGTTGATTACCGCTACGCAATTTATATCGCTTTATCCGAAGACCTAATATTAGTAATATAAATCTCCAATATTAGAATAATTTCACCATAATATAATACTATAAGATATATACCATTTAGGGCGGAAGATAAAATTACAGGAAGAACAGAGAGAGCGCATACAAATAAAACACAGTCTTTATAAATAAGTAACTGAATTGTAATACAAGCTATTTACAAACTAAGAATTGAAAATAAAACAAGTACTTACGAATTTAAAACATTTAACTAGAGAATTGGAGAAGAGAGGTTAAGTAGGCTGATCAGAGGTAGAAACTAAAGATTCTTCCGAGAGAGAGAGCTCGAGTCTTTCTAAGTTCAAAATCGATTTGCCTAAATGAGCTCGCCTTCCTTTTTATAGAACAAGGAAAGGAATCTGTTACATTTACTTGGGTAAAGTAAGAAACATTTCACTTAGGTAAAAGTGAATTACTAAAGTGAAAGCAAAAGTAAAAGCAAGTTACTAAGGTAAAAGCAAAAGTAAAAGTATGGACAAGCAATCGTTGATAAGCAAGTGCTAACTTTTGACTATTACAGATGCTTCGTCGACAACTTTTGACTCGACTCTTCTTTCGATGGAAAAGAGCCTCTTTTTTTTGTTGAGCTGAGCTTTTGGTGGAAAGTGGAATCATTCGATTGGTTCGCCGAAAGCAGTGTCAAGCTAATCCTAATAAAGAATCGTCACTGAGGAGCAGTCTTGGTATCGATCAATAAGAATCGTCACTTGGCAGTGTTTGGTGGCCGATCAATAAAGAATCGGCTGCCGAAAGAAGCAGTCTTTGTTGAATAGTAATCGCTAAATCGTAGATGTCGACAAATGGGTCTCCGAGCATCGAAGGTTGATGGTGCCGTAGGGATCGTGATGGACCATCATCTTCGCAAATTGGCTAACCGAGTCATTCGGGAAGAAGTTTCGAGGAATGCCTAGAGGCTTCTTCGTGTAACTCATCAATTCTTTTATTGAGGGCTTGAGCAATAAGTTTTAACTCACTACCGGAGCAATCTTTGAAATCAGAAATGCTACGGGAACAGGAGGATCCTGTAGGACTGGTTTTTGACTTAGATTCTTTTGAAATCTTTTTCTGACTAGAGGAAGAGGGTTCTAAAGGAATGGCTTTAGAATCCTTAGCCTGAATGACTGGGGAATTGACTGGAACTGGAATAGGGGCAACATGAAATTCTTGTTGAACCTGACCAATGATTCTGTTAACGTCGAACTTATCCCACCACTTGATGTAGAAAAAGCGGGAAAGTCGAGGGAGTGGATCGAGGAGATAATATTTGAATTACTAGCAAAAGAGGGTGGAGAAATACCGTATTGCCATTTAAGGATCCAGGAACTTTGTATTTACTAATGAAGAGGAGAGAGAGAGGAATGTTCTCATTCTTTGGATCCGTTTACTATTATTAGCAAAATGGGTAACTTGGACCTTGGGGGGTCGGGAAGGAGGTCATAGGTAGAACCATGCCTATACCACCGGAGGACGAACCAATAAGGGATTGGACTTTTGAATTTTCGATCGAATCGAATAAACCAGAATGACTATGGGACTCGTTACGATGAAGGAGAACCTTATACCAAGCGCCAATATAATCATAAAAGCAAAAAGGATTACTATGACCAGAGAGATCCATTAGATCGGAGGATTTTTACCCCAATCGTAAATCTGAAGGAATTGTTTAATATACAAAGAATGATAAAGAACTTTTGATTTATCATTGTTTGCATAAATTGGTTTGATATTTATCGACTCGGCTTTTAAGGAGAATGTCCTTATAATAAACAAGAGGCTTATAAGGAGCGGCAGGAGGAAAATGCCAACCAGGAGGGAAAATCAAGCAAGCAAGCTTAATCTGGATCATTTTTTGGCTTCATGTAAGGTTCAATATGAAACAAATAACTTTCCCATTTGAGCACATGCTCGTAAGAGGAGTGGATCGGGAGTCAAGACGAGGTCTTTCTTTGGAGTTCTTGAATGGGTCAATGGGTTCAGTTTATTAACTAGAAATCGAATCTGTAAGGCTTGGGGATTGTCCCAAGAATGTAAAAATTTGTTTGATGATGCAGATGGGGTAATCTGGGTGAGGACTAAGGTACCTCTGGGGTTGATTACTTGGGCCACTTCATAGGACCCGGACTCGAGAGGAGGATGAACCTCCGAGACTCATGATCAGATATAGTACTGTATGAATAAATTCTCTGGTAAGAAAATCAGGGATAGAATTATTTTTGCCTTTAATGTATTCAATATCGAAATCAAATATGCTTAATAAAGCTTGCCATCTAGCGAAAGAATGCTTAGAGGCTAAATTTTCAACATCCTTTACTAAAATGTATTTGGCTGACTTGCAGTCAATGCGAACCAGAAATTTCTGATTTAATAAGTCATTTTGAAATTTATTAATACATAATACCAATGAAAGAATTTCTTTTTTAATAGTACTATATTTTGATTGTGTAGTATTCCATGCGCCGGAATGAAACCGAACAATTTGTTCAGGGGAAACGGATGTTAACTTTTGTTTAAGAATGCCTCCGAATCCAATATCCGAGGCGTCTGTCTCAACAATTTTGAACGCTGAATCATTGGAAATGCCAAGGCAGGGCAATGTCTTGACATATTTTTTAACTTGTTGAATTGCTGAAGTATGAATGTCACCAAGGTGGAGGATTATTTTGCAAACTTATTTGAAAAAGAGGTTTGCAAGTCTTCCCGAGATTCTTGTAGAACTTGCCTATATAATTCAAATGAGCCAAGAAATCTCTGCGCAGTTGGGTTTATTGGTTATCTTATCGGGAACTTGTCGGTGAATTGAATAGCTCGTTCAATAATTTGAACTTGTCCATGAAGATATTAAGACCAAGAAACCTTATTCGGACTAAAGCAATTTGCATTTGGAAGGAGAAAGAACAAGACCATTTACTTTAATATAGTAGTGAAGAACGATTTTAAATGTCTTTCGTGTTCTTCAATAGTCTTGGAGTAAACGAGAATGTCGTCGATATAAACAAACGATAAAATGGGTGAAAGGGTTTAATATGTCATTGAGGATATTTTGAAATTCACTTGGAGCATTTTTAGGCCAAATGCTGAACATTCCATTCATAATGTCCAAATGGAGTGGTGAATGCGTTGTTTTGTACTGATCATCGGGATGAATGGCAATTTGCCAGAAACCGGATTTAAGGTCGAATTTACTGAAAATGGTGGCATTACTTAACCTATTGATAAGGTCATCTTTGTTGGGAAGGGGGTACCTAATCCATTCTAAGACCTTGTTCAATGGTTTGTAATTGATAACTAAACGAGGTACACCTCTTTCTTTTTACGCTTCATTGTTGACATAAAAAAGCGGAAAGCAAGACCAAGGGGATTTCTTTGGGTTTAATTAACCCTTTATTGAGGAGATCATTGATTTCATTTTTACATAACTCCATTTGTTCATGACTCATCCGAATAAATTCAGCCTTAGTGGGAATTAAATGTTCTTTGAATTCCTTAGCATAAGGAAGCCTAACCATATGTTTCTTTCTATGCCAAAAGGCATTGGGGAATCGAGAACAAAGGTTATTCTTCATGTAGGTTTTAATTCTTCAATTTTAACCGAATCTCTTCATTTTGAAGTTGTTCTTCAATTCTTTTATATTTGATTTCCTCTTTCAAGAAATTCAAATGTGTAGATTTTCTGATTTATTAAATTCAATGATTTGGAAATGGATTCTTCTTGAATGTATTTTAAATCTCTTTCTTTTTGGTTTAATAAGAAACTTAAATGTTATTTTCTTTCCTAAATGTTTCTGAGTTAATCCTTCATTTACTAGTCGTAAATGGGTATAATAAGTATATAAATGGTAAACCCAAAATAATTTTGTCTGTAAGATTGCAAATCAAAACAAAAGATGTTTTGAAACACATGTTATCTTGACAAATATGTACTTTAGGTAGTTTATACTTTATTTCCATTTGACTACCATTAGCTGAATTCAATTTTTCACTGGTTTTTTTTGTAATATTTAGTTGGGATTAGACCTTCTTGGATACAATTTAAGTCTGCACCTGTATCGACCAAGGCAGTAAGCTGTATTGAAAAGTTTTTATCCACAACTAGGTTAATAGAAACATACCATTTCTGAATGGTGATGTCTTTAATTCTTTTAAGTGAAAGACCTTGAATAAATAAGTCTGAAATATCTTTAGTACCAGATGATTCTGGTTCATCGTGATTTTCATCACTGGATGAGGAATCATTGATCTGAAGATCAGGCCTTTTAACTAAATCTTTTCTTAGAATAGAGACTTCTATTTTTAAATTAGCAATTTCTTTCTTTAATTTATTAACTTCTTGATTTAATTCTGGAAGACTGACTTCTTTAACTGGAGATTTAAATCTTTCCAAAGTTTTATTAAGACTAAAAATTGGTTTCTCTTTAGCTTTAATAAACTTATCGTTTTCTCTATTATCTTTAGTTAATAAATCTTTTAACTGTTTTGTGTATTGGGCTTTTAACTTAGGATCAGTGATTTTACTAATTAAGTCAATTAACAAAGAACTCTCTTCATCATCCTTGTTAATTACATTAATCTTTTTAGTGCAACAATTTTCATTGCAATTATTAGCACAGATGGTGACTTCGTCGGTCTTTCTCGCTTTGAATTATTTTCCTTTGTTAGTATCGGAGGAATATGAAATGTTAGAGTCTTCATTATTACTAACTTCATTTTCTATTCTCATTAACTCTAGTATATATCAAATTATCTTCGCTAGTAATATTTAATTGAGATAACCACATTTTATTTTGCATTCACTTTTATAATGACCCTTTTGTCCACAATTGTGGCATACAATTTTACTTTTATCAAATTTTTAGTTCTTTTATTCTTTTTTTTTATTAATGGGTTTGGGCTTATTATAATAATTATCTTGATTCTTATCTCTATGATGATTGCGTCTTTTCTTGTGACGTCTATGACTTACGTGAGAGTCAATATGTTTATGCCTATGTTTTTCGTCTGAAGAAGAGCCACAGGAGGTAAACCATATTGCTTTCATAAAATGTTCCGAAGCTCATATTTAGCTTTCTTCTTGTCTTTACTAGCTTGTTTGGCTAACTTAAAATCAATGCACATTTTAATCCTATCTTTTGAATATAATGATTATGTCACCATAAGTGAGATTATCATAATCAATATATCCTAAATTTTTACTAAGTTCTTCACGAACTTTATGAGCAAATAAGGACGGTAAACCATTAACAAATTTTTCTTTCCAGAAAGGTTTATTATTGTCATTTCTCATCATAACTCTAGAAGTAAAAACATCTTTGTACCATCTAAAGTCACTTAGAGTGGGACAAGTGAGATTACTTAGGCGATCGTGAATTCTTTCGGTGATGTTCTTTGGGGGTTCTCTGAAGTGTTTTATTATAGTATAAATCAAAGTATTTACTCCATCGGTGGCCCTATTCCTATAGTTTCATTAAAAATCGGGTTGCCTTGACATCAAAGATTCTAAGCGGCATGGATTATAGATAATCTAGAATCTTCAGTGAGATGTTTTTCCCACCAAGATCTGAGAATACCTGTAAATCCACTAGCCAATAATTCAACAATATCTGGTTGAGTTAGAGTGTTGAATTTAGTTAGATAGTTGTTTGCCACCATGGACATATGATTTAACTTATTGAGGATTTCTTGTTCGCTAAATCCGTCAATATTCCATTCATAAATTTTATTAGACGAAACAGAAAATTGTTTATCTAGATTTCTCTCTTCAAATTGTAGATCTGGAGGAGTTGGTCTAGAATACCAATTTCTGGTCATACTAGTATTATGGACGGTTAACTTATTTAACCGCTCATAAATATCTTATCTTGATGAGGTAGTCGATTGACTATCGATCGACTCATCGCTTTCATTATCGAGTTAATCTGATCGATAATAGCAATAGTACCGCTTGTTTCAGGTTCAGTCTTTGTTTTTAATTTTTTAAATAATTGATCAATGGCTATAGTAAGATCAACATCTTTATTAGGTAAACCTAATTTTCTCTATTTTACGGTAGTTTTAATAGTGGTTGAACAATTTTTGACTCTGGTTTTTAATTATATTTTCTTCAAATTTTTCTTCAATCTGTCTAACCTGCTTTTCTACTGATTTGCTAGGTATTAGTTACTAAAATTTAAGCGTTCTATGATTTTTTATCATCATTAATTCCATTGGAGATTTTAAATGGATCTGCTATTCTCAAGTATTTTTTTTGAAATTAAAGATGATTCTAAGGGTGGGTGACTAGGCGAGACCTTAGACTTGTCTTCTTTAACCCATTGAGTTTTAGTTATAACATTGCATTTATATTGATAACGCTTCATACCAATCGTAGAAGGTAATATTAATTTCTTCACTACCAATAAATTTCTTCCATTTATTGACAATCTTATCTCTTTCTTTCTCGGTTGGGTGATTTTTTCTAAATTGATGTCTTTTAATTTTATTAGATTTGGAGTTAAAATCATTCACAAGATTAATCAATCTAACACAAATTCTTTCTTAATGACTCTTAATTGATTATTAATTGGAACATCAAAATCAGACTGAGTAGGAAGCTCAGAAGGAGTCGGAGAAGAAGAGCTCTCTTCTTCGGCTGGGTAATTCTGAGGGTGACAAGAATAACAAGGATGACTTGCTTGACCTTGATTTAAAATTCCTTTTAACTTAATGTCTCTTATAGAAGGGTTACTAAGGACTTGTAATCTCTTTCAGTGATTCATGAAGGAGTGAAGAACTAGAATAGTCTTCTATAATAACTGGTCTTCTAGAACGTTCAAAGCTAACTTTGACAGTTCCATCAGAAAATTGCCTTATGTTTTCAATGTTTACTACGTTGTTTACTACAGGCTGCTGTGGTATTTCACTTGGTAAAATCCATTGACTTGGTAATGTAATATCTTTCCATAGAATTGTTCTAGGGATCTGGATATTAGCATCACTGGTTGAACTTTGAATTAATACAGTGTGATCCTTAGGGCTTTTATTAAGAGCATGGGACGTTCAAATTAGTCTTCATGGTCTTATAATAAATTCTATAGATTAGAGCAATTGGTTGAGAACCTTCAATCATTTGTGTAATTTCTCCTGCTGTTTTAATATTTAATGTTAAAGCTTTTAATAGGTGTTGATCACTTAGACTAAGTGTGAAGTCAGGAAAGCAATTAAAATGAATAGGACCATTGTGCGCATGGCTTCCATAGCACCTATTATGCTTGGATAATAATTCAAAATCTAGCATCTACGAGGCAGAGGTAGATACTTGAATTAATTCCTTTAATATTCAATGGTTTAACCGCTACTTGAACTAGACCTATGTGGATGAAATTATAACCCTTTTTTCTATGTTTTTAATAACATCCGGGAAAGAAAATTTGCAATTTTCATACTCTTTGTTAATAGCATAGACCTTTTCAAACTGCTTTTAACATTATAATGCATTTTAAAGTTATCTAAAAATGTTGGTGATAAATTTCTTTGGGAGAAATTTCAGGTATATTCGATTATGTAAAACTTGATCGATATTTTCATAACTGTTTTCTTCCGATTAACTATGTCGTAAAGGTTGCAAGGTTGACCTATGACTAGGTTGAGGAGTTTGATCTAAATAACCTACTCATTATTCTTTGGGTTCAAAATTATTCACTCTTTATCTTCCATTCGAGACCCTCTTACAGGTAGACTCATACCTATTGTTCTAAAACCCTTCACCGCTCGCACAAGAGACTTACCTAGGGTTGACAGCGAACAAGGTGTTCTACAGTAAGTTAGGTGACTTCTGATAAAGGATGATATGATTTTTGAAAACAGTTTTAATGAAGTAAATCAGAACAGAGAACAACAAACTATTAAACTATTGCAGTCTATCTTGATTCCAACAAAATTCTAACGCCCCGACGGTCTAGTCGGACTTTTATTGAGTCTAAGTTCAATTAAACTCTGACTTAACACATAACAATTATCTCAGATAATTTTAATAACAGTTGAAATATTTTTCGAAAGCTCGTAACAATTTTTAAATAATTATTACTATTTATCATGAATTTTCAATCATTAATATCATATTTATATAAATTAAATAGCACAATATTTATTATCAAATATTAATGAAATATATGTCATAATATTATAATATATTTATAATATCACAAAGTATTTTTAATACTTTAAAATCATTTAAATATAATTTTAAACACTTAAATTCATTATCCGATAATTACTTTTAATATTAAAATATTAATATTTTCATGACAAAATATCAAAAGTTATTGTTTATAACTTAAAAATATTTTTATAACACTTAAATCATTTTTATATGATTTTTAAATCATTTATTCTATTTTTCCATAATTTATTTAATATATTTATTAAATAAACTAATTATCTTTAATATTGATTAATTAATAAAACTCATCCTAAAATATTAAAAGTCACTAAAAATAACTTCAAATATTTTCTTTTACTATAATATTATTTTTCATGATTTTTAATGAATTAAAATCATTTTTAAATCATTTATTTAATATTATAATTAAATAAATTAAATACCATTTATATTCCAAAAATATTAAATATTTATGAAATATACCTAAAATTATTAAAAACTATTTTTAGAATTTAAAATAAATTTTGAATTTTTTAAGTATTTTTAATAATTAAAATCTATTTATTTCGATTTATTAATTAATTTCTAGAAATTGGAAATTAAATAATAATACAACTGTCGCTAAAGGGCCCTATAGCGACAGAACCGTCGCTATAGGTGTTCTTGGTGTTCTTGATGATGGTCGCCCCAAACTTCGTTGTGATGGTAGGGTGCTCATTTTGACCAACAATTAATCTTAGATCGAAATGTGTTCTGGGACGTATCGTGCATTAATATTATAGTACTTATGTAATACTATAGAAATTAACAAGTTTCATGCCAATCCTGCATCATAACAGCAAGATCAAAGCCTCAGAAACGTCTGACAACATTGTTCTTCATTTCTGGGTTTTCCAGAAAATGAAGAACAGTTGATGGTGCTAGGTTGAGCTCCTTATATCTTACAATCTGGACTTTATAATTATGTTATAAAGGTTCGTACATGTAGAGGAGATGTCATGGTCCATTTCTATAAAATCAGATCATCTAAACAACAAAAAGAATGTCAGATTAAGCACGGTCAAACTATGTCAGAAAACAAGTTCATCTGGTTTTCTGGGTTTTCCAGAAACTGTAAGTCAATGCCGAGTGGCCTGGTTCGACCACCACTTACTTCGATTCGGTTTGCGATATAAGGGATATTAAAGCATGGATCTATATTCCAGATAACATACTACAACCTGGGTACAACAAAATCAACAATACACATCAAAATGGACAGATCAAGGCATAAGAAAATGTTGTCAGACCATGTTACATGATTTCTGGGTTACCCAGAAGTCGGTAAAGCTCGGTCAACAGACTTTGACCTTTAATAACGTATGATCTAGACCTGTTATGGCTGTGATTCCAACTCCAGATGAAAGACCACATGACAAGCTACATATTGAAACTTTAAAACAACAAAAATAAAAAATAGAAAAGAATCTAAGGCCACTGACATTCGTTGTCAGGCCATTTTTTTCCCATATTTCCAGAATTTTGAAATCTTTAGATTCGAGCATCTAGATGTTATGGATCCATGATCCAACAACCTAGATCTCTAATTGACACCTTATAACACATATTTAACCATTAACTAACATTAAACAACATAAAATCAAAGGATTTCGAAATTTATGGGTTCTTACCACTTTGAGCTTTGATCTTGGATTCTGATCTATGGAGTCTGATCTTGTTAAGCTAAGGCTTGAAAATGACTTATCTCATCTCACTCTCTCACTCTAAATTTCGAAGATGGTGGAGAGAGAATGACTTGGAGAAAATGAGAAGAAAGTGCTCTTTTTCCCTCTCTTTAATCTATATGAATTATTGATGCAATGAGATGGCTGTCAAGGTGGGCTGATATCAGTCACATGGCTGGTCAATAATTGTTCACCAACTCCAAATATTGCAAGATATACAAGCAACCCTCAATAATGCATTATGGGCATTTTAGTCATTTCCATTTAATTTTTAATGGCATAATGGACATTGTCCCAAACCCTTAGGGTTTAGGGTTCGGTTAGGATTTAGGGTTTGGAAAAATTAAGGTTTAAGGTTTGAAAAAATTTAGGGTTTGCAATTTAATTTCTAAAATTTCCAAATTAGGTTTTCAAAATTGAAAATTTATATTTCTTAATTATAATTAGAAATTTCTAATTATATTAAAATTTCTTAATCATAATTTAAATCTCGCTAATTAGGATTAGTATTTCCTAATTAAAACTGCTAATTTAGCAATTAGGGTCTTAATGGTCATTAGGGTTTATAAACCACTAATTAGGGTTTCTAATAGAAAAATAAATTTTCTAATTTAGATATTAAATTTTAGTAATTAGATTAGGGTTTCCTAATTACTTAACTTGAAAATTAGGATTAGGGTTTCCTAATTAACATTACAATTATTAAATTAATAATTAGATTTTCCCCAATTATAAATTAGGGTTACAAATCCGTAATTAGGGTTTCAAATTTGGAATTAGGGTTTTGTAATCAATTTGTTAAGATTAACCCTAATTAATCCTCTAATTATTTACACTTATGCCATTAAGTTCCCGATTTAGGATATCATGCACCAAATTAGGGTTTCGGATTCCCGGAACTGAAATTAGGATTTCCAGAACTGGTTTTTAGGTTTTCTTGTTAATCGTTAGGGTTTTCTAACCGAACGTTAAAGTTCTTAATATATAATTAGGGTTTGTTACATATATCGTTTATCTGGTCAACCTTTACCCTTAACCACATACTGTACATATATACGCAGAACATATTCACAAAAACACTTAATCCTGAATAATTCACTTAAATCCTTCACAGACTTTTGAAATCCTCAAAATTCTATTTAAAAATATTAAACGCATACACTAATTTTCTATCTAGGTTCTAATTTTGAACCTTAAATTAATTAATTAAAATTTTCAAAATTTTCAAAATTCTCGGGTTGTTACACTTCTTATCCAAGATGTTAACACGTATCTCCTCATATGTTAAATCTTCTGCTATCTCGTCCGGTTCTAAATTAATAATGTGGTTCGGGTCTTCCACATATTTACGTAACATCGACACGTTAAAAACGTTATGAACACGCGACATACTTGTCGGTAAAATGAGTCTATAAGCCACAGTTCCTACTTGATCGAGGATTTAAAATGGGTCAATTAAATCGAGGGTTGAGATTTCCTCTCTTCGTCGATTCTTGCTTCTAGAATAACGCCCTCTTGAACCTTCTTCTTCACATTCATCAGCTTTGATTATGTAGCTTGAGCGGCTTTAACTTTATCGATTAAAGTCGATTCTAATCGTATATTCGTTATCTTCACGTGGGTTCGTATATTCGCACTTGTAACCGCATACGATCTTCTACTCAACGCGTCAGCTACCACGTTCACTTTTCCACGATGGTATGGTACGATCATAATCTTTAACAGCTCGAGCCAACGTCTTTGGCGCATGTTACGTTCGCTTTAGTTGAATAAATGTTTAAGGGTTTTTAGAAATGGGTTTTGTACTGGGGTCAATACAAAATTTGATTCCACGCTCTAGGGGTAGGCTAAGAAGTCTTCAAGAATACGTCAGGAAATTTATTAACAATAGAAATACCATTCAAAACTATGACTCTCATCCAAGACTTGGATAACACGTCACATTGATACCTATCAACTTGCCATCGTCATTAACGACGTTGCCTACAGAAAGTCTGGCTTCGGTGCATTCCACACAAGAAAGTTAACAACGAAAGGACTGGGGCTTTTTATTTATGGCTTGATATGACAATGATTGACTTTAGTGGTTTGGTTACTTTGAATTCGCATAACAGGTTGGTTAGGAGTATGAAAGCTAACAACCTTACGAAAAGCATGATGAGTAGTTAACCAATCATTTCAAAAAATCACATCAAAGGCAAGTATTTTCAAAGAGATAAGATCGACAGGTAACGTGAAAGTGTTGATTTGAACAAGATTTATAAATAGTGGAGGTAACGAAGGTTTCTCCCAACTGAGTTTAAACAGATATATCAAAGTCTAACTTCTCCGGAGTTAACTTCAAACATTGAACACAACTAGGTGCAATAAAAGAGTGAGTAGAAACGGTATCTAACACGGTATAGACTTCGCAAGAGTTTATGACTAACATACCCGTGATAATTTTATTCAGGTTCCTCGTCACGAAAAAAAAACGCTCTCTCTTAAACTACCGGCTTTGGCTTGTCTGGGACATCCTTTGGTGCATCCATCCTAGCTGAACTTGTCTTCGGTGAACGACAAAATTGGGCTAAGTGACCTTCTTTTCCACAATTATAGCATGCTTTGGACGACATCGCGCATTTTGGACTGATGTGTCCCTCCCCTCCGCATTTGAAGTATATGATAGGTGGTCGTTCTCCTTCCTTAACAACAGGTGCTGGTGCTGACGTCTTTCCATCATTGTTGAATCTCCTCTTCATGAAATGTCCATTCTTATTGTTTTGACCATGATTACCACTGAAGTGGTTACCATTTCTGGCATGTTGATTCCCTCCATGCTTATTGTCACCACTTTGATGACTGTTATCACCGGTATTATCATTTTGCCGGCTACTCTCTTTTGGTTGCGTTGACTCGTTATCGCACTCCACTAACTGAGCCCTATTTATAACATCTGAATACAAACACAGTTTATGAGAAATAAGATATTGACATATCTCCGGCTTCAAACCTCTTAAAAACATCCGCGTCATTCTCTCTTCATTATCAACCAAGTGGGACGCAAATCGGGACAACTCGGCAAACTTGGCTTCGTAGTGCGACACGGTTATGTTGTTTTGCTCCAACTTGATAAATTCCACCTCCTTCATGTGACGAATGTTTTTAGGAAAGTACTTGTCATTGAACAGCTCTTGGAACTTCTCCCAAGACATCTTGAGTGCGTCAGGCTGGGTACGTTTTACAAATTCCCACCAGTGATCTGCCTCTTCACGCAACATAAAGGTGGTAAAGGGAACCTTTTGCTCCTCGGAGCATCCAAAGACATCAAATATCTTGGTGATCTGCTTTAACCACGTCTCCGCCTTAAGTGGTTCTGGCTTTCCCAAAAACTCTGGTGGTCCCAGCTCCTTGAATTGCTTAGCGGTGACCAACTGTGGGTTGCTATTGTTTCCTCCAGCATTATGAACAAGAGCCGCCTTCTCCAGATGTTGCATGAATTCTAAAAAGCTCTTAAACGTACCGTCGTTCGTCAATTGATCAGTGTTGTTGTTTATAGGAGGATTATCGCCATCATGTTGCACATTGTCCTGATTATTGATCTGTGGAGAATCAACGGTCTCCTGTGCTCCATTGCTATTCTCAACATTCTCGGATGTCATTTTCAGATACTGCCACAAAACAAAAGGTTAATTGACATGTAACATATTATCCCTATATTCTGACCGACTAATTAAATACCAAATAAACTTAGGTAGGTCATACTAGCGAAAAGAATTCCCCGTCTCTCCCTCCTAGTTCTTGTCTCACATCTCTCACCCATGGATCATATCCCTAAGCTTTGATACCAATTGTGACGCCCCCAAAATAGGTATACATCACCATTCATTACGAGTCACCAAATACATGGTATGTAATACAAATACAATCTTTTATATATACAACAAGAGAGTGTGAGTTTTAATACAAATATTATCTTCTAGACAATATCCACTCTCAAAATAAGTCCTCATTACATTTATTGTCACACTATTTAATGTAATAGTGAGGACTACTAATACTATCATCTGGTCCATCACTCCGTTCCCCGACTCGTCCCAACTATATTCTCATTACCTGAAGAGAACAGTGAAAGAAAAGGTGAGCTCAACTAGCCTAGTAAGAAATATTATGACTAAGATAATGCAGAATAAATTATCATTAGCCTTCAACAGTGCTAAACTGATAAAATATAACAAACATCAAGTTTAACTGCAGCGGAATAAGCAATCCATTAGAAGAGTCAAGTAGAGAATAAAATCTACTATCTTCTATGATTTAAAAGTTTTTTCATGACTTTTATCACTGGGACTCAGCTTCATAAATAATCCACATCATCAAATCACCCCTGCACTACGGCCAAGGATATTCTTTAGTATCACGACCACAATTATCCATGCACTACGGGCCAAGAATATTTGTGTATTCATTAATGGTCATGATTATGCCAACAACTATCCATCAATGCACTACGGCCAATGAGGACTTTTTTCACATCATTTGTCACATTACGGTCATGATTACACCGAATAATCCCTGGTCAAAATAATACCAAGTCCATCTATGCACTACAGGCCACATATGACTTTCAACATAATATAAACATGAGGATGATGACAATGATATAAGAATTCAATAAAACAAGTTCAAGAATTAATTTATCCATGAACCAATAACGTCCAAATTGTCAACATGATACTGCTTTGTAGAGTAAAATTCAAGAATGCTCAGAAGAATATTTCCATGAAAAGATACTGGATGAAGCGCAAATATCAAGGATATTCCACTAATTTCATGGAGTATAGAAGTCAAAACTTTAACCAACTGAGTATAATGACGAATGGAATAACAAAAGAAATCACCATACATCTTTGTACTTAGCAGATGACAGACAAAGTTATTCAACAGATTAATAAGTAACGGAACCAGATCAAAGTAAATTCAGATCGACAAGCATGTGACGCCCCAAAATAGGTCCAATCCACCCAACCTATTCTGAGTCGCCAAATACATGGTACAGAAACAACTACAACTTTATTATTACAATTGTCGTGCAAAGTAATTTACAACACTTATATGTTGTGAGTTTAAATACAAATATTGTCTTCAGACAATATCCACACTCAAATAAGTCCTCATTACAATTATTGATACACTATTTTACAAAAAGTGAGGACTACTAAAACAACCTGTCTTGAACCATTACTCCACACCCGACTAGTTCCGCTTATATTCTTGTCTCCGAGAAGAAAAATGGAACAAAAAGGAAAAGGGTGAGCTCAACTAGCCCAGTAAAGAATATTATGACTAAGATAATGTACAACAAATTATCCTTAGTCTTCAACAGGGAAAAATCTGATAGACTACAACAGACAACAAGTTTTAGATCAACAACTGCAGCGGAAATAATAATTCATTAGAAGAGTTAAGTAGAGAATGAAATCTACTATCATCTATGAGTTTAAAAGTCCATCATCGATATTTTATCCCTGTAACATCAATCAATATACATCTTGAATCAAATAGTCATCTTTGCACTACAGGCTAAAGATATTCATCAGTTGGTCATGTTCATCTTTGCACTACGGGCCAAAGATATTCATCAGTTGGTCATGTTCATCTAAACACCTGTTTATCTTTGCACTACGGGCCAAAGATATTCATCAGAAAATCATTCATCTTTGCACTACAGGCCAAAGATATTCAGTTATATCATCATTTAGGACTGAGTATGATGAAAAATATTTTAAAGAAAATAAATCCAGTGAAACAAAAGAACAAATATTATGGATTTGTACTTTAAACAATCCAAGTTCAAAAATACTTCATAAGTAATCAGAGTGGAGTAAAATTTAAGAATGATCAAAACATGGATACAATCAAAGCTAGTATCCATAATAGATATTTTGGATGAAAAATGAAAATTTAATTTTTCTGTGAATAGTGTCGTATTCGTGAATAGTGCTGTATACGTGAATAGTGTCGTATACGTGAATAGTAACTCTGACACCAAAAGATAGAAATTTCACAAAAAATATTATCATGCTTCGTGAATAGTACTCGTGAAAAGTAACTCGTGAATAGTAACTCATGAATAGTAACTCGTGAATAGTAACTCATGAATAGTAACCCCGACATGAAAAAGTTCCAAATTTGATAAAAAGTTCCAACCAATATTTCGGCATAATGATATTGAAGAAATAATATCATTTATGAAGAAAATAACATCCCTTACCTTGCAAAAACAGTACTTCTGACTAGAATACTGGAAATATTGCTGAAAGAACTTGCACCATATAGCAATACTCAAAGTACTAAAATACTCACAAAATACACTCAATATTATAGAGAGAGAAAGAGAGAAAACTTTAGTTTCTGGTGTGATTTTCAATTCTAACCTAAGCACCCTATTTATAGGAAATTGCTTAGAACACCAAAGCAGAAAATTTAATATAATAATATTATATAAATAAAATTTCTACGCCAACCTTAGACTTCTGAATTCAGCAACTTAGCATGTGATTAATAAGGCTCACAACATATAAAAAACGTTTTTTGTCAAAAAAATATTTAAAACTTCAAAAATTAATTATTTCGGAGCTTTGGAACTTCAATAATTCATAATAAATAGCCCTTTTATCAGAAAATTCGAATCTCACGGCTTTTTATAGGAAATTCAATTCTCTACAACTTTGCAGAAGAAAGTTTTTCGAAATTTCAAATAAAAATTGACCGAAATCCACATACGGATGATTTTATAAGCTATAATCAAATTCCAGTCAAGAAATGGGGTCCACCGACACACAAAATATGTTTTAATCATTTAATGCAACAAAAATACTCTTCCTCCTCATATACTCATATATCCCACATTCATTGTAAAAATATCATCATTATTCTATTATAATAATATAATAAAATATTATTTTATCAGAAAATATAAAATATCAATTTTTAACAATTGTCACTTTAAAAATTTTCTCCATCTATATCCACATAAAATCAATATTTTCCTCATCATATAAATCAATAATTAATTATTCATAAATAATATTACGTAATCACAAGATCGACAAACGAGCCGCTCCTCGAGAAAGAGGGGCTTTCCAATAAGGATCTCTCCTTACTAGAGCGCAATTAGGTGACCAAACCTCTCCTTAGACAGAAATTTCTAGACATTGCCAATAATGTTTTCTAATAATATTATTCAGATAATATTAATTATTGCTAAGATAATGGAAAATACTGTGTAGTGACAATTATTGAAACAAAAGTAATATAAAATATCAACGCAGAAATTATTGAATCAATAAAATAAAATACTGAACAGTAATTACTGTAACAATTATTAAGTAGTGCCTTCTTACATAAGAATCAATAATTGGTGCAATACCGTGTGATATCAGGCAACAATAGACATCGTGTGTTTTTAACCAAGGGTATTCCAACGAAGATAATTAGTAACAACTACGCCATTATTTATAAACAACTTATACTTGTCATTTTCTTCATCCAATTGTTTTTCGTTATGGGGCCTACACAAGGTTGCGCCGTCGTACGAATATTCCCCGACAACAAGAATATTCCACGACCAAACGAATATTCCCCGACAACAATGAATATTTTATAACCACCTGCTTCTTTAAAATATTTGCGCATTTTACCCATAACTAACCACATTAATCAAATCAACCCTTACTATTTCAAAATGATAAATAGAGGAAATTAAATCTTTATTTATATAAAGTTGGGGTCTTACAACCTCCCCTCCTTATGAAATTTCGTCCTCGAAATTGACGTGCATAGGACATGCTCCTTCCCATCCAAGATCTTGACTGGTACCTCCTCGTACGTTAAATCTTCTGCTATCTCGTCTGGTTCTAACTCAATAATTTGGTTCGGGTCGTCCACATATTTACGTAACATCGATACGCGAAAAATGTTATGAACATGCGTCATACTTGGCGGTAAAACGAATCTATAGGCCACAGTTCCTATTTGATCGAGTGTTTCAAATGGACTAATAAATCAAAGGTTGAGATTTCTTCTCTTCATCAACTCTTACTTCTAGAATAACGCCTTCTTGCACCTTCTTCTTTATATTCATCAGCTCCGGTGTATAGCTTGAGCGGTTTTAACTTTATTGATTAAAGTCGATTTTAATCGTATATTCGTTATCTTCACGCAGATTCTTGGAATCTGTAACTCTATCTCCATCTTCTGTAAGTCGTACGAAATGGGTCTTTGTGTTAACAATATCGCACTCATAAACGCATACGATCTTTTACTCAACGCGTCAGCTACCATGTTCGTTTTTTTTTCAAGATGGTATTGAATGGTATGGTCGTAATCTTTCAACAACTCGAGCCAACGTCGTTGCCGCATGTTGAGTTCTTGGAAGCTCTTTTCATATTTATTTCTCCATTCGAATTTTGTATCTCTACAAGTCAGCTGAGTTAATGGAGTAGCGATTCGAGAAAATCTTTCCACGAATCTCCGATAATAACCAACTAAGCCTAGAAAGCTACGTATTTCGATTACCGACTTAGGTTGTTCTCAACTGTGACTCATATCCCAACCTTGGATAGCACGTCACAATGACACCTATCAGTTTACTATCACACAAATATGGCGTCCCCTACGGAGAGTCTGGCTTCGGTGCATTCCACAAAGGAAGTCACCAGATAAAGGCTCGGGTACAAACTTCTACAGTTTGAATTTTTAACTCCTGAAGTTCAATAGGAGCCATGAGATTTTAGAAATGGGTTTTGTACAGGGTTCAAAGTCGATACAAAATTCAATATCACACTTTGGGAGTACGCCAAGAAAATCTTCAGGAAATACATCAGGAAATTTACTAATAATAGAAATATCATTCAAATCTGACGTATTTTTGTTCAAGTCCATAACATGGGATAAGAAAATTTGACATCCGTTTTTCAATAAATGAATGACTTTATGGCTTGATATGAAAGTGTTTGACTTCAATGGTTTGGTTGCTTGAATTCGAATAACAGGTTGCTTAGGAATATGAAAACTAACAACCTTACGAAAGCACAATTTTGGCATGATGAGTAGTTAATTAATCAATCCCAAAAATCACATCAAAAGCAAGTATCTTTAAAGAAATAAGGTCAACATGTAATGTGATGGTGCCAACTTGGATCAACAAGATTTATAAATAGTGGATGTAATGAAAGTTTCTCATAACGGAGTTTCAACAGATAAGTCAAAGTCTAATTTTCTCTGGAGTTAAGTTTAAACGTTGAGTATAAGCAGGAGAGATAAATGAATGGGTAGAACCGGTATCTAATAAGGTATAAACTTCGTAAGAATTTATAATTAACTAACTGCGTGCTAACTCTCGTTCGGGTTCCTCGCATTTCGACCGACCACTAAAAATGCTTTTCCAGGAACCGTTGACTTTGACTTTTCTGGGACAGCCTTTTGAGTCACCATCCCCGCTGGACTGGGTTTCACTACCGTACAATCTCGAGCGATATGACCTTCTTTTCCACAATTAAAACATACCTTGGAAGGTTATGAATAGTTTGAACTTATGTGTCCCTCTTCTCCGCATCTGTAGCATCTAACTGGCGGTCTTTCTCATCCTCTAAAATTCGTTGCTGGTGTTGGTGCCGACGTCTTCCCGTCATTGTTAAATCTTCTCTTTTTTGAAATCTCCACTTGAATTATTTCTTCTATTATCTTGGCCATGATTACCACTGAAGTGGTTACCATTTCTGGCATGATAATATCCTCCACGATGGTTATCATTGTTCCGATGACCGTTGCCACCAATACGATTATCATCGAGTTGTTGGTCATTATTCTTCAGTTGAGCCGACTCATTATCGCGCTCCAATAACTGAGCCCTATTCACAACATCTGAATATAAACAAAGTTTGTGAAAAATGAGGTATTGACGTATTTTGGGTTTCAAACCTCGTAGAAACATTCGTGTCATTCTGTCCTCATTATCAACCAAATGGGATGCAAATCGAGATAACTCGGCAAACTTAGCTTCGTACTGCGACACGTTCATATTGTTTTTCTCCAGCTTGATGAACTCTACCTCCTTCATGTGACGAATAGTTTTGGGAAAGTACTTCTCGTTGAACAATTCTTGGAACTTCTCCCAAGACATTTTCAATGCGGTAGGTTGAGTACGCTTTACGGATTCTCACCAATAATCTGCCTCTCCTCGTAACATGAAAGTGGTGAAAGGAACCTTTTGCCCCTCTGAGCATCCCAAGACATCAAATATCTTAGTGATCTGCTTTATCCACGTCTCTCTGTAAGTAAGTGGTTTGAAGCTTTCCTAAAAACTCTGGCGGTCCTAACTCCTTGAACTGCTTAGCGGTGACCATCCGTGAGTTGCCAGTGTTTCCACCTGCATTTTGAACAGTAGTCTTTCTCATTTGGTTTTGCATGAATTCTAGAAAGTTCCTAAACATACCATCGCTCATCATCTCGCTTTCGGTGGTGTTGTTTTACGGGAGGAACATTGCCACCATTGCAGTTACGTTCTCTTTCGTTGGTGAGCAAAGGTGTCTCCACGGTCTCATTTACTCCAATCATTAACATTCTCATCGACATTCTTAAATACTTCCATAAAACAAGGGTTAATTAAATAAATTAACAAATCACATAATACCCATATATTATGACCGACCAACAAATAAGCTTAGGTAGGACACACTAGCAAAGGATTTACTCGTCTCTCCCCTCCTAGTTCTATTCCCCAATCTCCGCCAGAGATCATATCCCTAAGCTCTGATACCAACGGTGACGCCCCCAAAATAGGTCCAATCCACCCTACCTATTCTGAGTCGCCAAATACATGGTACAAAAACAACTACAACTTTATTATTACAATTGTCGTGCAAAATATGACAACATTTATGCTGTGAGTTTAAATACAAATATTGTCTTCTAGACAATATCCACACTCAAATAAGTCCTCATTACAATTATTGATACACTATTTTACAAAATAGTGAGGACTACTAAAACAACTCATCTTGAACCATTACTCCACACCCCGACTAGTTCCCGCTTATATTCTCGCCTCTCGAGAAGAAAAATGGAACAAAAAGGAAAAGGGTGAGCTCAACTAGCCCAATAAAGAATATTATGACTAAGATAATGTACAACAAATTATCCTTAGTCTTCAACAGGAAAAATCGATAAAATACAATAGACAACAAGTTTTAGATCAACAATCGCAATGGAAACAACAATTCATTAGAAGAGTTAAGTAGAGAATGAAATCTACTATCATCTATGAATTTAAAAGTCCATCATCGATATTTTATCCTCGTAACATCAATCAATATACATCTTGAATCAAATAGTCATCTCGTATTTACATGTGCCAAAGATATTCATCAGTTGGTCATGTTCATCTCAACACCTGTTTATCTTTGCACTACGGGCCAAAGATATTCATCAGTTGGTCATGTTCATCTAAACACTTGTTTATCTTTGCACTACGGGCCAAAGATATTCATCAGAAAATCATTCATCTTTGCGCTACAGGCCAAAAATATTCAATTATATCATCATTTAGGACTGAGGATGATGAAAAATATTTTAAAGAAAACAAATCCAGTGAAACAAAAGAACAAATATTAAGGATTCGTACTTTAAACAATCCAAGTTCAAAAATACTTCATAAGTAATCAGAGTGGAGTAAAATTCAAGAATGATCAAAACATGAATACAATCAAAGCTAGTATCCATAATAGATATTTTAGATGAAAAATGAAAATTTAATTTTTCTGTGAATAGTGTCGTATTCGTGAATAGTGCCGTATACGTGAATAGTATCGTATACGTTAATAGTAACTCCGACACCAAAAGATAGAAATTTCACAAAAAATATCATCATGCTTCGTGAATAGTACTCGTGAATAGGAAATTGAATTCTTTACAACTTTGCAGAAGAAAGTTTTTCCAAATTCCAAACAAAAATTGACCGAAATCCACATACAGACGATTTTACAGGCTATAATCAAATTACAGTCAAGAAATGGGGTTCACCGACACACAAATCATGTGTTAATCATTTAATGCAACAAAAATACTCTTCCTCCTCATATACTCATATATCCCACATTCATTGTAAAAATATCATCATTATTCTATTATAATAATATAATAAAATATTATTTTATCAGAAAAGATAAAATATCAATTTTTAACAATTGTCACTTTAAAAATTTTCTCCATCTATATCCACATAAAATCAATATTTTCCTCATCATATAAATCAATAATTAATTATTCACAAATAATATTACAGAATCACAGTACTGGCAACCAGGCCGTTCCCAGGAAAGAGGGGGCTTTCCAATAAGGATCTCTCCTTACTGGCGCCCAATTAGGTGACCAAACCTCTCCTTAGATAGAACTTTCTAGACATTGCCAATAATGTTTTCTAATAATATTATTCAGATAATATGAATTATTGCTAAGATAATGGAAAATACTGTGTAGTGACAATTATTGAAACAACAGTAATATAAAATATCAACGCAGAAATTATTGAATCAATAAAATAAAATACTGAACAGTAATTACTGTAACAATTATTGAGTAGTGCCTTTTTACATAAGAATCAATAATTGGTGCAATACTCAGGATATCTTGTGCAACAACGCGTACATCGTGTTTTAACCACCGGTATTCCAACAAAGATAATTGGTGAATAACTACGCCGTTATTTATAAACAACTTATACTTGTCATTTTCTTCATCCAATTGCTTTTAGTTATGGGGCCCACACAAGACCGCAAGATCACATACTTAATATTCCCCGACAAAGAAGAATATTCCACGACCAAACGAATATTCCCGACAACAATGAATATTTTATAACCACCGCTTATTTAAAATATAAAAGCATTTTACCCATAACTAACCACATTAATCAAATCAACCCTTACTATTTCAAAATGATAAATAGAGGAAATTAAATCTTTATTTATAAAAGTTGGGGTCTTACAGATGAGGATGTTCCAATAGAATAATAAAGCGGAACCAGTCCGGCAGAAGCGTCTGCACGAGGATATTCCAAATGTAATAATAATAAAGATGGAATCAGTCCGGCATAAACGCATGTACGTGATATTCTAATGTAATAATAATAAAAGATTTTAACCAGTCCGGCAGAAGCGTCTGAATGAGGATGTTCCAACATAATAATAAATAATGGAACAATGTAAGAATTTCACCAAGTATAGGGTATCCCACGATTATCTTTGGTTATTCCAATGAGAATAATAAAGAATGAAATAACAAAAGAATTTCACCAATAAGAAAGAAGAAATACCCCTAACGAGTACAACAAATAACTTCCCTTACCATAAAAGAACTGAATATAAGAGTAGGGAATGAGCATAATACTTTTCTATAGCTTCTCTATAATTTTTCTCTCTAGAGTTTCAGTGAATTCGTAAGAAATAATGAATGAATGAGCTTCTATTTATAGAAAAATGGATCGCATAAGTAATTAACTCATGAAGCGGTCCAGATTGATTTACTTTAATCGACGGTCCATATTTAAAGCAAAATCTTTTAAATAAAATATAATATATTCTATTTATAATCTAATAAAACGAATAACTTTATAAAAGATTTTACTATGCAAACACTATGCAGACACTATGCAACACTATGCATAATAGAATATAATATATTCTATTTATAGAATAACTTTATAAAAGTATTCTGTTTTATATAAAAAGATTTTACAATGCAAAACACTATACAGACACTATGCAATACTATGCATAATAGAATATAATATATTCTATTTATAGAATAACTTTATAAAAGTATTATGTTTTATTATATTAATAATACCAATAAAACAAAACTGAGTGACTTATCACATAACCATCAATAATCAATACTGTGTGCTACTGTGCAACTACCCATATTACTGTACTTTTAACACCGGGTGTTTCAACAGTTAACGGTAAAACTTCCGCCGTTATTTTCATAAAGTATTTTTGTCGTTTTCTCAATCCGACAATGATTGTGGTTGCATTTAATATTCCCCGCTAAAATGAATATTCCCCACCAATCGAATATTATATAACAACTTGCGTATTTTTGCAAAATTTATAAATATTACCCACAACTATAACATTATATCAAATTCATTCCATAATATTCAAAAATGATATTTATAGAAAATTCATCTTTATTCATAAAAGTTGAGGTCTTACACTAATCATGTCATGTTAACATATGCATATAGGATAATTGTGATTTGGATTATAATGGTTTAATCTACGCGTAAGGCAAGATTCTAAATCCCTATCTTTTTACATTGAGCAAGTTTTCTAATCCTAAGCTTCGTTATGCAAATTTCATATGCTATACTTTATTGAGTTAAGTATTTCCATTAAGCAACTTAATTGTATCCAGTTATTCATGATGATAAAAGCTTCCCATCTCCACATTTTCGTTGAGATAGTTATTATTATTATGCAAGTTTTTCTTAATTCTAAACTTGTTATATTAGCATGCAAGTACCTTTATTCTATTGAATCAGTTTATCGTTCCAATTATTGTTGTTATGCATGCTTGATATTAAATTCTAAGATGTAACCTTAGCTTAATGTTATTCAAAGCAAGGTACGATGTGTTATTCAATGGTTATGCTATTAGATTATCCCTAAAGCATGAACTTAGAACGAAATGTTTATTCAGTCAGGATTATTCAATAACATAGTGTTATTATCTTTTATTCAACTAATCCTTAGTTGATGTCCGTTGAATTCCAAATTACCTTGAAGTGTATCCAAACCAAACTATCTTTGGGGCTGACTTGTACTCAAAATACTGAGATGAACAACCCTATTTATAGGGGTTATGCTTAGTTTTGTACTTTGCATTGAAATGTTTGTATACAATACATGTACGAAGGGTTGATCCCCCTAAGTACCTTGAAGTCATTATAGTCGTATGACTGTAAAAGTTAAAGTTAAAAGATTACTTATAATTGTGGACAAGGTTCGTGGTCATTAGACCCTCAGTTGAATGTTTAAGATGTTAATAGAATTTATTGTTCAATTCTATTGAGCCCCTGAATGGGCAAGGAATGTTTCAGTTCTTTTAAGCCTCTGAATAGGCAAGGAACATATAAGAAGTTAATAGAACTTATTGTTCAGTTCTATTGAGCCCCTGAATGGGCAAAGAATGTAAAAATTTTATTCATTGATATTTCAAGTGAGCCTTGTTTGCTCACTCTTGCCTGTAAAATCCTTACAACTAAAGATGGAAAGGGTGACGTACCTAGCACCAGTAAAGGAAAGGGAAAGATGAACAAGTACTGAAGACTTGTAATAGTTTGATAGTTTTATTATCAGACCTTGATTTAAAGATTGTAATGAAGTTTATTTTAAATTTTTCGTATGAATGATTGTTTCTAAAGGTTAGATAACCTAGGAGATTTTATTTTATGTAATTCTTGTATGGGTAGGTTTATTATTCAATTTTATTTATGATTGTGTAGTTATAAATGAATGTTTTGATTACGTGAACACCAAATCTTGAGGTAATGAAGTACCAGGATTTGGGGGTGTCACAAGTTGGTATCAAAGCTTTAGGTTATGAACTTTAGGAAGTAACCTTTGAAAAGATAGTGGAGATAACTCTTATCGAGTTTTAAGGAAGAAGTAACAAAACACTTATGTGCTTATGTGTTTATAACTTATGTGCTCGTGAGTGTCGAGTAGAATGATTAATAATTAAAACTTTAAAACTTTGTTGTCAGGATGACTAATGTCGGAGAATCCAGTCAGGCTAGGGAGGATGGAACTCAGATGCCTATAGAGGAGGAGCCTCGCGACATTCAGGTTGTTTGTGAACAACTACTACCACGGGAGTCAGCCTCGTTGGTCACAGTGGTTGAAGATGAGGATGATGATGTGGAGACGGATGAGGAGGATCCCGTGGAGTTGCCATAGGAGGATGAGGATAACGAGGACGAGGAGGAAGAGACTCCACTAACCTCGATGGCTGCTCGTATGTATGATGAAGTCTATGACCGTAACGTGGAACTTCAGGACACAGTTGAGAAGTTGCAGGAGATAGTTGTTGAACAATGTAATCGCAATGACATGAATGACGACGACATCCAGGATCGAGATGAACGTCTAACTAATGTTGAAGAGAAGCTGATGCAGACTGAAGGAGAGAAGGAACAACTGATCGAGATGGTCGTGGAACTGAAGAACAAGTTGAAGGAAGAAGCTACCAAGAGGGCGAGAGCTGAAGACGCATATGAGGAAGCTTATCAACGAACTGGAAGAGCAGTAAGGGACGCAGAAGCAAAGAGGATGAAGATGGAAGAGATGGATAAAGTATTCAATACCGTGATCAATCGAGCTCAAGATCGGGTCATGGGTTATCCAATTCAGTTCGAGACTCTGCCATCATACGTGTTAGATCGTCGAACTATGTTCAGAGTTATGGAAGAAGAGCGTTAAAAGGCTACTGAGTATCTTAATAGATCATCGTAGGAAATGTGCCTGTTATGCACGTAATAAATGTTATGTAATGTGTAAATCCCTAGTGTTATGTAACCATGGGGTATGAGAATGATGATGATGTCCTGTAACTTTTGTAGTTCAGGAAAGGAATGTAAATAACAGTGATGCTATTGTTTTTATGTTTTTCGAAGTAATCATGAATAAATAAAAGTATTATTTTATTCAAAGTGTTATGTGTTATGTGGTTATTTCTTTTATGGAGGCAAGTTAATTAGAAAATACTTAAAGAAGCTGAGTAATAGTCTAATAGATGTTTTTTTTAACGAGAAAATGCCCTCCCAAGGTAACTAACCGCGTGAACCACCCCGACAGAGAACCAATAGAGAGAACTAACAATAATGATGTTGAAGATAATCCCGTCCAACAACTAGTGACATTACTACGAGCGTTGCAGAATCAACCTCAAAACCAAGGAACAACGTTTAAGGAATTTAAAGGCGGTTGGACCATTGATTCGTGGATCCATGAATCGATCGGTACGTGAGACATGGATTATGGAAATAAAGAAAGTATTTGAAGTCGCTAGGGTAGGGGATGAATAGAAGACTGCTTTTGCAACATTCATGTTGAAAGCAGAAGCTAGTTATTGGTGGCAGGCCAATAAAACCCGGGAAAGACCAGGAGTGATGACCTGGGATAGGTTTAAGGAGTTATTCTTCGAGACCTATTTCCCAGAGAGTTCGAAGAGTCAGTTAGAGGTTTAGTTTTTGAAACTAAAGCAGGGAACGATGACGTTATCTGAGTATGCCGTGAAGTTCAACGAATTGGCGAGGTTTGCGCCATATCAGGTCAGCACAGACTAGCGTAAGGAAAAGAGGTTCGAATAGGCACTGAAGCCCTGGCTGTACAGTAGGGTTTCCCTGTTCCAGTTGAAGACGTTTGCAGCAGTGATGGAGAAGGTTGTACTCGCTGAAGGTGAAGGCGAGGAAGTGACAAAATTCATTCAAGAGCAGAAGAAGAAGAAGAATGAGGTGGAAGAGAAGAATGGTATCGGAGGCAATGGAAATGGCAATAACAACAACAACAACTTTACGAGGAAGTGGAACGAAAACGGGACTACTGGAAACCAGCAGGGTAACCAGCAGTTTAGGAAGTTTAAAGCATGTGCTACATGCGGGAGGTTTCATAAGGGTGTGTGCTTGATGGGGAAATGTACATGTTTTAACTGTGGTCAGGAGGGTCACATCGCCTCAAATTGCACCCAACCTAAGAAGAATGTATGTTTCACGTGCGGATCCAAGGATCACTTTGCTCGTGAATGCCCTCGAGGAAGGTGGAAGAAAGAAACAAAGAAGAAGTAAGGAGGCAACAGTGGAGGTACTTGGGCCATTCTTTGGACCTACTGAGATCAAACAAACCCACATGACCGGAACTTTCAACATGGTCATGCAATATCTTTGCAATCAAAAGATGTGGTGTCAGGTATTATCCCAATCAACGATATTAATGCTTATGTATTATTTGATTCGGTGGCTACTTGCTCGTTTATATCTGATGAATTTGCTAAGAGGTTAGAATTGCCTAGAGAAGAACTGAATTTCCCTTTGAACATAGAAATTACGAATAGGGAAGTGATTCCTGTTAGGTTCGTATACAAGAGCTGTAGGGTGAACATTAAAGGGAATATCCTGATGGTAGATTTAATCCCAATTAGACTTGGAGAATTTGATGTTATTTTAGGAATGGATTGGCTGTTCAAATATGGAGCAGTAATTGATTGCCACAAGAAGTGTGTAAACCTTATGACTCCGTCTAAGGTAGTTTTCTATGGTAGCAAATCGCCTAGACAAATGAAATGTCTGACGATTATGCAGGCCAAGAATATTTTGAGTCAAGGTTGTGTGGGTTATTTAGCTTACATAGTCGATACTGAAAAGAAGGGTGTGAAACTGGAAGAGATACCAGTGGTTAGGGAATTCGTAGATGTATTTCTGGAATATTTTCCAGGACTTTCGCCAGACAGAGAGATTGAGTTCGTAATCAACTTAGCGCCAGGAACCGCACCAATATCGAAGGCCCTGTACAGAATGGCTCCGGTAGAAATGAAAGAACTAATGGTACAACCGCAAGAGATGCTAGACAAGAAGTATATTCAACCAAGCGTATCACCGTGGGGAGCGCCAGTTTTATTCATTAAGAAGAAGGATGGATCAATGCGTCTTTTCATTGATTATAGAGAGTTAAACAATGTCACTATTAAGAATAGGTATCCGTTGCCTAGAATAGATGACTTGTTTGATCAGTTGAAGGGTGCTAAATATTTCTCGAAAATAGATTTAAGAAGTGGGTATTACCAATTGAAGGTAAGAAATGAGGATATACCTAGAAGGGCATTCAGAACCTAGTACGGATATTACGAGTTTCTGGTGATGTCTTTTGGTTTAACAAATGCCCCTGCTGCGTTCATGGATTTAATGAACAGGGTATTTAAACCATTCTTAGACAAGTTCGTAGTTGTATTTATCGATGACATTCTGGTGTATTCCAAAACTCAAGAAGAACACGTGGAACATTTACATTTGACATTGGAGACACTAAGAAAGGAAAAGTTGTACGCGAAATTTTCTAAGTGTGAATTTTGGCTCAATCGTGTACAATTTTTGGGTCATGTGATTGACAAAGATGGGATTTCAGTGGATCCATCAAAAGTAGAAGCTGTAATTAATTGGGAACAACCAAGGACACCTTCGGAGGTGAGGAGTTTCTTGGGGCTGGCCGATTATTATAGAAGATTCATTCAAGATTTTTCCAAGATAGCCACTCCGTTAACAAATTTGACATGAAAAGCTGTGAAATTCATTTGGACGGAGAAATATGAAGAGAGCTTCCAAGATTTAAAGAAGAAGCTAAGTGTGGCACCTGTGTTAACCCTGCTGGATAATACAGGAAATTTTATGGTGTATAGTGATGCCTCACACAAAGGATTGGGTTTTGTTCTTATGCAAAATGGCAAAGTTATTGCCTATGCATCAAGACAACTGAAGGACTATGAGAAAGGTTATCCGACTCATGATTTGGAATTGGCTGCAGTAGTATTTGCTTTCAAGATATGGAGACACTATCTTTATGGAGAGAAATGTGAGATCTACACAGACCACAAAAGTCTGAAGTATATTTTCACTCAGAAGGATCTGAACATGCCTCAGAGAAGGTGGATGGAATTGATAAAGGATTACGATTGTGAGATCTTTTATCATCCAGGCAAAGAGAATGTGGTTGCAGATGCTTTAAGCAGGAAAGGTCGGGAGAAGTTGATGCTGATAACAACTCAGAAGGAGCTCATTTTAGCAATGACAAAGTTAGAGCTGGAAATCAAATTTCCACAGGAATCCGACGAACGACTATTTCAGTTAAAAGTAGGTCCAACTTTACTGGACAAGGTGAAGAACGCTCAGTTACAAGATGAAGAATGTGGGAAGATAAAAGAGAATATGGATGATGGTAGCGATACGAAATACAAGGTCGATACCGAAGGATTACTATGGTACGAGGGAAGAATCTGGGTTCCAGCAACACTAGAGCTGAAAGAAGAAATCTTGACCGAAGCTCATAGCTCAAGATATTCGATTCATCCAGGAAGTACGAAGATGTATCAAGATCTACGACGACATTTTTGGTGGCCAAATATGAAAAGGGACGTTGCAGAATGCGCATCGAAATGTTTGACATATCAAAGAGTAAAAGCCGAACAACAAAGACCCAGCGGATTACTTCAACCATTGGAAATACCGGAATGGAAGTGGGAACACATCACGATGGATTTTGTGGTGGGTCTTCCAACTACTCAGTGAGGATGCGATGCATTTTGGGTGATAGTGGATAGACTGAAGAAATCAACGCACTTTTTACTAATAAAGATTAGGTTCAATCTTGATCTGTTAGCAAGATTGTACATTAAAGAAATCGTTTCGAGACATGGAGTGCCAGTGTCAATTGTGTCCGATAGAGACCCACAATTCACGTCAAACTTTTGGAAGAGACTACAAGAATGCATGGGAACTCAATTGCGAATGAGTACGGCTTATCATCCACAAATAGATGGCCAAAGAGAACGAACGATCCAGACATTGGAAGATATGCTGAGAACATGCGTCATGGATTTCAAAGGAAGCTGGGAAGAGCAATTACCGTTGGTGGAATTCGCCTATAATAATAGTTATCACGCGAGCATCGGCATGCCGCCTTACGAAGCGTTATCTGACCAGAAAGTGTGAGAACTCCTTTGTCTTTGGGATGAAGTTGGTGAACGTCAACTGCTTGGACCAGAACTAGTGCAACAAACTGCTGAGATTATCAAACTCATCAGGACAAGACTGGTAGTAGCTCAAGACTGACAGAAAAAGTATGCTGATTAACACAGGCAAGATCGTGCATTTGACGTAGGAAGCTACGTATTCCTAAAAGTTTCTCCTTGGAAGGGGAAAATTCGTTTTGATAAGAAGGAAAAACTAAGCCCGAGATTTATTGGACCCTTCGAAGTGCTGCAAAGAGTTGGAGAGGTAGCTTACGAGGTAGCCTTACCTCCAGAGTTGGAAAATATTCACAATATTTTTCATATTTCGGTGTTACGACCATATAAACCCGATTACAATCACGTGATTGAGTACGAACCATTGCAGTTCGAGAAAGATTTGTCTTATGAAGAGATTCCTATCCAGATAGTCGACAGGAAAAAACAAGTGCTCAGGAATAAAGTGATACCTTTTGTGAAGGTGATATGGAGGAACCACAATGCTGAAGAAGCTACGTGGGAACTCGAAGAGAAAATGATGAAAGATTACCCAGAGTTATTTATTTAATCTATGTCTTCGATTCTGGGGACAGAATCTTTGTAAGTAGGGAAGAATGTAATGAATGTGTTGTTTGAGTTGTGATTCTTGGGACAGAATCCTTATAAGAGGGGAATGATGTAACATTCCAGATTTTATAAATGTAAATTATAAATATTTATTGATTTATATAAATATTTATTGGATGTGTTTATTATTGAATAAATAATTGTTCAATTTGATTGAGTTGATTTAGTTAATTATCTATTTGTTAAATAATTAATGTGATTAGTTAATTATTTATTTGTTAAATAATTAATGTGTTATGTAGATTGAGTTATGTGATTAAGTAATTTATTTAATAAATTGTTATTAAATAAAGTGTGGCAAATAACTATATTATAAGAGTTATTAAAATAAATTAAAGTAATTTTAATTTAGTTTTTTTGCCAAACAAGGTTTAAGTATATTAATCCTTTAATTTTTAAATGGTTTACAAACAAAGCCTTATGGCTTTTGGTTTTCTTTTGAATATAAATTATTAATTTAATAAATAAAATATAGATATAATAAATATTATTTTGGTAACTGCTAATTTAATACGAACCATTAGTGAGCGTCAGGTTTTTTAATAATTGAAAAGACTTACGTTGGTTTTTATTTAGTATACGTATAATGTTATTTGTCTTACCTTAGAGTTGGCTGCTAAAAGAAAGAAAGAAAGGAATACATAGATAGTTGAGAGAGAAAAGGCTGGGATTCTAGGAAATACAGAGTTCTTCAAGCTTTTCTAAGGGTTTAACAAGTATTTTCTTAACAACAAAAGGTAGGTGTTTATAACCTTAATGAATAGTTCATCTCACAAAAACACAAAAGTGTTCAAATTGTGGCACAAGGCCTCATACGTTCTACTACCTTGTACAAATATCACACATTCGCACATAGACAGAACTTCTCAAGTTCAACATCTGAGAAGTTTTAAAAACTAGCATTCATTTAAAAATATGAATGAAGTTAGGAAACTTGCCTTACGCACAGCTACAGCTTACGCTGTACTGCTCATTCTAATCCCTATAACACATAAGGAAATAACAAATACACCAATTAGTCATATACTTGACTTACGCATTGTTTTACTTAACTTTACTTCTTAAGGTTCGCGTTCTTACAATATAATTTTACGCGACTAACTTTCATTACCGGTTTACGTTTTTCATGACATACGGAGATGTCTTACTCAAAACGTTCATCATCTTTGATGATTTGCATTCTTATCTTCTTCTTATTACTTCTATATGACTCCGCGTAAATCGCTTCTCTGCTAATAGTCCATATGGTACTCTGAGTGGTTTCCCATAAACAACCAACAACAAGTTCTCGTCTCATCTACACTACCCACACAGTGAGTTAGATCGGTTGCCAGTTTTGTATATACCTTCGCTCTCTGAAGGAATTGTTTAGCCCAGCTCCCATATGTCAACCATCAAAGGTTACGATTGTACTACAACCTAAATTTATCTTAACTTATACGAACAATTAAACTATAATGTTCGTTAAGTCAATTTCTTATCCCTTATGGCTTTCTGGCAAGTAATTGTCATACCTCAGGACTCATTCTTATCTGTATCACATTCGGCTTTCATTAATCTTATTATCATTCGATACGGCTTTCTTGATACCATTCATATCTTACTTACTACTTTTATCAACGTCTTTGTCATACAACTAGGGTATACTTAGCACGTTCGTCCAATGCAAATACGATTTACGAGGATCGTTTACGTATTTAACGTTCACGTTGCTCGTTTCTTAATCTCTCATTCAACCTTTACTCAAGGTTTTAATCGCTTTCAATCGTTATCAATCCCATGAACCCCATGTTCATTATTATTTCTTAATATCGAAGCCATACATATCATTGTATGCTAAGACCGATCGTTCATCGCAACAACGTTGCGTTCACAGCGTCTATACGCTTTACATTCATCTCGTATTACCCCGTTATAACATCGAAATGTTATTCAATACTTTCGTCACTCAACGTCTAATGAATTACAATCATAGCAATCCCTCCCATTCATTTATCGCGACTACGGTCCCCGAATATTGGTTCCGTAACCCGCATCTACACTCTTTTAATCTAATTTAATCTTTCTATTCAACCTTAATTAAAGGTTTAAAACACTTGAATAAGTGTTACATTAGTTGAACATTATGTTCATATTTATTTATTACACATCCCCCGAGAAATTGAGCAGTTAAAATCTCATTTATGGGCATTGCCCTGACTTTGGGCCATTGCTTGTGCCTCCTTCCTTCTTTCTCTCGCGACCCTTTGGCGCGACCTACTTCTCTCCTCTCTTCCCGATGAAATGCATGCGCCAAGTCCTTTGTTATCTCTCGTCTTTGTGGTGCCACTCTCCGTAAGATTATGGCCGAAGTTCGTACTGGCATATTTGGGCTTCTAAGGCTCGACTTCATGACTGCGGCTACGAGCATGAAATCTAGAAAATATTTCTAAGTCTTTTACAAGCTTGAGATGCTGATTTCGAAATCTCATAACTTCTTCGTTATAACTCAGAAAAAGGTCGTTCCTAAGACATTTTCTTCCTTATCTTATGCACTTCAATTACCCATAGACATAACTTCATTCTGAATCCATTAACATGTCATGCAATTGGCTTAATCTTCACTCTTCGTTCGTTTTACGTTATTAACGTTCTCCATTCGTTCATCCGTAATTCGGTCATCCGAACTCGGAATTCATTCGTTCTTGAGTCTACGACTCATGTTTTCAACATTCTATTACATTCTTATAAAACCCTACACGTTCGGGTTCATTTACAAACTTTCTAATTCTCGTTCATCTTTTACGAAAATTTTACCATAACATTGTTATAGCTCAATTTTAATCCGTTCTTCATGAACGTTTCTAATGTTTCTAACCAAGCAATAAGCAACTAACTTATACGCGATGGTTTTAAACTTGTCAATCAACAACAATTATACTATGATGGTTTTAAATTTGTCTATCAACAACGTTCTTCGAGTTCTTCGTGTGTTCTTCGTGTTCTTCGTTCGTTCTTCATTTTAATCAATATTTTGGATTACGATTTCACTTTTTCTTGGAATTTGATGTTATAAAACATCATTCCTTACTTATTTAACCTACTCATTCATAAGATTCATTCAGATCGCTCAAAATCCTTACGAATCTTATACTTCCTTAAGAAATTTATAAACTAAATTTCTTATTTCTTATTTCTTCTTTTCTCATGATTTCAACCATATGAAATCATTCTCAATATCTTTTACTCCTTATTCTCATTAAACTATGTTTTTGACATAGAAAACTTAAAGAAAATATTAGAAGAAACTAGGGTTCGGATTACCGTTCTTTTTTAATCCTCTTCCGTTATACAAAGTCGGCGATTCGCTAACTTTTCTATTTCACGATCACTTTTGATCTGAGCATTCATGCTCACGATCTTCCTCTTCCTCTTCATCCGAGCTTTCTCTCTCTCTCTCTCTCTCTCTCAAGCTATAGGATTTTCAAAATCCTAGAAAATGAAATTTAGCTTTCTATTTATAGATTTTCAAAGCTAGGGAAATTTGGTCATTTTTCCACTAACCTCCTTACTATTCATGGCTTAGCCACCATGTTTACTTGGTGGCCAAGTGGCCGCCCCACATGCCCCATGGGTCACCCCATGGGTTTCCCTAATGTTTCTTACCCATCCATTTACCCATCGGTTCGATCCGCGGTTTCTTTTCTTGGTTTGGGCCTTAACCCTAATTCTTATTGGGCCTAACTTGGGCTTAATTTCAAAAATCATTGGGATTGACATAATCCAAGTCCAATTGGATTCACAAAGTCCATGAACTCAAAGTTCGTTAAGACTAATCGTATTCTACGCATTCCATTCTCGTATTCTAGTAATCTCTTCGTATTTAGCTCGTACGATATTCGTATTATACGTCGTACTATTCTTCTTTCTATACTCGTATAATAACTCGTATCATACTCGTATTTCTCACGCATAATAACCCTAGTTATTATACGTATTCATTACATTCTCGGAACTCACTTTTCCAAACCCTTAGGTTTTGAGTCCGCGGGCGAAAACTTCATTTTTTCCAAAACTGAAATATTATTGAATATTCCATCACGTCTCAACATTTTACGTAGTCAGTAACTTCTCCGAATTTCAAAATAAATCTCCGAGCAGAAAAGGATGAATAGTGCTTATTTTGTCTTTTTCCCGAAAAATATTTTGTTCCCGGAACACTTTTATTTTCGTCTTGAAAATTCTTACTCGTTCAATCTAGCTCGTAGCCAGAATTCTCCCGATTAATAATCATTCTAGGTTATAAAACGATTAATAAACACATAGCACATGATATTATTAATAAAAATTCATTTTATTAATAACTAATTCTTTAAATCTTAATTTCTGGACAATTCGGATTTCCGGGTTGTCACATCCTTCCCCCCTTATAAAAATTCCATCCTCGAAATTTCTTCAAACCATACCCATACCCAGGTCATCACATTCACCCCTTCTTCACATAATTTCGCCCTCGAAATTTTAACTTACTCTTCTTCTCAAATTCTCTTTAAAGAAGTTCTTATCTTTCAAACATTCCCTCACCTTCATAACTTATCAAGATTTATGAAGTAGAATGAACAACGAGGAATGTAAGAATTCCTTTAAAATATTTCATACTTTTGCTGAGGGGTCAAATTGACCATGAACTCTTACTAGGTTAAACAACATTTCGCCGTATGCCCTTCTTTAACGGTCAATTTACAATCACAAAGAAAGTAACTACCTCTTCCATGTTCTCCTCAGACTAAATCATTAGATTCCACACCAAAACAATTTGGTTTGGCACAAGTTCTCAAAAAAAGCTCGATGACATACCATTTGTCTAGCCAAATCAAGTAGCTTAGACCATACTAATAAATTGGATATCAACGTGAAACATTCGTCTAGTCAACTCAATTGACATCAACTATTTCTTTAAATTCTTTCGCAATACATCAAAAGGTTTTATGACGTCATGATACCGCACTCTTCACAGTACGTTGAGGACTTCGTCATTATGCATCATACCATAGCGGGTTATTGATCCTAATATCAAATCCAACACCAAGTTTAATTGCATTAATAACTTCATCCTTTTACCATCCTCGCATCAAATGCACTGATGATATAGAATTCATTTTGATATTTCAAGTCAATTTCTATCTAGCCAAAACAATTAGCATAGACATACCAAGAATAGTTCTTTTAAAATCCATTGGTTCCAAAAGTCGAACCAATTCTTTCATTTTCAAAATGCGCACATTAGCACGATTTCAAGAAATTTCAAAATCTAGCATAGCTAGATGACTTGGAATATCCTATTCTCCATCTTCCTTCATTGTCTTACTTACGACAATACTTAATCTTCTCTAGCACCTTCAATGCTAAGTCTATTGAAAATACTTACTTTCAGTCTAAACATTCCTATACCTTAGTATAGTTCATCAACTTACCACACTTTATGTGTTTAGGAACTTTCCATAACCATATGTGTTTAAGAACTTATCTTCGCAATATGTAATCCAAGAACAAATCAAGGACTATCCATATGCCTAGGGCTCAGAAACATAACATATAACTATGAGTCACAAACTTTTCATAAGTATGAGTTTCAAGAACCCGCACCTATCTTATCATTTTCTACCTATCAATTATATACATGAGAAAAGATTCACCTTCTCGTCATATACATCTTGATAGCGCGACCAATTTCAATGATTATCAATGTAATAAACTGAGTGGTTGTTACACCAAGCACGAACCTCTGCCCATACAAAGATTCATACAACTCAGCCATCACATGAGTCCTCAATTGAAATCTTACAACTTCTAACTTTCTCTTTACCTAATACGAATTTTCTTTAATTCGTATACTATCATTTACAACTTAATTTGAGTTCTTCTTCCTGTACTACTTCGTAGTATCATTCAGTCATAGCATTAGCTATAAATCATTCATCGTTTAACAGCTCATCTGTTACTACGATTTACTATGATCACGTGGTGATCTTCTTATCCTTCTATTTACGATTATAGTCTTAGGTACTCATACCTAAGGTTTATAACCTATATCACTCGATACCAACTTGAACGCCTCAAATCCGGTCTATCTTCATACCCGGATTCCAGACGTCAAATCGAAAGTACATCATTCATTCTGCACACATCATTATATACTGAAATATAATAACATACATTCTGAATTCCCAGGTTCTAAAACCTTATAACCTTTCTCATTACAAATAATGATAATTACATTATTCTTTACATCTTGCACGAGTGACTTTTATCCGCCACCAAGGATACCTAATCGTTCATTAAACTATTCTATAGTTTAATTCTCATCTTTCTACATTACAAGTCTTCACGTGATCTTCTCCCTCATTCACATTTTGAATGGCACTTTATCTGGATACCGCCAGCTTGATCTATATGGGATCCTTAAGTTCTTCTAACATCGTTCGCTAAAAATGTTTTTCATTTAAAGCAAGTGTGAGCATTCAATTGCCCAACAAGTCATAACAGTTGAACATACAACTTCAAATGTTTAACATTCCTTTGAAACTTCGATAACCGAACAAAGGTTATGAAGCAGCTTGAACAATAAGAATAATCTTGATTCCTATCATCTTAAAACATTAGTTACATGCACTTAGAAATACTTTCATTGTAAGACCCCAACTTTTTATAAATGAAATTTAATTTACTCTATTTATTATTTTGAAATAGTAAGGGTTGAATTGATTAATGTAGTTAGTTATGGGTAAAATGCGCAAATATTTCAAATAAGCAGGTGGTTATAAAATATTCATTGTTGTCGGGAAATATTCGTTTGGTCGTGGAATATTCTTGTTGTCGAGGGAATATTCGCATTTAGCTGCAGCGATCTTTTGTGGGCCCCATAACTTGAAAGCGATTGGATGAAGAAAATGACAAGTATAAGTTGTTTATAAATAACTTGGCGTAGTTATTTACAATTAATCTTTGTTGGAATACCCGGTGGTTAAAACACAATAATACGGCGTTGTTGCGCGAAAGAACATTACGATATTGCACTAATTATTGATTCTTACGTAAGAAGGCACTACTCAATAATTGTTACGATAATTAGTGTTCGATATTTTATTTTATTGATTCAATAATTGCTACGTTGATATTTTATATTACCGTTGTTTCCTTAATTGTCACTACACACAAGTATTTTCCATTATCGAGACAATAATTCATATTATCCGAATAATATTATTAGATAACATTATTGGCAATGTCTAGAAAGTTACATACAGGAGAGGTTTGGTCACCTAATTCTTGGCCAAAGAAGGAGAAATCCTTATTGAAAAGCCCCTCTTTCACGGGAGCGCACTGGTTGTCAATATTGTGATTCGTAATATTATTTATGAATAATTAATTATTGATTTATATGATGAGGAAAATATTCATTTTATGTGGATATAGATGGAGAAATTTTTTTAAAGTGACAATTGTTGAAAATCGATATTTTATCTTTTCTGATAAAATAATATTTTATTATATTATTATAATATAATAATGATGATATTTTTACAATGAATGTGGGATATATGAGTATATGAGGAGGAAGAGTATTTTTGTTGCAAAAGTTGTTTAAAACATGTTAAACATGTCTGTGGACCCATTTCTTGACTAAAATTTGATTATAGCTTGTAAAATTGCCCGTTTGTGGATTTCGGTCAATTTCTGTTTGGAATTTGGAAAAACGTTCTTCTGCAAAGTTGTAGATATTGAAATTTCCTATGGAAAAGACATGTGGTTTGAATTTTTCTGACAAAAGGGCTATTTATTATGAATTATTGAAGTTCTAAAGTTATGAAATAATTGATTTTTGGAAGTTTTATTTATTTTTATTAATAAAAACGTTTTTTTATATTTGGTGGGTATCATTAACATGTGCAAGGTGGCCGAGTTTAGATCTTAGAATGTGTGCGTAGGAATTTATATATAATATATTAATATTATATTAAATTTTCTGCTTAGGTCTTCTAAGCATTTTTCTATAAATAGGGTGCTTAGGTTAGAATTAAAAATCACACCAGAAACTAAAGATTTCTCTCTCTTTCTCTCTCTATAATATCGAGCGTATTTTTGTGAGTATTTTAGTACTTTGAGTATTGCTATACGGTGCAAGTTCTTTCAGACTATATCTAGTATTCCAGTCAGAAGTATTATCCTTTTGAGGTAAGTGATGTTATTTTCTTCATATATGATATTATTTCTTTCAATATCATTATGCCGAAGTATTGATCTGAACTTTTTATCAAATTTGGAACTTTTTGTGTCGGGGTTACTATTCACGTATACGGCACTATTCACGTATACGACACTATTCACCGAAAAAAATGAAATTTTCTTCTTTTTGTCTAAAATATCTATTATGGATACTAGCTTTGATTGTATCCATGTTTTGATCATTCTTGAATTTTACTCCTCTATGATTACTTATGAGGTATTTTTGGACATGGATAAACCGAAATACGAATCCTTAATTTTTGTTATTTTGTTTCACTGGATTCGTTTCCTTTAAAATATTTTTCATCATCCCTCTAAATGATCCTAAATGACGATATTAAGATGAATATCTTTGGCTTTGGCGTAGTGCAAAAGATGAGCAGTGTTTAGATGAACATGACCAACTGATGAATATCTTTGGCCTGTAGTGCAAAGATGAATATTTGATTCCAGATATATGTTGATTGATGTTACAGGGATAAAATATTGACGATGGACTTTTTCATATATGGAAGATAGTAGATTTTATTCCCTATTTAACTCTTCTAATGAATTATTATTTTCGTTGCGAAGATTGATTTAAAACTGGTTGTCTATTGTATTCTATTAGATTTTTTCCTGTTGAAGACTAACTTTAATTTGTTTTATATTATTTTAGTCATAATGTTCTTTACTGGGCTAGTTGAGCTCACCATTTTCCTTGTTGTTCCATTTTTCTTCTCAAGAGGCGAGAATGTAGCGAGTACTAGTCGGGGTGTGGAATGATGGTTCTAGAAGTTGTTCTAGTAGTCCTCACTATTCTGTAAAATAGTGTATTAATAATTGTAATGAGGACTTATTTGAGTGTGGATATTGTCTAGATGACAATATTTGTATTTAAACTCACAGTTTAAGTGTTTTCGTATTTTGCACGACAATCGTATTAATAAAGTTGTAGTTATTTCTGTACCATGTATTTGGTGACTCAGAATGGGTGTTGTATACCTATTTTGGGGGTGTCACAGTTGGTATCAGATCTTAGGGATATGGTCTCTGACGGAGATCGGGGAATAGAACTAGGAGGGGAGAGACGAGTAAATCCTTTGCTAGTGTGTCATACCTAAGCTTATTTGTTGGTCAGAGCATATAGTTAATATGTGATATGTTAAATTGTTTAATTAACCCTTGTTTTATGGCAGTATTTAAGAATGGCAGCTGAGAATATTAACGGTGGAGTTAATGAGACCGTGGAAACACCTTTAATCACCACCCAGGAGAACGTGCAACATGAAGGCAATATTCCTCCTGTAAACAACACCATTGAGCAGACAATGAATGACTGGATGTTTAGGAGCTTGTTGTAGTTCATGCAAAACCAGACGAGGGAGACTCGTGTACAGAATACGGGTGGAAATGATAGTAACGCGCGGATTGTCACAAATGACAAGCGCTTCAAAGAGTTGGGACCACCAGAATTTATTGGAAATTCGGATCCGATCAAGGCAGAGACGCGGGTTAAATAAATTACCAAGATATTCGATGTCTTGGGATGCACGGAGGAACATAAGGTTCCATTCGCCACCTTTATGTTTCGTGGCGAGGCGACTCTTGGTGGGAGTCGTGAAAGCGTACTCAGCCTGCCGACTCAAAGATGTCTTGGGAAATGTTTGAAACTTTTCAACGAAAAATACTTTTTCCCGAAAGTATTCGCCATATGAAGGAGGTAGAGTTTATTAGACTAGAACAAAACAACATGACGGTATCCCAATACGAGGCGAAGTTCGCAGAGTTATCCAGGTTTGCACCTCATTTGGTAGAGAATGAGGAATAAATGACGAGGATGTTTTTGAGAGGTTTAAAACCGAGATTCGTAATATCTTATCTCTCATAAATTTTCTTTATATTCGGATGTTGTCAATGCAGGGCTCAATTATTAGAGCGAGATAGAAAGCACGTTCAACCAAGGGACCGCAACTGTGAGGTCATACTTGGTGGCGGCGAATCATTGGAGTAATAAAACCGGTGGGGAGGAAAACATTCAGACAAAAGCGGTAACCACTCTGGTGGTAATCGTGGCCATGAAAATAGAAGAAGCGAGTCGGGGGGAGATTTTAAAAAGAGGAGATTCAACAATGACAATGTGAAGACGTCAACACCAGCAATAACTGGTTTTAAGGGAGGAGAACGACCACCGGTCGTATGCTATAAATGTGGAAAAGAGGGACATATCAGCCCAAACTGTCCACAACAGTTCAAGGTATACTATAATTGTGGAAAGGAAGGACATATCGCTCGAGATTGTACTGTAGCAAAACCAAGTCCAACAAGGATGGTGACTCAAAAGGCTGTCCCAGAAAAGTCAAAGTCAACGGTTCCTGGAAGAGCATTTTCTCATGACTGGTCAAAGTGCAAGGAACCCAAACGAGGTGATCACGGGTAAGCTAATCATAAACTCTTGCGAAGTTTATACCTTATTAGATACCGGTTCTACCCATTCATTTATTTCTCCTACTTGTGGTCAACGTTTAAATTTGACTCCGGAGAAATTAGACTTTGACCTATCTGTGCAAACTCCGTTAGGAGAAACTTTCATCACATCCACTGTTTATAAATCTTGTTTGATCCAAGTTGGCTCCATCACATTACCTGTTGACCTTATCTCTTTAAAAATTCTTGCTTTTGATGTGATTTTAGGGATTGATTGGTTAACTACTCATCATGCCAAAATTGATTGTTTTCGTAAGGTTATTAGTTTTCATATTCCTAAACAACCTATTGTTCGAATTCAAGTAACTAAACCATTAAAATCAATCACTGTTATATCAAGCCATAAAGCCATTCGTTTATTAAAAAATGGATGTCAAGCTTTCTTAGCCCATGTTATGGATTTGAATAAAGACACGTCAGATTTGAATAATATTCCTGTTGTTATTGACTTTCCTAACGTATTTCCTGAAGAACTTCCCGGTCTACCCCCAGAACGTGAAGTTGAATTCTTTATTGTTCTTGAACCTGGTACAAAGCCCATTTCTAAAACCCCATAATGAATGGCTCCTATTGAACTTCAGGAGTTAAAGGTTCAACTACAGGAGTTGTTGGACATCGATTTCATTCGTCCTAGTACATCTCCTTGGGGTGCTCCTATTTTATTTATAAAGAAGAAAGATGGGAGTATGCGACTTTGTATTGACTATCGAGAATTGAACCATGTCACCATCAAGAATAGATATCTGCTACCTCGTATTGATGACCTGTTTGACCAGTTACAAGGAGCGCAATTCTTTTCAAAGATCGATCTTCGTTTCTGGATATCATCATTGAAGGTTAAAATTGAGGATATTCAAAGGCGCTTTCGAACTCCCCAGACGGGCATTATGAATTCTTAGTCATATCTTTTGGATTGACTAATGCTCCTGCTGCTTTCAAGGATATGATGAACCAAGTATTCAAGGAATATTTGGATCAGTTTGTTGTTGTCTTTATTGATGACATCCTCATCTATTCCAAAAAGCCGTGAAGATCATGAGCTCCATTTGAAGTCGGTAATCTATGCCAAAGGCTTCGTGATAACAAGCTATATGCCAAGTGAAGAAGTGCGAGTTCGGCGAGGAAGTTGCATTCCTTGGGCACATGGTGTCAAAACATGGAGTGTCATTGACCGTGGCCAAGATTGAAGCAATACAAAGTTGGGAACAACCGAAGACGGTGACTGAAGTACGTAGCTTTTTGGGCTTAGCTGGTTATTATCGAAGATTCGTGGAAGGATTTTTTCGAATCGCTACTCCGTTAACTCAGCTGACTCGTAAAGATACAAAATTTATATGGAGCGAGAAATGCGAGAAGAGTTTCCAAGATCTCAAAAGGAGACTCATTTCGGCACTTGTTCTGACAATACCATCTAGTTTGAATGGATTTGTTATCTACAGCGATACTTCAGGCAAAGGGCTAGGATGTGTTCTCATGCAACGTGGTAAAGTCATAGCCTATGCCTCGCGACAACTTAAAGAATATGAGAGGAATTATCCTACTCATGATCTAGAGTAGCAAGCGTGATCATTTTTCGCTAAAGATCCTGGAGGCACTATCTATATGGGGAGAAAGTGGAGATATATTCAGACCATAAAAGCCTCAAATATTTCTTCACCCAAAAGGAACTCAACATGCGGCAACGACGTTGGCTCGAGCTGTTGAAAGACTATGACCACACCATTCTATACCATCCTGGAAAAGCGAACGTGGTAGCTGACACATTGAGTAGAAGATCATATGCGGGAATGAGTGCGATGTTGTTAAAACAAAGGCCTATTTTATGTGATTTACAAAAGATGAAGATATAATTCAAGACTCCGGGGACCCATTCAATGATGTCAAGTATACGTATAGAACCAACTTTAATCGAAAAAGTTAAAGTTGCTCAAGCCATAGACCCGGAGCTGATGCGTATGAAGAAAAAAGTGCAAGAAGGTGCTATTCAAGAAGCAAGTATCAATGAAGAAGGAATACTTCGAGTCCACTCTAGAATTTGTGTTCCTAACGATTCTGATTTGAAGTACAAGATTATGATGGAGGCACATAATACACCGTTTACAATCCATCCTGGAAGTACCAAAATGTATCGTGATCTTCGACATACATTTTGGTGGAACAATATGAAGAGAGAGATTGCAAAGTTTATCTCGAGGTGTTTAACTTGTCAACGTGTAAAGGCGGAGCATCAAGTACCAAAGGGTCCATTATAACCACTTGAGATTCTGAAATGGAAGTGGGAACACATTACCATGGATTTCGTTACGGGTCTTCCCACAGTTTCTCAAGGCATAAATGCTATTTGGATTATTGTTGATAGATTAACCAAGTCTGCTCATTTCTTGCCGATACGGGAGACTTATTCCCTTGAACGTCTTGCTAGTATGTACGTTAATGAGATTGTGAGGTTGCATGGCATGCCAGTATCCATAGTTTCGGATCATGACCCAAGATTCACTTCAAGATTTTGGGTTAGCTTGTAAAAAGCTATGGGCACGGATTTACGGTTCAGTTCGGCATACCATCCTCAAACGAACGGGCAATCAGAGAGGACTATTCAAACTCTTGAAGATCTATTAAGACTTTGTGTCCTAGACTTCAAAGGGAGTTGGGATAAGTATTTACCATTGGTAGAATTCTCCTACAACAACAGTTATCAAGCAAGTATAAGTGTGGCTCCATCCGAAGCATTGTATGGACGAAAGTGTCGCTCTCCAATATATTGGGATGAGGTGGGTGAAGCAACATTGTTGGGACCCGAGTTGGTACGTATGACTACGAAAAAGATCCAAATAATTCGACAACGTATACAAATGGCACATGATCGACAAAAGAGTTATGCGGATCTTCATCGAAAGGACGTGGAATTTAGTATTGGGGATCATGTATTGTTGTGTGTGGCTCCATGGAAGGGAGTTACAAGATTCGGGAAGAGAGGAAAGCTCAATCCACGATTTATTGGTCCATTTCAGATTTGAACGAATAGGAAATGTGGCCTATAAACTCGCGTTACCTCCAAGCATTGTCTCGTGTTCATAACATTTTTCACATATCTGTGCTTCGTAAATATATGAAGGACCCGAACCACATTATTGAGTTAGAACAAAATGAGATAGCCGAAGATTTAACGTACGAGGAGGTACCTGTCAAGATCTTGGATATGAAAGAGCATGTCCTACGCACTAAGGTTATACCAAAAGTTAAGGTTTTGTGGAGAAACCATGCTATTGAAGAAATGACCTGGGAGTTAGAATCAAAAATGAAAAAGAGGTATCCTCACCTTTTCGAAACACCAGGTACGTACGTCAATTTCGAGGACGAAATTTCATAAGAAGGGAAGGTTGTAAGACCCCAACTTTTTATAAATGAAATTTAATTTCCTCTATTTATTATTTTGAAATAGTAAGGGTTGAATTGATTAATGTGGTTAGTTATGGGTAAAATGCGCAAATATTTCAAATAAGCAGGTGGTTATAAAATATTCATTGTTGTCGGGGAATATTCGTTTGGTCGTGGAATATTCTTGTTGTCGGGGAATATTCGTACGACGGCGCAGTCTTTTGTGGGCCCCATAACGAAAAGCAATTTTATGAAGAAAACGACAAGTATAAGTTGTTTATAAATAACGGCGTAGTTATTCCAATTAATCTTATTGGAATACCCGTGTTAAAAACACGATGAATACGCGTTGTTGCACAAGAAGTACTGCAGTATTGCACTAATTATTGATTCTTACGTAAGAAGGCACTACTCAATAATTGTTACAGTAATTACTGTTCAGTATTTTATTTTATTGGTTCAATAATTACTACATTGATATTTTATATTACTGTTGTTTCAATAATTGTCACTACACAATATTTTCCATTATCGGAGCAATAATTCATATTATCTGAATAGTATTATTAGTTAACATTATTGGCAATGTCTAGAAAGTTCTGTCTAAGGAGAGGTTTGGTTACCTAATTGCGCACCTGTAAGGAGAAATCCTTATTGGAAAGCCCCCTTTTTCCTAGGAACTGCCTGGTTGTCAATATTGTGATTCTGTAATATTATTTGTGAATAATTAATTATTGATTTTTATGATGAGGAAAATATTCATTTTATGTGGATATAGATGGAGAAAATTTTTTAAAGTGACAATTGTTGAAAATCGATATTTTATCTTTTCTGATAAAATAATATTTTATTAAATTATTATAATATAATAATGATGATATTTTTACAATGAATGTGGGATATATGAGTATATGAGGAGGAAGAGTATTTTTGTTGCAAAAGTTGTTTAAAACATGGTAAACATGTCTGTGGGCCCATTTCTTGACTAAAATTTGATTATAGCTTGTAAAATTGAATGTTTGTGGATTTCAGTCAATTTCTGTTTGGAATTTGAAAAAACGTTCTTCTGCAAAGTTGTAGATAATGAAATTTCCTATGGAAAAGACATGTGGTTTGAATTTTTCTGATAAAAGGGCTATTTATTATGAATTATTGAAGTTCTAAAGTTCCGAAATAATTGATTTTTGGAAGTTTTATTTATTTTTATTAATAAAAACGTTTTTTATATTTGGTGGGCATCATTAACATGTGTAAGGTGGCTGAGTTCAGATCTTAGAATGTGTGAGTAGGAATTTATATCTAATATATTAATATTATATTAAATTATCTGCTTTGGTGTTCTAAGCATTTTGCTATAAATAGGGTGCTTAGGTTAGAATTAAAAATCACACCAGAAACTAAAGATTTCTCTCTCTTTCTCTCTCTATAATATCGAGTATATTTTTGTGAGTATTTTAGTACTTTGAGTATTCCCTATACGGTGCAAGTTCTTTCAGCACTATATCTAGTATTCCAGTCAGAAGTACTATCCTTTTGAGGTAAGTGATGTTATTTTCTTCATATATGATATTATTTGTTTCAATATCATTATGCCAAAGTATTGATCTGAACTTTTTATCAAATTTGGAACTTTTTGTGTCGGAGTTACTATTCACGATAATGATTTTTATTCACGAATACTAACACTATTCACCAAAAAAAATGAAATTTTCTTCTTTTTGTCCAAAATATCTATTGTGGATACTAGCTTTGATTGTATCCATGTTTTGATCATTCCTGAATTTTACTCCACTATGATTACTTATGAGGTATTTTTGGACATGGATAAACCGAAATACGAATCCTTAATATTTGTTATTTTGTTTCACTGGATTCGTTTCCTTTAAAATATTTTTCATCATCCTCAATCCTAAATGATGATATTACTGAATATCTTTGGCCTGTAGTGCAAAGATGAATGATTTCTGATGAATGTCTTTGGCCCGTAGTGCAAAGATGAACAGGTGTTTAGATGAATATGACCAACTGATGAATATCTTTGGCCTGTAGTGCAAAGTTGAATATTTGATTCCAGATATATGTTGATTGATGTTACATGGATAAAATATTGACGATGGACTTTTTCATATATGGAAGATAGTAGATTTTATTCTCTATTTAACTCTTCTAATGAATTATTATTTCCGCTGCGAAGATTGATTTAAAACTGGTTTTCTATTGTATTCTATTAGATTTTTTCCTGTTGAAGACTAATGATAATTTGTTTTATATTATCTTAGTCATAATGTTCTTTACTAGGCTAGTTGAGCTCACCATTTTCCTTGTTGTTCCATTTTTTTCTCAGCAGGCGAGAATGTAGCGAGTACTAGTCGAGGTGTGGAATGATGGTTCTAGAAGTGGTTCTAGTAGTCCTCACTATTCTGTAAAATAGTGTATTCATAATTGTAATGAGGACTTATTTGAGTGTGGATATTGTCTAGATGATAATATTTGTATTTAAACTCACAGTTTAAGTGTTGTCGTATTTTGCACGATAATCGTATTAATAAAGTTGTAGTTGTTTCTGTACCATGTATTTGGTGACTTAGAATGGGTGTTGTATACCTATTATGGGGGAGTCACATACATTCTCTACTCTCTTTCATGCACATTCTGTCCAGCTAGAATCAATAGCACAGACTTAACAATAACGGTTCATGTATAAACAGAACATTCTTTTATTGAACAATTCAAACATAGAACAGTTCATCTCACAGAAACACCGTAGTGTTCAAATTGTGGCACAAGGCCTCATACATTCTACCAACTTGTACAAATATCACACATTCAAGACATAGATGTAACTTCTCAAGTTCAACATATCGAGAAGTTTAGAAACTAGCATTCATTTAAAAATATGAATGAAGTTAGGAAACTTGCCTTACGCACAGCTACAGCTTACGTTGAACTGCTCATTCCAATCCCTATAACACATAAGGAAATAAAAAATACACCAATTAGTCATATACTTGACTTACGCATTGTTTTACTTACCTTTACTTCTTAAGGTTTGCGTTCTTACAATATAATTTTACCCGACTAACTTTCATTACCGGTTTACGGTTTCATGACATACGGAGATGTCTTACTCAAAACGTTCATCATCTTTGATGATTTGCATTCTTATCTTCTTCTTATTACTTCTATAGGACTCCGCGTACATCGCTTCTCTGCTAGTAGTCCATATGGTACTCTGAGTGGTTTCCAACAAACAACCAACAAACAAGTTCCCGTCTCATCTACACTGCCCACACAGTGAGTTAGATCGGTTGCCAGTTTTGTATATACCTTCGCTCTCTGAAGGAATTGTTTAGCCCAGCTCCTATATGTCAACCATCAAAGGTTACGATTGTACTACAACCTAAATTTATCTTAACTTATACGAACTATTAAACTATAATGTTCGTTAAGTCAATTTCTTATTCCTTATGGCTTTCTGGCAAGTAATTGCCATACCTCAGGACTCATTCTTATCTGAATCACATTCGGTTTTCATTAATCTTTTTATCATTCGATACGGCTTTCTTGATACCATTCGTATCTTACTTACTACTTTCATCAACGTCTATGTCATACAACTAGGGTATACTTAGCACGTTCATCCAATGCAAATACGATTTACGAGGATCGTTTACGTATTCAACGTTCACATTGCTCGTTTCTTAATCTCTCATTCAACCTTTACTCAAGGTTTTAATAGCTTTCGATTGTTATCCATCCCATGAACCGCATGTTCATTATTATTTCTTAATATCGAAGCCATACAGATCATTGTATGCTAAGACCGATCGTTCATCGCAACAACGTTGCGTTCACAGCGTCTATACGCTTTACATTCATCTCATATTACCCCGTCATAACATCCAAATGTTATTCATTACTTTCGTCACTCAACGTCTAAGGAATTACAATCATAGAAATCCCTCCCGTTCATTTATCGCGACTACAATCCCCGGATATCGGTTCCGTAACCCGCGTCTACATTCTTTTAATCTCATTTAATCTTTCTGTTCAACCTTCATTAAAGGTTTAAAACACTTGACTAAGTGTTACATTAGTTGAACATTATGTTCATATTTTTTTCTTGCACATCCCCTGAGAAATTGAAAGCGCTTAAAATCTCATTTTCGGCATTGCCTCAAGACTGCTTGGCGTTATGGCGTCGTGGCCTTCCTTTTCTCTCGTACACTGCACATGACCTACTTCTTTCTCCTCTCTTCCCGGGATGGCGCTGCGGTGCTAATTCCTTTGTTATCTCTCGCGCTAGGGCGCCACTCTCCAGAAGATTATGGCCGAGTTCGCGCTGCTGCGCTGGCCCCCAAGGCACGACTCGCGCTGCGGCGACGAGCATGAAACCTAGAAAATTTTTCTAAGTCTTTTACAAGCTTGAGACGCTGATTTCGAAATCTCATAACTTCTTCGTTATAACTCGGAACGAGGTCGTTCCAAAGCCATTTTCTTCCTTATCTTATGCACTTCGATTACCCATGGACAGAACTTCGTTCTGAATCCGTTAACATGACATTAAATTGGCTTAATTTTCACTCTTCGTTCGTTTTACGTTATTAACGTTCTTCGTTCGTTCGTCCGTAATTCGGTCATCTGAACTCGGAATTCGTTCGTTCTTGTGTCTACGACTCACATTTTCAACATTCTCTTACATTCTTATGAAACCCTACACGTTCGGGTTCATTTACAAACTTTCTAATTCTCGTTCATCTTTTACGAAAATTTTAACGTTCAATTTTAATCTGTTCTTCTTGAACGTTTCTAACGTTCTTAACCAAGCAATACGCAACTAAATAATACGCGATGGTTTTAAACTTGTCCATCAACAACAATTATACTATGATGGTTTTAAATTTGTCCATCAACAACGTTCTTTGTGACGCCCCCAAAATTAGGTATACATCACCCATTCTGAGTCGCCAGATACATAGTACAAAATTCAAATACAACTTCATTTATACAACTGTTGAACTGTCATATAGAATACGACCACAGTTAACTGTGAGTTTTAATACAAATGTATGTAACTCTCATGGTTCCTCGACCACAACCTTATAATGGTACTTTACATAAAAGTATAGTCAAAAACTATTTTAAAAATTAAAATCTTTGGGAAGTGCTCAAGGAAACTTTCATACATGGGAGGCCATGCGTCTAGGTTATAATAGATATCATATGGCCACAGAATTATCCTTTGTTGACCCAATAGACCCCAAAGAAAAACGAGAAGATTACTATCATCTTCTTTCCAATGGTGAGTCTTCTCTTGACATATAACTATATCCACTGTCTCCAAGTGAATATTACATTTCAAATAAACTCCAAGATCATATAGGTAGTGCCCGTAGATATACTCAGCAAGTGGATGCGCACAACCCTGTCTTATAATAACATGAGGTTATATATCATTAGACATCTTGTATGATAGTGGCAAAACATCCTTCCAAAGTTGGGTTCGCCTCACCCTATTTGATTCACCAAATATAACTACTAAATGATGTATAGAATACAACACACTTTTCTATACTGTTTAGGGAGAATCTCCATAGCTAGAGACCACCGTTCGATTCCCCTGTTATCCCCGCTCAACCCGGCAACACTCTTACAGCAACACTCTTATTACCTGAAAGGAATTGTGAAGTAAAAAGGGTGAGCACAACTAGCCCAGTAAAGAATATCATGACTACAGATAATTAATTTATTAATAGCTTTTATCAATAATAAATCAGAGATTTAGAACATATGGTAGATGATAAAACTTTTCAACCATAGTTGCAGCGGAACGAGCAATCCATTAGAAGAGTCAAATAGACCATAAGGTCTATTATCTTCTCTATGTTAAAAGTCCACCAATAATGTTTTATCCATGTAAAATAAATCAACATTTCCTGTCTACAATCATATGAATAACTCATAATCATAATTGTGGTTTTAAATTCCTCTTCGCAACCAGGACGAAGATAATTTTCATCACCTATTTTCACCTGAAACATCAAAAATCATGGTTATATCAAATTAGAATTTCTGCTCATAATCATACTAATAAATTCATCTTTGCACTACGACCAAAGATATTCATTAACAATTCATCTTTGCACTACATGCCAAAGACATACAACCGTATTTTAGAAGAGTCAAGTAGAGCATGATATCTACTATCTTCTACGAATTAAAAGTGTATAATAAATATTTTATCGCTGAGACTCAGCTTAATAAATAATCCACATCATCGAATCACCCCTGCACTACGGCCAAAGATATTCGTTAATATCACATCCATGAATTTATATTTCATCGTTGAGACTCAGCTCGATAATCAATCCATATCACTGAATTATCCATGCACTACGGCTAAGGATATTCGTTAATATCACGACCACGAATTATCCATGCACTACGGGCTAAAGATAATCGTGTTTTCATCAATGTCATGATCATGCCATAAAACAATTCATCTTTGCACCCTTGGGTCAAGAGAATCTATAGCCATAATCATACCAAAAATTGTCCATCAACGCTTTCTGTGCCAATGAGGACTTTTTCCACATCATTTGTAACATTACGGCCATGATTATACCGAATATCCCGGTCATATAAACATACCAAGTCCATCTATGCACTACTACCAAAGATGACTTTCAACACAATATAAGCATGATGATGATGACAATGATATAAGTATCAATCAAATGAGATAAATGATAAATATTAAACATTTATAATATAATTTATCCAGCGTTCAATAATAACCAAATGTTATCAATAACTTAATAATCTCATAACCTAATATCATTAATATTATAACAATATTTTAATCATTTCTTAAACTTATAAACAATTTATTTTAATTGTTTACACTTTATCAAATAATGCATTTAATCATTCAAAAATGCCATACTCATAAGATTTCATCATCAATGTTCAAATCCCTCATTAAAAATCTGCATATACCCTATATAGGATTCTCAAGCCATAAAATCCTATTTTCCAATTTTATTACTTCACATAACATATTTAATTTATTTACTAGTTCATTTTCATGAAAAATACCAAATCAGTCTCAAAAATATTTCTTTTCTGGGATTTAGCAGAAAATAGTCCCATCTTGAACATATATTTTTCTCAGAATTTTTAAAATTCATTTACTATTTTTCATATGGCTAAAGCTCACTTAATATTTAGACATTTATCATAAATTGTACTTTTGTCCAAAAATTCTGAAATTTAAAGGGTATACTCCTGTTATATACATGTACTCCTAATAAAAATTTTACCAATTTTGGAGTTAACCACAAGGAGTTATAAGGGTTTACTTTTAAAATAGTCTTTTCCCATAAAATCCATAACTCTTAATCTATATATCCAAAAATCTTCATTTTTGGACACAATCTAGAAGACTCATCAAATTATCATTTCAAATTTTCCTAGAATTTTTGTGTGTTAGAAAAAGTACGAATCTGTCCCTGGCAGAAACCCCTTTTTAATGAAAATACTATTCGTATGAATACGAATGATCATTTACCATGCATGCGGTAATCTACATAGACATGTTATTTCAATAGAATAATAAAGAATGGAACTAGGTCATGCGTAAACGCACAGACAGGATATTCTAACAGAATAATAAATAATGGAATAATGTAAGAATTCATCGATGCATGCGATAAGCCTTATGACGAGTTCTTCCAATGTAAGAATAAATAATGGAACTGTGTCATGCGAACGCATACGACGAGGATATTCCGGCGTAATAATAAAGAATGGAATAATAGTAAGAATTTCACCATGAATGTAGTACTTCAGATAGACAAAGTTATTCCAACATAATAATAAAGAATGGAATAATTGAAGAATTTCACCATGATGCAAGATTTAGATGTAGAAAAGTTATTCAACATAATAATAAGAATGGAATAATGTAAGAATTTTACCAAGTATAGGGTATCCAGCAGATATCTGAGTTATTCCAATGTAATAATAAAGAATGGAATAATGTAAGTTCTATTCATGAATAAGAAAGAAAGAATATCCCTTACGAGTACAACAAATAATATTCCCTACTATAATAATAATAATAATATCCTTTACAAGTATGACAATTATATCCCCTACCTTAAAAGAAAAGTATTCGAATCGGTAGTAGGGGGAATATACTTGAAGAAAACTTGCACTACGCTTCAAAGCTTTCTTAAACTCTAAAGAATTACGCTTAAGATTATAGAAAAAAACTCTCTATAGTTTCTCTCTCTAGAGTTTCAAATTGAATTCGTGAAGAAATAATGAAGGAATGAGCTTTATTTATAGAAGAATGGATTTGCATAAGAACTAATTCATGAACGGTCCATATTGATTTACTTTAATCGAGACGGTTCATATTTAAAAAGCAAAATCTTTTAAATAGAATATAATATATTCTACTTATAATATAATAAAATGAATAACTTTATAAAAGTATTATGTTTTATATAAAAATATTTTACTATGCAAAACACTATACGCAGCACTATGCAACACTATGCATAATAAAATATAATATATTCTATTTATAGAATAACTTTATAAAAGTATTCATTTTATATAAAAAGATTTTACTATGCAAACACTATGCAAGCACTATTGCAAACACTATGCATAATAAAATATAATATATTCTAATTATTGTCTAATAAAATAAATAACTTTATAAAAGTATTCTTTTTTATATAAAAAGATTTTACTATGCAAACACTATGCAAGCACTATGCAAACACTATGCAAGCACTATGCAAACACTATGCATAATAAAATATAATATATCCTAATTATTGTCTAATAAAACAAATAACTTTATAAAAGTATTCTGTTTTATATATAAAGATTTTCTGTTTTATTACATTAATAATACTAATAAAACAAAACTGAGTGACTTCTCACGTAAGCATCAATAATCAATACCGTGTGCTACTATGCAACCACACGTATTATTGTACTTTTAACATCGGGTGTTTCAACAGTTAACGGTAAAACTTCCGCCGTTATTTTCATAAAAATATTATTATCGCTTTCTTAATAAAAACAATAATTCCGTTAATAGGGTCCACCAATGATTGTTGTCGTTGTACCGGATATTCCCCGATAAAAAGAATATTCCCCGACTAATCGAATATTCCCCGACACAACGAATATTTTATATCAACTTGCTTACTTTGCAAAAAAAAATATCACATATTACCCTTAACTTTAAACTTTTATCAATTTAACCATTTACCAAAATAGAAAAATTGAATACTTTTATTTCATAAAATTCGGGGTCTCACATTCTTCGTGTTCTTCGTTCGTTCTTCATTTTAATCAATATTTTGGATTACGATTTCACTTTTTCTTGGAATTTGATGTTATAAAACATCATTCCTTACTTATTTAACCCATTTCATTCATAAGATTCATTCGGATCGCTTCAAAATCCTACTGAATCTTATACTTCCTTAAGAAATTTATATACTAAATTTCTTATTTCTTATTTCTTCTTTTCTCATGATTTCAACCATATGAAATCATTCTCAATATCTTTTACTCCTTATTCTCATTAAACTATGTTTTTGACATAGAAAACTTAAAGAAAATATTAGAAGAAACTAGGGTTCGGATTATCGTTCTTCTTTAATCCTCTTAGTTATATACAAAGCCATGATTTGCTAGCTTTTCTATTTCACGATCACTTTTGATCCGAGCATTCATGCTCACGCTCTTCCTCTTCCTCTTCATCCGAGCTCTCTCTCTCTCTCTCTCTCTCTCTCTCTCTCAAGTTATAGGATTTTCAAAATCCTAGAAAATGAAATTTAGCTTTCTATTTATAGATTTTCAAAGCTAGGGCAATTTGGTCATTTTGCCCCTAACCTCCTTACTATTCATGGCTTAGCCACCAAGTTTACTTGGTGGCCAAGTGGCCGCCCCACATGCCCCATGGGTCACCCCATGGGTTGCCCCAATGGTTCTTACCCATTCGTTCACCCATCGGTTCGATCCGCGGTTTCTTTTCTTGGTTTGGGCCTTAACCCTAATTCTTATTGGGCCTAACTTGGGCTTGATTTCACAAATCATTGGGCTTGACATAATCCAAGTCCAATTGGATTCTACAAAGTCCATGAACTCAAAGTTCATTAAGACTAATCGTATTCTACGCATTCCATTCTCGTATTCTCGTAATCTCTTCAGATTTAGCTCAGACGATATTCAGTATATATCGTCAGACTATACTTCTTTCTATATCAGATAATAACTCAGATCATACTGTATTTCTCATGCATAATAACCCTAGTTATTATACGTACTCATTACATTCTCGAAACTCACTTTTCCAAACCCTTAGGTTTTGAGTCCGCAGGCGAAAACTTCGTTTTTGCCAAAACTGAAATATTATTGAATATTTCATCACGTCTCAACATTTTACGTAATCAATAACTTCTCGGAATTTCAAAATAAATCTCTGAGCAGAAACGGATGAATAGTGCCTATTTCGTCTTTTTCCCCAAAAATATTTTGTTCCTTAAACTTTTTTATTTTCGCTTGAAAATTTTACTGCTCAATCTAGCTCAGTAGTTTTAATCCTCCCGATTAATAATCGTTCTAGGTTATAAAACGATTAATAAACACATAGCACATAATTGTATTAATAAAAATTTATTTTATTAATAACTAATTCTTTAAATATTAATTTCTAGACAGTCCGGATTTCCGGGTTGTCACAAGCGCACACTTCACGCTTGCAGTCACGTAACCCACGATTCAAATCGTGGAAAGCTTGCGCGCCACTTAATGAAAAGTTTAAACGACTTTTAGTCTTGCACAAAAGTCTGATATTTTAAAGGAATGATATATAATAAATGTTGAGTATGTATTTCTGGTATTATAATATGTTAATACTATGAGTAAACATGGAATTACTAATTAACAAATATTGTTATTAGTTTTATTAGATAGAATTTGATTATGCGATTTGATTACATGGTTAGACATTTAAACCATACGTGATGTAGCGTTGATTATGACTAATCATGTCATGTTAACATATGTATATAGGATAATTGTGATTTGGATTATAACGGTTTAATCTACGCGCAAGGCAAGATTCTAAATCCCTATCTTTTTACATTGAGCAAGTTTTCTAATCCTAAGCTTCGTTATGCAAATTTCATATGCTATACTTTATTGAGTAAAGTATTTCCATTAAGCAACTTAATTGTATCCATTTATTCATGATGATACAAGCTTCCCATCTCCACATTTTTGTTGAGATAGTTATTATTATTATGCAAGTTTTTCTTAATTCTAAACATGTTATATTAGTATGCAAGTACCCTTATTCTGTTGAATCAGTTTATCGTTCCAATTATTGTTGTTATGCATGCTTGATATTAAATTCTAAGATGTAACCTTAGCTTAATGTTATTCAAAGCAAGGTACGATGTGTTATTCAATGGTTATGCTATTAGATTATCCCTAAAGCATGAACTTAGAATGAAATGTTTATTCAGTCAGGATTATTCAATAACATAGTGTAATTATCTTTTATTCAACTAATCCTTAGTTGATGTCCATTGAATTCCAAATTACCTTGAAGTGTATCCAAACCAAACTATCTTTGGGGTGGACTTGTACTCAAAATACTAAGATGAACAACCCTATTTATAGGGGTTACGCTTTGTTTTGTACTTTGAGCTGAAATGTTTGTATACAATACATGTACGAAGAGTTGATCCCCCTAAGTACCCTGAAGTCATTATAGTTGTATGACTGTAAAAGTTAAAGTTGAAAGATTACTTATAACTATGGACAAGGTTCATGGTCATTAGACCCTCAGTTGAATGTCTAAGATGTTAATAGAATTTATTGTTCAATTCTATTGAGCCCCTGAATGGGCAAGGAATGTTTCAGTTCTTTTAAGCCTCTGAATAGGCAAGGAACGTATAAGAAGTTAATAGAACTTATTGTTCAGTTCTATTGAGCCCCTGAATGGGCAAATAATGTAAAATTTTTATTCATTGATATTTCAAGTGAGCCTTGTTTGCTCACTCTTGCCTGTAAAATCCTTACAGCTAAAGATGGAAAGGGTGACGTACCTAACACCAGTAAAGGAAAGGGAACGATGAACAAGTACTGAAGACTTGTAATAGTTTGATAGTTTTATTATCAGACCATGATTTAAAGATTGTAATAAAGTTTATTTTAAATTTTCCGCATGAATGATTGTTTGTAAAGGTTAGATAACCCGGGAGATTTTATTTTATGTAATTCCTGTATACGCAGGTTTATTATTAAATTTTATTTATGATTAGGTAGTTATAAATGAATGTTTTGATTACGTGAACACCAAATCTTGAGGTAATGAAGTACCGGGATTTGGGGGTGTCACACATAGACCTACCCACACACACACAAACAGTTAAAAGTTTAAATTAGAAAGTGGCGGTAACCGTGTTATCACGGAAGTCGGAGGGTGCCTAACACCTTTCCTCCGCTTAATCAAGTCCCCGAACCCTGTCGAATTTTTGTTTTGCAGACCAGTTAAACAATGTTACATCACTAGGTCTTTGTACAAACCTTTTCTCGGTTGAGTTGGTGCAACCATTTAAAAATACCAATTGGCGACTCTTATAGTCAAACAGTCGACATATACATGTCGGACCTTTTCAACTTGTTTTTTCAAACAAATCTCACCTAACATGAGAACACCAAAAGACAAGAACTGAAAGGGACAAATAAAAATCCCGACGTCGACAGGTGGCGACTTTGCTGGGGACTCTAGTAAGAGGATTTAAGCTGCTATCAAAGCTTTTCAAAACTTTTATCTGCTCGTGTGTGGATGTTGCATTTACATTTGAATGAATGTGCACTAATGCTTTACTTACTGCACTTAGTGCTTCGCACCATATCTGCATGTGATATTAGTGCTTCGCACATGTCATCATTTTTATACGGTGAGACGCTATGTATGTGAACGCATGTTGTATGGGCCCTCCGTCTGGAGGCTATCCTGTCGGTGTTACTCGTCGGGAGACTAATTCCACGAGGCTCAGGAAACGCACCACCCAGATTCGCTCCAGTTGAAAGATCTAATTAACTTCTCATCGAGTAAATTGCGATGATCTAGGGACCTTCATGCCAAAAAGCCGCAAGAGTAGCCTAAGATAGGTCAACCTCTGATCAACTAGACGCGGAGGGAAGTCTCTTCATACCTTCCCATTTCAATTACTTGTAATTTTAATTACTTGTATTTTCATTTCCATGTCAATCTCAATGTAATGAAAAATATAAGGGAATATGTGAATGTGCATATCAAAACCTGTCATGTTATCTTGTCATTAAAACAACTGACATCCGTTTTGAAGGATAATACTCCTAAAAAATGGACACATTACATAGCATGAAACATTTCCACGTTTCCCCAGACTAAACTATATAACATGTCCCGTTACCCGTTCAAAGTCCAAGAAGGCAATCAGCCTACAGCCAAACATGGCTACATTTGGCCAACCTAATCCCACTCATGTTGCTCGTGAGGAGTTCGAAGGATTAAGCAATCAAAAAATAGAGTTGGTTGTTCTGCTCAAAGAATTACATAAGTTAACTCAGGGTCCACAAATACCCATCCACACAGAATCCTTTGCACATGGAGGAATACAGGGTCTGGACAGAGAAGTTCCAGCACCTGAGTCTCAGACTAATAAAACCTCTGAAATCACCCATCTCAAAGAAGATCAAGACACTAGTGATATTCAGAAAAAGGTTCTAAAAATGGAAGAGACCATTCGGTCCATCAAAGAGATTGGAACACATGGAAGAGTTTCATATTCAGACCTCGCCGCATTAAAAGTCGTAGCTGAGCACATCCGGTCTGGAAGTTATGGGAACAACCCCCGGAGGGTCCATAAAAAGAAAGAAGAGGATGTTTCCTTAATACTACAAGGACAAAAAGGTAATCATAACTTGCCTATCCAAAGGAGAAACTACTCCTCTATTCAAGCATAGTCTTCAAATCCTCCCTTGCCGAAGAATGGAGGATTCAGACAGACAAGAGTGTTCACACCTCTATGGGACTCACTCGAAAACATTCTCAAACTTCTGACAACACAGAAGAAAATCACTAACCTCCTTCCACCGGTTAACCCGAGTGGAAAAAGTTTCAATGTATGCAAGAAGTGTGCTTACCATGTTAGAGCTCCAGACAATGACACTCAGGATTGTTGGGCCTTTAAGCATAAGATCCAAGACTTAATTGACAATAGTGAGATCGTGGTGACCAAGCATGACCAACCACATGTTCAAGACAACCCTCTCCCTCAACACAAGGAAGAAAAGGTTAACATAATCAACTGGGGCAGTGGAGAGAGCTCCAAATACCTCAAATATGTGGGGGTTCATCCCAAACGAGCAAGGATAATGCTGACAAATGGGATTATTCACAGTTCTAGTTCATGATAGAACGAAAGTTAAAGTCTCTTGGCGAACAATTCAGTCAGTTGATAGAACTGGTGATTCATCAACACCAAGTCACACGTCAGTTGCTCAGTCAGAAGCAAGATAAGCTCCTTTCTCTTATCACAAGTACTCCACCACTTATCCAAGAAAGTGAAACCGATGGAAGAAATATTTAAGCCAACAAAAGGGAATTCACCTATTTAAGCCAATCGATGGAAGAAATATTATAGATGTTGATCAATGAAGGAAAAATCATAGCACTGCTACCTCCAGTCAGTCCACGCTCAAAAAAATTTGATGCTACTGGAGTATGCCAATACCACTCCCACTCTCGCGGTCACAGCACTAAGGAATGCTGGGCACTCTGCCATCTTATTCAAAACATAATTGACAACGGTGACCTGCAAATGGCCGATAATGACGATGTATCACTTGAGAATGGACACACATTTCCTTCGGTATAAAAGGAAGTCATAGCAGTTATATCCTCTAAGGGAGACTTGAATCCCACATCACTTATAATTCAACCAATTCAGCTCAAAGGAATTGAAAATCCTTTGAAAGTGGCTACACCAAAGCCAATCATATTGCCATTCAGGCCACAATATCCTACCATCAGCCTTAAGAAAGTCCCATGGAATTATGGATAGGCTGAAGGATCATCATCAATCACAATTGTTGTAGTATCTAAAGAAAATCCACTGTATCTTCCTCAACGAGTGATGAAGCCTATCATCATATCTAAGGGGAAAGTGCCCAGGAGAAGATTGAAGAATCCCTCGCAAGATGGGACATAATGAAGCCAAGGTGGTTCAAATCTTAAAAGAATCTCCACAACAGATCTCTATTCGGGACTTAGTTTTCTCTTCAGAAGATCACCGAAAGGTCTTGTTGAAAATATTGGAATAAGCCCACTTGCCAAAGACAGTGGACATTGAAAGATTCCATCATCTGGTTGATCACATCTTCAATAGCAATGTGATATCCTTTACTGATGATGACATATCTCCCGGAGGGATGGGTTATTGCAAACCGTTGCACATAGCGGTTATGTCTTCAAAATATGTGGTCGGAGGAGTGCTAATAGATGGAGGATCATCCCTAAACATCTGCCTTATACCACATTGGAGAAAATGAACATCAATCTCAACAGGATTCAAAGAAGCCACATAATCATCAAAGCTTTTGATGGATCTCGACAAAATGCTGTCAGAGATTGAATTACCAGTGGAAATCGGTCTGCATACATTCTAAATATTTTTCCAAGTGCTCAAGATCAGTACAGGATATAATTTACTGTTGGAAAGACCTTGGATCCATATGGCAGGAGTTGTCCCATCCACTCTTCATCAGCAGCTCAAGTATATCATCAACAGTAATCTAGTCACTATCAGTGCCGAACCAGAGTATCTTGTCCAAAGTGATATACCTCTCATCAGTTTCAATGATGAAGTTCAGTCTGTCAGCTTCCAAGCCTTTAAAGTGAGCAACACTCACTATCAACCCAAGGGGGCTCCAGCTCAAAAACCCAAAGTTTTCGCCGAGGTATTGTCGGCCACTCAAGAAATGATATCCTTGGGTTTCTAACCTGGACAAGGGTTAGAAAAGGATCAGTAGGGAATCAAATACCCAATTCAAGTTCCCAGCCAGATAGGGACAGCCGGATTAGGCTACTCCTCTGGGTCCAGTCACAGGAACCCGCACAAGCATCCACCGGTTCCTTCATCTACAAGGCTGCTGCCTAAACCTACAGATATTAATCCTGTATAGCATCTACTAAAAGTTCCTACCCTTGTGGTAGCAATGTTGTTTCCTAAGCCAATACCGATTAAAAGAAAAGAAGTGCTAATTCCAGACCTAGAGATGGAGGAAAGGAGTCTAAGGCACAAACAAGATATAAAGAGACATTTATCAAACATGTGCGTCCTAATCCATATAGAGGGTATAAACAAAGACATCTCAGATGATGAATGTCTCGTTACCCGTTCAAAGTCCAAGAAGGCAATTAGCCTACAGCCAAATAAGGCTACATTTGGCCAGCCTAATCCTACTCCTGTGTCTTGTGAGGAGTTCGAAGGATTAAGCAATCAAAAAATAGAGTTGGTTGTTCTGCTCAAAGAATTACATAAGTCAACTCAGGTTCCACAAATTACCCATCCACACAGAATCCTCTACACATGGAGGAATACAGGGTCCGGACAGAGAAGTTCCAGCACCTGAGTCTCAAACTAATAAAACCTCTGAAATCACCCATCTCAAAGAAGATCAAGACACCGGTGATATTCGGAAAAAGGTTCTAAAAATGGAAGAGACCATTCGGTCCATCAAAGAGATTGGAACACATGGAAGTGTTTCATATTCATACCTTTGCATCTTCCCCGAGGTTCACTATCTGGAGAAATTCAAGACTCCCAATTTTGAGAAATATGATGGATTGAGAGATCCTTATACCCACTTAAAGGTGTTCATTGGAGAGCTCGGGTCTTACGCTGAGAATGAAAAGCTCATAATGTAGCTATTTCAGAAAAGTCTGACTGGAGAAGCCAGAGCATGGTACACCAGATTGGATAACTCCAAAATTCACAGATGGTAGGAGTTAGCCTATGCTTTCCTCGGTCAATACAGCTTTCAAACTCAGATGGCTCAAGTCCGGTATAAAATTACCAAGGTCAAGAAACAAGTCAATGAGTCTTTCAAAGAGTATGTCCAAAGATGGAGGCGTTTGGCTACTCAAGTTATCCCATCCATGATAGAGTCTAAAATGGTGATGACCTTCATAGATATTCAAGAAGCTCCATTTTATGAGAGGGTCCTAGCTGGAATAGGAAAGTAATTCTCAGAAATGATTAAGCACAGAGAAATGGCTAAAATGGGATTGAAATAAGGGAAGGTTTAAGACCTCGCCGCATTAAAAGCCGTAGCTGAGAACATCCAGTCTGGAAGTTATTGGAACAACCCCCGGAGGGTCTATAAGAAGAAAGATGAGGATGTTTTCTTGATACTACCAGGACATAAAGGTAATCACAACATGCCTATCCAAAGGAGAAACTACTCCTCTTTTCAAGCACAGTCTTCAAATCCTCCCTTGACAAAGAATGGAGGAGTCAGACGTACAAGAGTGTTCACACCTCTACGGGACTCACTCGAAAACATTCTCAAACTTGTGACAGTACTGAAGAAAATCACTAACCTCATTCCACCGGTCAACCCGAGTAGAAAGGGTTTCAATGTAAGCAAGAAGTGTGCTTACAATCCTGGAGCTCTAGGCCATGACACTCAGGATTGTTGGGCCTTTAAGCATAAGATCCAGGACTTAATTGACAATAGTGAGATCGTGGTGACCAAGCATGACCAACCACATGTTCAAGACAACCCTCTCCCTCAACACAAGGAAGAAGAGGTTAACATAATCAACCGGGGCAGTGGAGAGAGCTCCAAATACCTCAAATATGTGGGGGTTCATACCAAACCAAAGAAGGATAATCTTCGACAAATGGGATTATTCACGATTCTAGTTTATGATGGAACGAAAGTTAAAGTCTCTTGGTGAACAAGTCAGTCAGCTGGTAGAATTGGTGATTCATCAACACCAAGTCACACGTCAGTTGTTCAGTCAGAAGCAAGATAGCCTCCTTTCTATTGTCACAAGTACTCCACCACTTATCCAAGAAAGTGAAACCGATGGAAGAAATATTTAAGCCAACAAAAGGGAATTCACCTATTTAAGCCAACCGATGGAAGAAATATTACAGATGTTGATCAATGAAGGAAAAATCATAGCACTGCTACCTCCAGTCAGTCCACGCTCAAAAAAATTTGATGCTACTGGAGTATGCCAATACCACTCCCACTCTCGCGGTCACAGCACTAAGGAATGCTGGGCACTCTGCCATCTTATTCAATACATAATTGACAACGGTGACCTGCAAATGGCCGATAATGACGATGTATCACTTGAGAATGGACACACATTTCCTTCGGGATAAAAGGAAGTCATAGCAGTTATATCCTCTAAGGGAGACTTGAATCCCACATCACTTATAATTCAACCAATTCAGCTCAAAGGAATTGAAAATCCTTTGACAGTGGCTACACCAAAGCCAATCATATTGCCATTCAGGCCACAATATCCTACCATCAGCCTTAAGAAAGTCCCATGGAATTATGGATAAGCTGAAGGATCATCATCAATCACAATTGTTGTAGTATCTAAAGAAAATCCACTGTATCTTCCTCAACGAGTGATGAAGCCTATCATCATATCTAAGGGGAAAGTGCCCAGGGAGAAGATTGAAGAATTCCTCCGCAAGATGGGACATAATGAAGCCAAGGTGGTTCAAATCTTAAAAGAATCTCCACAACAGATCTCTATTCTGGACTTAGTTTTCTCTTCAGAAGATCACCGAAAGGTCTTGTTGAAAATATTGGAATAAGCCCACTTGCCAAAGACAGTGGACATTGAAAGATTCCATCATCTGGTTGATCACATCTTCAATAGCAATGTGATATCCTTTACTGATGATGACATATCTCCCGGAGGGATGGGTCATTGCAAACCGTTGCACATAGCGGTTATGTCTTCTAAATATGTGGTCGGAGGAGTGCTAATAGATGGAGGATCATCCCTAAACATCTGCCTTATACCACATTGGAGAAAATGAACATCAATCTCAACAGGATTCAAAGCAGCCACATAATCATCAAAGCTTTTGATGGATCTCGACAAAATGCTGTCAGAGATTGAATTACCAGTGGAAATCGGTCTGCATACATGCTAAATATTTTTCCAAGTGCTCAAGATCAGTACAGGATATAATTTACTGTTGGAAAGACCTTGGATCCATATGGCATGAGTTGTCCCATCCACTCTTCATCAGCAGCTCAAGTATATCATCAACAGTAATCTAGTCACTATCAGTGCCAAACCAGAGTATCTTGTCCAAAGTGATATACCTCTCATCAGTTTCAATGATGAAGTTCAGTCTGTCAGCTTCCAAGCCTTTAAAGTGAGCAACACTCACTATCAACCCAAGGGGGCTCCAGCTCTGAAACCCAAAGTTTTCGCCGAGGTATTGTCGGCCACTCAAGAAATGATATCCTTGGGTTTCTAACCTGGACAAGGGTTAGAAAAGGATCAGTAGGGAATCAAATACCCAATTCAAGTTCCCAGCCAGATAGGGACAGCCGGATTAGGCTACTCCTCTGGGTCCAGTCATAGGAACCCGCACAAGCATCCACCGGTTCCTTCATCTACAAGGCTGCTGCCTAAACCTACAGATATTAATCCTGTATAGCATCTACTAAAAGTTCCTACCCCTGTGGTAGCTATGTTGTTTCCTAAGCCAATACCAATTAAAAGAAAAGAAGTGCTAATTTCAGACCCAGAGATGGAGGAAAGGAGTCTAAGGCACAAACAAGATATAAAGAGACATTTATCAAACATGTGCGTCCTAATCCATACAGAGGGTATAAACAAAGACATCTCAGATGATGAATGTCTCGTTACCCGTTCATAGTCCAAGAAGGCAATTAGCCTACAGCCAAATATGGCTACATTTGGCCAGCCTAATCCTACTCCTATGTCTTGTGAGGAGTTCGAAGGATTAAGCAATCAAAAAATAAAGTTGGTTGTTCTGCTCAAAGAATTACATAAGTCAACTCAGGTTCCACAAATTACCCATCCACACAGAATCCTCTACACTTGGAGGAATACAGGGTCCGGACAGAGAAGTTCCAGCACCTGAGTCTCAGACTAATAAAACCTCTGAAATCACCCATCTCAAAGAAGATCAAGACACCGGTGATATTCGGAAAAAGGTTCTAAAAATGGAAGAGACCATTCGGTCCATCAAAGAGATTGGAACACATGGAAGTGTTTCATATTCAGACCTTTGCATCTTCCCCGAGGTTCACTATCCGGAGAAATTCTAGACTCCCAATTTTGAGAAATATGATGGATTGAGAGATCCTTATACCCACTTAAAGGTGTTCATTGGAGAGCTCGGGTCTTACGCCGAGAATGAAAAGCTCATAATGTATCTATTTCAGAAAAGTCTGACTGGAGAAGCCAGAGCATGGTACACCAGATTGGATAACTCCAAAATCCATAGATGGTAGGAGTTAGCCCATGCTTTCCTCGGTCAATACAGCTTTCAAACTCAGATGGCTCAAGTCCGGTATAAAACTACCAAGGTCAAGAAACAAGTCAATGAGTCTTTCAAAGAGTATGCCCAAAGATGGAGGCGTCTGGCTACTCAAGTTATCCCATCCATGATAGAGTCTAAAATGGTGATGACCTTCATAGATATTCAAGAAGCTCCATTTTATGAGAGGGTCCTAGCTGGAATAGGAAAGTAATTCTCAGAAATGATTAAGCACAGAGAAATGGCTAAAATGGGATTGAAATCAGGGAAGGTTTAAGACCTCGCTGCATTAAAAGCCGTAGCTGAGAACATCCAGTCTGGAAGTTATTGGAACAACCCCCGGAGGGTCCATAAGAAGAAAGAAGAGGATGTTTTCTTGATACTACCAGGACAAAAAGGTAATCACAACATGCCTATCCAAAGGAGAAACTACTCCTCTTTTCAAGCACAGTCTTCAAATCCTCCCTTGACAAAGAATGGAGGAGTCAGACGTACAAGAGTGTTCACACCTCTACGGGACTCACTCGAAAACATTCTCAAACTTGTGACAGTACTGAAGAAAATCACTAACCTCATTCCACCGGTCAACCCGAGTAGAAAGGGTTTCAATGTAAGCAAGAAGTGTGCTTACAATGCTAGAGCTCCAGGCCATGTCACTCAGGATTGTTGGGCCTTTAAGCATAAGATCCAGGACTTAATTGACAATAGTGAGATCGTGGTGACCAAGCATGACCAACCACATGTTCAAGACAACCCTCTCCCTCAACACAAGGAAGAAGAGGTTAACATAATCAACCGGGGCAATGGAGAGAGCTCCAAATACCTCAAATATGTGGGGGTTCATACCAAACCAGCAAGGATAATGCTGACAAATGGGATTATTCACAGTTCTAGTTTATGATGGAACGAAAGTTAAAGTCTCTTGGTGAACAAGTCAGTCAGCTGGTAGAATTGGTGATTCATCAACACCAAGTCACACGTCAGTTGTTCAGTCAGAAGCAAGATAGCCTCCTTTCTATTATCACAAGTACTCCACCACTTATCCAAGAAAGTGAAACCGATGGAAGAAATATTTAAGCCAACAAAATGGAATTCACCTATTTAAGCCAACCGATGGAAGAAATATTACAGATGTTGATCAATGAAGGAAAAATCATAGCACTGCTACCTCCAAATATCCACTCAAAAAATTTGATGCTACTGGAGTATGCCAATACCACTCCCACTCTCGCGGTCACAGCACTAAGGAATGCTGGGCACTCTGCCATCTTATTCAAAATATAATTGACAACGGTGACCTGCAAATGGCCGATAATGACGATGTATCACTTGAGAATGGACACACATTTTCTTCGGGATAAAAGGAAGTCATAGCAGTTATATCCTCTAAGGGAGACTTGAATCCCACATCACTTATAATTCAACTAATTCAGCTCAAAGGAATTGAAAATCCTTTGAAAGTGGCTACACCAAAGCCAATCATATTGCCAATCAGGCCACAGTATCCTGCCATCAGCCTTAAGAAAGTCCCATGGAATTATGGATAGGCTGAAGGATCAACATCAATCACAATTGTTGCAGTGTCTAAAGAAAATCCACTGTATCTTCCTCAACGAGTGATGAAGCCTATCATCATATCTAAGGGGAAAGTGCCCAGGGAGAAGATTGAAGAATTCCTCCGCAAGATGGGACATAATGAAGCCAAGGTGGTTCAAATCTTAAAAGAATCTCCACAACAGATCTCTATTCTGGACTTAGTTTTCTCTTCAGAAGATCACCGAAAGGTCTTGCTGAAAATATTGGAATAAGCCCACTTTCCAAAGACAGTGGACGTTGAAAGATTCCATCATCTGGTTGATCACATCTTCAATAGCAATGTGATATCCTTTACTGATGATGACATACCTCCCGGAGGGATGGGTCATTACAAATCGTTGCATATAGCGGTTATGTCTTCTAAATTTGTGGTCGGAGGAGTGCTAATAGATGGAGGATCATCCCTAAACATCTGCCCTATATCACATTGGAGAAAATGAACATCAATCTCAACAGGATTCAAAGCAGCCACATAATCATCAAAGCTTTTGATGGATCTCGACGAAATGCTGTCAGAGATTGAATTACCAGTGGAAATCGGTCCGCATACATTCTAAATATTTTTCCAAGTGCTCAAGATCACTACAAGATATAATTTACTGTTGGGAAGATCTTGGATCCATATGGCGGGAGTCGTCCCATCCACTCTTCATCAGCAGCTTAAGTATATCATCAACAGTAATCTAGTCACTATCAGTGCCGAACCAAAGTATCTTGTCCAAAGTGATATACCTCTCATTAGTTTCAATGATGAAGTTTAGTCTGTCAGCTTCTAAGCCTTTAAAGTGAGCAACACTCACTATCAACCCATGGGGGCTCCAGCTCTGAAACCCAAAGTTTTCGCCGAGGTATTGTCGACCACTCAAGAAATGATATCCTTGGGTTTCAAACCTGGACAAGGGTTAGAAAAGGATCAGTAGGGAATCAAATACCCAATTTAAGTTCCCAGCCAGATAAGGACAGCCGGATTAGGCTACTCCTCTGGGTCCAGTCACAGGAACCCGTACAAGCATCCACCGGTTCCTTCATCTAGAAGGTCACGCTTAAACCCTCTGTATATTAATCTCAGACAAAGATCTACTAAAATTTACTACCCCTGTGGTAGCTATGTTGTTTCCTAAGCCAATACCGGTTAAAGGAAAAGAAGTTCTAAATCCAAACCCAGAGATGGAGGAAAGGAGTCTAAGGCACAAACAAGAGATAAAGAGACATTTATCAAACATGTGCGTCCTAATCCATATAGAGGGTATAAACAAAGACATTTCAGATGATGAATGTCCAGACATCATGGCCATCATTCAAGAGAAGGAGGACGATAACAACCCCTTCATCACTGCTGTCCACAAGGACTTGACCCTTGGCAATTGGAGAAGCACTCCTTGCATTTGTCGACGAGGGTATAAAGGGCAGGAACTCCCTCTACCCTATAGATAGCAATAATTACTTACTTTTGTTGTATAGTATTAGCAGTTTCTTTTGTCATTTCATGCTAACACTTTGTATGATTAAACTGTTTCATATATTAAGTGAAAGCATTTTTGTTTCAGGACTCTAAAGTTAGATATGCCTGAACTTGCTGCTGAGGTGGCTATTCTTCACAAGGATTGGAACTTTGATGTAAAGTTAGACTCTGACTTGATGGAGATTGAACAAGATGACTATTTTAATGCCCCCAAAATAGGTATACATCACCCATTTTGAGTCGCCAAAAACATGGTACAGAAAATAACTATAACTTTATTACGACAATTGTCGTGCAAAATACAACAACACATATGTTGTGAGTTTTGATACAAATATATACCCACTATGACTCTGGACACCAACTTTGGATAGCACGTCACAATGGCACCTTACATAAAGGTACAGTCAATAACTGTTTTAGAAATTAAAATCTTTGGATAATACTCAAGAAAACCATCGTACATGGGAGGCCATGCGTCTAGGTTATGATAGATATCATATGCCCACAGAATTATCCTTGGTTGACCCAATAGACCCCAAAAAAAAACGAGAATATTACTATCATATTCTTTCCAATGGTGAGTCTTCTCTTGACATATAATTATCTCCATTGTTTGCAATTGAGAGTTATACTTTAACCAAACTCCAAGATTATATCAGTAGTGCTCGTAGATATACTCAGCAAATGGATGTGCACAACCCTGTCTTATGATAACATGAAGTCGTAGGTCATTAGACATCTTGTATGATAGTGGCAAAACACCCTTCCAACGTTGGGTTTGCATCACCCTATTTGATTCACCAAATATAACTACTAAATTATGTATAAAATACAACTTACTTTTCTATACTGTTTAGGAAGAACTTCCACTGCTAGAGATCACCGTTCTATTCCCATGTTACCCCCGCTCGACCCAGCTACACTCTTATTACCTGAAAAGAATTTTGAAGCAAAAGGGTGGGCTCAACTAGCCCAATAAGAAATACTATGACTAAAGATAATTAAATTATCAATAACATTCGTCAGTAATAAATCATAGATTTAGAACATATGGTAGATGATAAAACTTTTCAACCATAGTTGCAGTGGAACGAGCAATCCATTAGAAGAGTCAAATAGACCATAAAGTCTATTATCTTCTCCATGTTAAAAGTCCACCAACAATGTTTTATCCATGTAACATCAATCAACAGTTTTGATCCACAATCATGTGAATAACTAATAATCATAATTGTGGTTCTAAATTCCTCTTCTCATCCAAGACGAAGATAATTTTCATCACCTATCTTTACCTGAAACATCAAAGATTATGGTTATACCAAATCACAGTTCTTGTTCATAATCATACTAATAAATTTATCTTTACACTACGGGCCATAGATATTCGTCAACAGTTCATCTTTGCACTACTTGTAAGACCCCGAAATTTTTTAAATAAAAAGGAATTTCCTTTATTTATTATTTTGAAATAGTAAGGGTTGATTTGATTAATGTGGATAGTTAAGGGTTAAATACGCAAATATTTCAAAATAAGCAAGTGGTTATAAAATATTCATTTTTATTTGGGAATATTCGTTTGGTCGTGGAATATTTATCTTTGTCGGGGAATATTAAATGCGATGGCAACAATAGCCCATGTGTGGGCCCCATAACGGAAAGCGATTAGATGAAGAAAACGACAAATATAAGTTGGTTAAAAATAACGGCGTAGTTGTTACCATTAAGATCATTGGAATACCCGGTGGTTAAAATCTGAGAATACGCGTGGTGGCACAAAGAGCACACGGATTGCGTAATTGTTGAATTATTGATCCTTACGTGAAAGAAGGCACTACTCAATAATTTTCACGATGAGTTCTCGCTCAATATTTTATTTTATTGATTCAATAATTCTTTGCGTTGATATTTTATATTATCATTGTTCAATAATTGTCACCGCACATTATCTCCATTATCGGATCAATAATTAATATAATATTATTAGATAGCATTATTGGCAATGTCTAGAAAGTTACACAAGGAGAGGTTTGGTCACCTAATTGCGGCCAAGAAGAGAGAGATCCTTATCGAAAGCCCCTCTTTCCGGGAACACTGGTCATTATAAATGTGATTCTATAATATTATTTGTGAATAATTAATTATTGATTCATATGATAAGGAAATATTTATTTTATATGAATATAAATGATGGATTTATTTATGTGGTTATTAATGAAGGAATTAATGTTGAGGTGTTTTATCGTATTTTATCGGATTGGAGGTATTAAAAATTAAATCGGGGTTTTGAGATATATCATGGGGTTATAATTTTTAATCCGACCGTTGATTGTGGTAATTTTGGGTATGTTATACATACATAAGTTGAGTATATGTCCACAAATTTTGAACCGTTAAAATTCACGAATGATTTGTTATGAATTTTAAGAGGTGTCCGATTCGGAAATTAGGTTTATAATTGATTTTGGTGGAAAATTCTAGAATTGAGTGGGCCCCACTTGTGGTTGGTGAAAAAAATGTGCTGAATTTTATTTCAAATGTGGTGGGTGGCAATAGTAGCGAGGTAAAGCCATCGTGTAGTGAGTCAAGTCTCGCTTTACGGGCTAACATTTTCCTATAAATAGAGGGCTAAGTTAGAATTGAAAATCACACCGTAAACAAAGTTTTTCTCTTTCTCTCTATATTATTGAGCGTATTTTGTGAGTATTTAGATACTTTGAGAGTTCATTGCTCAAAGATAAGTTTCATTCAAGATCACTTGACCTTTCCTTAGAAATCGATTCTTCGAGGTAAGGGATATTATTTTTTCGTAATGATATTATTTCTTCAATATCATTATCTTTGAAATGTTGATCCGAAGTTTTTATCAAATTTGGAACTTTTTCATGCTTGGGGTTACTATTCATGAGTTACTATTCACGAAGTTACTATTCATGAGTTACTATTCACGAGTTACTATTCACGAGTACTATTCATGAAGCGTGAAGATGTTTTTTGTGGAATTTCTATCTTTTGGTGTTGAGTTACTATTCACGATACGGCAAGACTATTCACGATATCTGCACTATTCACATATACGGCACTATTATTCAATCGAAAAATAAAATTTCTTCTTTTCGTCAAAATATCTATTCGGATACTAGCTTTGATTGTATCCATGTTTTGATCATTCTTGAATTTTACACCACTATGATTATTTTTGAGGTATTGTTGGACATGGATAAAACAAAGTACTAATCCTTAATCCTTAATCCTTGTCATTTTGTTTCACCGGATTCGTTCTTTAAAATATTTTTCATCATCCTCGGTCTTAAATGATGATATTATTGAATATCTTTGGCCTGTAGTGCAAAGATGAATGATTTTCAAGAATATCTTTGGCACATGTAGAGCAAAGATGATGAGGTGTTTAAATGAACATGACCGATCGATGAATATCTTTGGCCCTGTAGTGCAAAGATGAGCAGTGTTTAAATGAACATGATGATCGATGAATATCTTTGGCTCAGAGCAAAAGATGAGCAGTGTTGAGATGAACATGACCGATTGATGAATATCTTTGGCTCAGAGTGCAAAGATGAATATTTGATTTGAGATGAATATTGATTGATGTTACAGGATAAAATATTAATGATGGATCTATTAAATTCATAGATTATAGTAGATTTCATTCTCTACGTAACTCTTCTATGAATTATTATTTTCATTGCGAATATTGATCCGAAACTTGTTGTCTATTGTATTCTATCGATTTTTCCCGTTGGAGACTAACGATAATTGGTTGTATATTATCTTAGTCATAACATTCTTTCTTGGGCTAGTTGAGCTCACCCTTTTCCTTGTTGTTCCATTTTTCTTCTCGGGAGGCGAGAATGTAGCGAGTACTAGTCTGGGGTATGGAATGAAGGTTCTAGAGAGAGTTGTTTAGTAGTCCTCACCATTATTGTAAAATAATGTATCAATAAATGTGATGAGGATTTATTTGAGTATAAATATTGTCTAGAAGATAATATTTGTATTTAAACTCATAATTTTATTGTTGTGATAATAAAGTTGTAGTTGTTTCTGTACCATGTATTTGGCGACTCAGAATGGGTTGGATGGAATGGACCTATTTTGGGGTCGTCACAGTTGGTATCAGAGCTTAGGGATATGATCTCTTTCGGAGATCGGGGAATAGAACTAGGAGGGGAGAGACGAGTAAATCCTTTGCTAGTGTGTCCTACCTAAGCTTATTTGTTAGTTGGTCAGTATATAGGGATATTATGTGATTGATTTCCTTAATTAACCCTTGTTTTATGACAGTAATTGAGAATGTCGACTGAGAATATTAATAGTGGTGTAAATAAGACCGTGGAGATGCCTGTACTTAACAATGAGGAGAACGTGCAATAGGCTGGCAATGTACCTCCTGTGAATAACACCACTGAGCAGATGATGAACGAGGGGATGTTTAGAAGCTTTTTGTAGTTCATGCAAAATCAGACGAGGGAGACTCATGTTCAAAATACAGGAGGAGATGATAGCAATTCACGGGTGGTCACAGCCAAGCAGTTCAAAGAGTTGGGACCACGAGTGCTGGGAAAGCGGATCCGATCATGGCGGAAACATGGGTCAAGCAAATTACCAAGATATTCGATGTCTTGGGATGCACGAAGGAACAGAAAGTTCCATTCGCTACTTTTATGTTCCGTATGGCGAGGCGAGACATTGGTGGGGAATCGAAGCGCACCCATTCAAATTGCACTCAAAGATGTCATGGGAGACGTTTGAAGAAGTTCATTCAATGACAAGTACTTCCACGAAAGTATTCGTCTATATGAAAGAAGTGGAGTTTATTAGATTGAGCAGAATAACATGACGATGTCCCAAAGACGAGGCGAAGTTTGCGGAGTTATCCAGTTTGCACCTCATTTGGTGGAGAATGAGGAACGATGACGCGGATGTTTCGAGAGGTTTGAAACCCGGCAGATACGCCAAGATCTCATTCTCATAAATTTTCTCTCTATTCAGATGTTGTAAATGAGGCTCATTGTTGTTAGAGAGATAACGAGTATGCTCAACCGAGGGACCATAACCAGGATCATACCAAAGATAGCGATCATCGTAATAACGATAACCAGTGGAGAAAGAAGAATACGGACAAAGGCGGTAACCACTCGGTGGTAATCGTGGCCATGAAAATAGAAGAAGCGAGTTAGGAGGAGATTTTAAAAGAGGAGATTCAACAACGACCATGTGAAGACGTCGGCGCCAAAGGGCAATCTTGGTTCCAAGGAGGAGAAAGACCATCGGTCAGTGTATGTTACAAATGCGGAAAGAGGGACATATCACCCAAACCGCCCACAACAGTTTAAGGTATGCTATAATTGTGGAAAAGAAGGACATATCGCTTCGAGATTATACGATATCGAAACCTAGTGCAATGGGCGGTGACTCAAAAGGATGTCCCGAGAAAAGTCAAAGTCAACGATTCACGGAAGAGCGTTTGTTGTGTGACCAATCAAAATCGAGGAACCCGAACGAAGTTAGCGCGGGTTAGTTAATTATAAATTCTTTGAAGTTTATACCTTACTAGATATCGGTTCTACCCATTCTTTTATCTCTCTTGCTTTAGCGCCAACGTTTGAACTTGACTACGGAGAAATTAGACTTTGACCTATTTATGGACACTTCGTTTGGGAGAAACTTTCATTACATCCGTTGTTTAAAAAATCTTGTTTGATTCAAGTTGGCACCATTACCTTACCTGTTGACCTTATCTCTTTAAAGATACTTGCTTTTGGGGATTGATTGGTTAACTACTCATCATGCCAAAATTGATTGCTTTTGTAAGGTTGTTAGTTTTCATATTCCTAAGCAACCTATTATTCGAATTCAGGCAATCAAACCATTGAAGTCAAACATTTTCATATCAAGCCATGAAGTCATTCGTTTATTACGGATGTCAAGTTTTCTTAGTCCATGTTATGGATTTGAATAAAGACACGTCAGATTTGAATAATATTCTTGTTGTTATTGATTTTTCCTGACGTATTTCCTGAAGAATTTATTGGCTTACTCCCAAAGACTGATATTAAATTTTGTATCGACTTTGAACCCGGTACAAAACTCATTTCCAAAATCTCATATTGAATGGCTCTATTGAACTTCGTGAGTTAAAAATTCAACTATAGAATTTGGTACATGAGCCTTTATCTTGTGACTTCCTTTGTGGAATTCACCCAAAGCGAGACTCTCTGTAGGGGACGCCATATTCGATGCGATAGTAAATCGATAGGTGTCATTGTGACGTCTTTATCCAAGGTTGGGATATGAGTCACGATTGAGAACAACCTAAGTCGGTAATCGAAATGCGTAGTTTTCAGGCTTAGTTGGTTATTATCGGAGATTCGTTGAAGGATATTCTCGAATCGCTATTCCATTAACGTAGCTAACTTCGTAGAGATACAAAATTCGAATGGAGCAAGGAATGTGGGAAGAGCTTCAAGAACTCAAGAGGAGACTCATTTCAAAGACATGTTTTGACCATGCCCATCCCGGAAAAGCGAACGTGGTAGGCGACGTGTTGAGTAGAAGATCGTATACAAGAAATGAAAGTACGATATTGTCAAAGACTAATTTTGTATAATTTACAAATAATAGAGATGGAGATGAAAACTCTAGGTACCCACGTGATGATATCTGAGTATAATCGACTTTAATCAATAAAGTTAAAGTCGCTTTCAAGCCAAGCGAAATCTTGAGATGCGTATGATGAAGAAAGTACAAGAAGGAGCTATTCAAAGCGAGAATTGATGAAGAAGGAATACTTGAGTCCACTCTAGACTTTGTGTTCCTAACAACTCGATTTGAAGTACAAGATTATGATGGAGGCACACAATACACCATTTGCAATCCATCCGGAAGTACTAAAATGTATCGTGATCTTCGACATACATTTTGGTGGAACAATATGAAGAGAGAGATTGCAAAGTTTATCTCAATGTGTTTAACTTGTTAACGTGTAAAGGCGGAGCATCTAGTACCTAAGGGTCCGTTGCAACCACTTGAGATTCCGGAATGGAAGTGGGAACACATTACCATGGATTTCATTACGGGTCTTCCTATGGTTTCTCAAGGCATCAATGCTATTTGGGTTATTGTTGATAGATTAACCAAGTCTGCTCATTTCTTGCCGATACGGGAGACTTATTCACTTGAACGTCTTGCTAGTATGTACGTAAATGAGATTGTGAGGTTGCATGGCATGCCTGTATCCATAGTTTCGGATCGTGACCCAAGATTCACTTCAAGATTTTGGGTTAGCTTGCAAAAAGCTATGGGCACGGATTTGCGATTTAGTTCGGCATACCATCCCCAAACGGACGGACAATCAGAGAGGACTATTCAAACTCTTGAAGATATATTAAGACTCTGTGTCCTAGACTTCAAGGGTAGTTGGGATAAGTATTTACCATTGGTGGAATTCTTCTACAACAACAGTTATCAGGCAAGTATAGGTGTAGCTCCATTCGAAGCATTATATGGACGAAAATGTCGTTCTCCAATATGTTGGGATGAGGTGGGTGAAGCAACATTGTTGGGACCCGAAAGTTAAATACGTATGACTACCGAAAAGATCCAAATGATTCGACAACGTATACAAACGGCACAAGATCGACAAAAGAGTTATGCGGATCTTCATCGAAAGGACGTGGAATTTAGTGTAGGGGATCATGTATTATTACGAGTTGCTCCATGGAAGGGAGTTACAAGATTTGGGAAGAGAGGAAAGCTCAAATCCACGATTTATTGGTCCATTTCAAATTCTTGACCGAGTAGGAAATGTAGCCTATAGACTTGCGTTACCTCCAAGTATGTCTCGTGTTCATAATGTGTTTCACATATCTGTACTTCGTAAATATGTGAAAGACCCGAACCACGTTATTGAGTTAGAACCGGACGAGATACCAAGACTTAACGTATGAGGAGTACTGTCAAGATCTTGGATAGGAAGGAGCATGTCCCACGCCAAGAAAGGTCATACCACAAGTTAAAGTTTTGTGGAGGAATCATGCTATAGAGGAAATGACACGGGAATTGGAAAGCGAAATGAAAGCGAGGTATCCTCACCTTTCAAAACACCAGTACGTCACGTCAATTTCGAGGACGAAATTTCATAAGGAGGGAGGTTGTAAGACCGAAAATTTTTAAATAAAAAGGAATTTCCTTTATTTATTATTTTGAAATAGTAAGGGTTGATTTGATTAATGTGGATAGTTAAGGGTTAAATACGCAAATATTTCAAAATAAGCAAGTGGTTATAAAATATTCATTTTTGTGGGGAATATTCGTTTGGTCGTGGAATATTAAATCTTTGTCAGGGAATATTAAATACGACAGTAGCCACCGTGTGGGCCCCATAACTAAAAGCGATTGGATGAAGAAAGCGACAAATATAAGTTGGTTAAAAATAACGGCGTAGTTATTACCGAATTAAGATCGTTGGAATACCCGGTGGTTAAAATACGAATATGGCGTGGTTGCACACGAAGTATTACCAGTATTGCACGTAATTGTTGAATTATTGATCCTTACGTAAGAAGGCACTACTCAATAATTTTCACGGTGAGTTACTATTCAATATTTTATTTTATTGATTCAATAATTCTTTGCGTTGATATTTTATATTATCTTTGTTCAATAATTGTCATCGCACATTATCTCCATTATCGGATCAATAATTCATATAATATTATTAGATAGCATTATTGGCAATGTCTAGAAAGTTACATCAAGGAGAGGTTTGGTCACCTAATTCATGGCGCCGAGAAGGAGAGATCCTTATCGGAAAGCCCTCTTTCCTAGAGCAACTGGTCATCATAAATGTGATTACGTAATATTATTTGTGAATAATTAATTATTGATTCATATGATAAGGAAATATTTATTTTATATGAATATAAATGATGGATTTATTTATGTGGTTATTAATGAAGGAATTAATGTTGAGGTGTTTTATCAGTATTTTATTGGATTGGAGGTATTAAAAATTAAATCAGGGGTTTTGAGATATATTGCGGGGGTTATAATTTTTAATCCGACCGTTGGATTGTGGTAATTTTTGGGTATGTTATACATACATAAGTTGAGTATATGTCCACAAATTTTGAACCGTTAAAAATTCACGAATGATTTGTTATGAATTTTAAGAGGTGTCTGATTCGGAAATTAGGTTTATAATTGATTTTGGTGGAAAATTCTAGAATTGAGTGGGCCCCACTTGTGGTTGGTGAAAAAAATGTGCTGAATTTTATTTCAAATGTGGTGGGTGGCAATAGTAGCAGGTAAAGCCATCAGGTAGCAGGTCAAGTCTGCTTCGGCGGGCTAACATTTTCCTATAAATAGAGGGCTAAGTTAGAATTGAAAATCACACCAGAAACAAAGTTTTCTCTTTCTCTCTCTATATTTTTGTAAGCGTATTTTGTGAGTATTTAGATACTTTGAGAGTTCTTTGTCAAAGACAAGTTTCATTCAAAGATCACTTCCGACCTTTCCTTAGAAAGCAATCGATTCTTTGAGGTAAGGGATATTATTTTTTTCGTAATGATATTATTTCTTCAATATCATTATGCTGAAATGTTGATCTGAAGTTTTTATCAAATTTGGAACTTTTTCATGTCGGGGTTACTATTCATGAGTTACTATTCATGAGTTACTATTCATGAGTTACTATTCACGAGTTACTATTCACGAGTACTATTCATGAAGCGTGAAGATGTTTTTGTGGAATTTCTATCTTTTGGTGTCGGAGTTACTATTCACGTATACTAAGACTATTCACGTATTCTGAGACTATTCACATATCGGCACTATTCAATCGAAAAATAAAATTTCTTCTTTTCGTCCAAAATATCTATTCGGATACTAGCTTTGATTGTATCCATGTTTTGATCATTCTTGAATTTTACACCACTATGATTATTTTTGAGGTATTGGTTGGACATGGATAAAACAAAGTACGAATCCTTAATCCTTAATCCTTGTCATTTTGTTTCAATTGGATTCGTTCTTTAAAAATATTTTTCATCATCCTCGGTCTTAAATGATGATATTATTGAATATCTTTGGCACAGTAGTGCAAAAGATGAATGATTCTCAAGAATATCTTTGGCTTTGTAGTGCAAAGATGAGCGGTGTTTAAATGAACATGAATGATCGATGAATATCTTTGGCTTTTGTAGTGCAAAGATGAAAAAGTGTGTTTAAATGAACATGACCGATCGATGAATATCTTTGGCTCAGAGTGCAAAGATGAGCAGTGTTGAGAGATGAACATGACCGATTGATGAATATCTTTGGCTCAGTAGTGCAAAGATGAATATTTGATTTGAGATGAATATTGATTGATGTTACGAGGATAAAATATTAATGATGGATCGTTAAATTCATAGATTATAGTAGATTTCATTCTCTACGTAACTCTTCTATGAATTATTATTTTCATTGCGAATATTGATCTGAAACTTGTTGTCTATTGTATTCTATCAGATTTTTCCCAGTTGGAGACTAACGATAATTGGTTGTATATTATCTTAGTCATAACATTCTTTTTGGGCTAGTTGAGCTCACCCTTTTCCTTGTTGTTCCATTTTTCTTCTCGGGAGGCGAGAATGTAGCGAGTACTAGTCGGGTATGGAATGAAGGTTCTAGAGAGAGTTGTTTAGTAGTCCTCACCATTATTGTAAAATAATGTATCAATAAATGTGATGAGGATTTATTTGAGTATAAATATTGTCTAGAAGATAATATTTGTATTTAAACTCTGATTTTATTGTTGTGATAATAAAGTTGTAGTTGTTTCGCATACCATGTATTTGGCGACTCGAGAATGGGTTGGATGGAATGGACCTATTTTGGGGTCGTCACACTATTGGCCAAAGATATTCAACAACGAGTCATCTTTGCACTACTGAGCCAAAGATATTCAACAATGAGATCATCTTTGCACTATGTGCCAAAGATATTCAACAACATATCATCTTTGCACTACAGGCCAAAGATATTAATATCTCAAAGAAATATATAATCATTTCAGAATCTATAAAAATAATAATTATAACCATGTTTGATCAATTCACCTTTGTACTTAAGCTAAAGATATTCAATTATAAATTCAATGGTAATGATCATACCAGTCAACAATTCAACTTTGCACTACTGGCCAAAGAGAACCCATAGTCACGATCATACCAATAATCTACCCATCTTTATACTAAAGTCAAAGATAAATTTTATCACCAGGATTATAAAAATGTTATATATGATAATAAAAACAATATGATCAACAACTGCATTTAATTTCAAGAGAAAGATTCATAAATCAATGATAATTTGGTCAGAAAAAGAAACCAATTTTGTCGTGAATAGTACTCGTGAATAGTAACTCGTGAATAGTAACTAGTGACATATATGTGAATAGTGTCGTATACGTGAATAGTAACCCCAACACAAAAAGGTAAAAATTCCACAATAAAATTCATATCAATATTTCGGCATAATGATATTGAAAGAATAACATCATTACGAAGAAAACAACATCCCTTACTATCCCTTACCTCAAAAGAACAGTACTTCTGATCGGAATATCAGTATAAGACTGAAGGAAACTTGCACTGACGAATAGCAACTCACAAAGTATCTAAATACTCGCAAAATACGCTCGATAATATAGAGAGAGAAAGAGAGAAAACTTGTTTCTGGTGTATTTTCCATTCTAACCTAAGCACCTATTTATAGGAAAATACTAAAACGCTAAAGCAGACTTGACCTGCTACCTGATGGCTTTACCTGCTACTATTCCCACCCAACATTTTTGAAATAAAATTTCAGCACATTTCTCACCAACCAAAGGTGGGGCCCACCAATTCTACAAATTTCCAAAATGTTTTATCGTTTAAACAATAATCAGAAACTTCAATAATTCATAAAAATAGCTCGTTTATCAAAAAAATATGAATTTTGTGTCCATTCTATGCGAAATCGAATTCTCTATAACTTCGTAGATTTAAGTTTTTCCAAATTTCAAACAAAAAATGTCTGAAATCCACCTACGGACAATTTTCAACACCTCTTAAAATTCATAACAAATCATACGTTCATTTTTAACGGTTCAAAATTTATGGACATATACTCAACTTATATATGTACAACATATCCAAAAATCACAACGATCCAACGGTCGGATCAAAATTATAACTCGCGCAATAGAGCTTTAAGAACACTGATTTGATTTTCAGACTATAAGTCCCTCGTACCAGTTTCACTCAAACAGTCATCACAAAAAATCCACAAAGAATATTTAGGTGATTCAACTTTTTACGCTTAGCTTACTTCCAGGGCTTTCTTTTTATATATGGGTCATTTCCTAACTCATTATACACAAAGAGTTATGGATTTTACAAAATCAAGTAGTAAACTGATTTTTCTGAAAATCCCATATTTTGTTCTTCTTTTCGACAAAATATTAATAAAACACCTCAGCATTAATTCCTTCATTTATATCCATATAAAAATATATATTTCCTTATCATATAAATCAATAAATAATTATTCACAAATAATATTACAGAAGCACAATAATGAGAACTAGGCCGTCCCCAGGAAAGAGGGGGCTTTCCGATAAGAATTTCTCCTTACTGGCGCGCAATTAGGTGACCAAACCTCTCCTTGACAGAACTTTCTAGACATTGCCAATAATCTTATCTAATAATATTATTCAAATAATATGAATTATTGATCTGATAATGGAAAATAATGTGCAGTGACAATTATTGAAACAACAATAATATAAAATATCAACGCAGCAATTATTGAACTAATAAAATAAAATATTGAACAGTAATTATTGTAACAATTATTGAGTAGTGCCTTCTTACGTAAGAATCAATAATTTCAAAAATACTGTGCAATACTATGTGCTACTGTGCAACCACGCATATTACTGTATTTTAACCACCAGGTATTCCAACAGAGTTAACGGTAACAATTACGTCGTTATTTATAAAAACTCAAACTTGTCATTTTCTTCATCCGACCGTTTTCCGTCATGGGGCCCACAAATGGCTGCGCCATCGTACAAATATTTCCCGCCAAAAGGAATATTCCATGACCAAACGAATATTCCCCGACAACAATAAGTACTTTATAGCCACTTGCTTATTTTGAAAAAAAAAAATCACATATCACCCTTAACTTTAACTTTTTATCAATTTAATTATTTACTAAATAAAAAAATTGAATACTTTTATTTCATAAAATTTGGGGTCTTACAACTATGAGATACCTCAGGAGATCAAAGAATGGGTCAAAGACAAACCCAAGCCAAATCTTGATCAAACCACCTCTTTTAACCTTGGAACATCAGAAAACCCCAAACAAATCCAGATTGGTACGAACCTTACTCCAAGCCAAAGGAATGACATAGTTACTCTAGTGACCCAATTCCAGGATGTGTTTGCATGGTCTCATGAAGATATGTTCGGTTTGTCAACTGACATTGTCATTCATTGCCTTCCCATCAAAGAGGGATTTAAGCCAGTCAGACAAAAACTCGGGCGATAAAAACCTGAGTGAAGTTTGCAAGTCAAAGAAGAAATTGTGAAAAAATTTCAAGCCGATATCATCATGGTATCAACATACCCTGAGTGGCTATCCAACATAGTCCCCGTGCCTAAACCTGGAGGGTAGGTGCGAGTTTGCATGGATTACAGGGATCTGAACAAAGCTTGCCTTAAAGATAGCTTTCCCGTATCATTCATCCACATACTCATTGACAATACAGCTCAGTATGACATGTATTTCTTTCTTAACTGCTTTTCGAGGTATCATAAAATCATGGTTGGTGAAGAGGATCGTAAAAAAATTGCATTCATCACCCTTGGGGAACCTTTTGCTACAGACGGTTGTCATTCGGCCTCATCAATGCCGGAGTTACCTATCGGCGAGCTATGATGGCTCTTTTCCATGATCTAATTCACAAAGAGATAGAAGTCTATGTGGATGACATCATTATCAAGTCCCGAAGGGAGGAAGACCACCTAGATCATCTCAAAAAGCTCTTCAGCCAGTTATGTAAGTATAACTTGAAGCTGAATCCGGCCAAGTGCGCCTTTTGCGTCAAATCAGGCAAGTTGTTGGGATTCCTAGTAAGCCACAAAGGCATTGAATTGGAGCCTACAAAAATTCAGGCCATCACGGAAATGCCAATACCCCAGATAGAGAGGGAAATACGGGGATTTTTAGGAAGAGTCAATTTCATCAACCGATTCATCTCCCAACTCACAGCAACGTGTGAGCCTATCTTCAAGTTGCTAAGAAAGAACTCCTACAAGAAATGGAATGAAGAGTGTCAAAAATCCTTCCTTGCCATCAAAGAGCAGCTAATCAAAGCTCCTATTTTGGTACCTCCCAGGGATGGTGTTCCCCTGTTCATGTACATGTCAATCAATGACAATGCCATGGGCTGCATGCTGGGACAGAAAGATGATAGAGGCCAAGAAAGAGCTATCTATTACCTCAGTAAATGATTCAGCAGCAATGAACACAAGTATACTCTGATTGAGAAAACTTGTTGTGCTTTAGCATGGGCCTCCATCAGATTACAACATTATCTCCATGGTCACACAACCCATCTCATATCCTGTGTGGAACCTCTCAAGTACGTATTCAGTAAACCCATGTTGAATTATCGAGTGTCCAGATGGCAGTTGATCCTCCAATAATTTGACATCATCTATGTGATGCAAAAGTCTATCGAAGGTTAAGGAATTGCGGATCAACTGGCCTTCGCACCTTCAGGGGATTTTAAACCATTGGAAACTTACTTCCCCAATGAAGGGGTAATGACAATTCAGCAACACCATCAGAACAATACACACCAACAATGGAAGTTGTATTTTGATGGAGCTATAAACATGTAAGGTTCTGGAGCTGGAGTAGGTCTAGTATCCATTTCAGGGGGAGAAATATCCCATTGTCGTCAAGTTGCAGTTTGCCAACACCAATAACACAGCTGAATATGAAGGCTGTATCATAGGGTTGAAACTAGCCTAATCCATGGGCGTTAGACGGTTAACTATCTTTGGAGATTCTGAATTGGTAATTAGACAAACCACAGGGATCTATCACACCAAAGAACTACATTTGCTGCTTTACCATCGACAAGTTATCCAGATGGCTTCGGAGTTTAAAGAAATATCCTTCCTCATCATTCCTCAGAATAGGAATGACTTTGTGGATGCACTAGAAATGTTGGTCTTCTTGATCAACATACTTGATAAGGAAAACATGCCAAATATCATAGTTGCCCGGCAAAAGGCACCAGCCTACGGGAACTACATTGGAGAAGTATCGGATGAGCTGTCTCCCATCCAACACCCTTGGTATTAACATATCAAGGAATATCTGCGAGATGGATCTATACCTACTGAGGCGAGTCGAGCTGAAAAAAAGCGAATCCATCGCATGGCCATGAAATTCTACCTGAGTGGAGACACACTCTACAAAAGAGATACAGGACTAGGCCTTCTCAAGTTCCTAGACAAAGATCAAGCTTAACGGCTCATGAATGAAATCCATGGTGGAGTATGTAGCCCACACATGAGCGGCCTTCTACTTGTCAAGAAAATTCTAAGAACATGGAAATATTGGCTCTCTTTAAAGGTTGATTCTAAGAACATGGCAATATTGGCTCTCTTGACGTGATGATCACGTCAAGAGATGTTAACAATGCCAAATTCATGGGAATTCTATCCACGCCCCTCCAATGGAGCTCCACAATATGAGTTCGCCCTAGCCCTTCTCAATGTGGGAAATGGACATGATCGGGCCAATCGAGCCCAAAGCCAGTAATGGTCATCAGTTTATCTTCACTATGATCGATTACTTCACTAAGTGGGTAAAAGCAACCTCTTCCCCCAGGGTTACTAAAGAGGTAATCATTGGTTTCATAAAAAACAATGTCATTTGTCGATACGGACAACCAGAAGTGATTGTATCAAAAAATGACAAAAACCTCAACAACCAAATGATGGAGGAGTTATGTAGTAAATTCCACATCAAACATCTCAACTCCGTCATCTATCATCCAAAGATGAATGGTGTTGTTGAAGAGGCTAATAACAATATCAAAAAGATCATGTAAAAGATGTCCGCCAATCACAAAGGATGGCCTGACTTGTTACCTCTGACTCTATTAGCCTACAGAACCTCAATGCACACTTCCACTAGGGCAACCCCCTACTCATTAACCTATGGCATGGAAGCAGTGCTCCCCATAGAGGTGGAAATGAAATCCCTCAGAGTGTTGCTAGATGCTTAGATGGATGAAGATCAATGGTTATAAGATCGGTACCACCAATTATCTCTAATAGATGAAAGGCAGGCCGCATCCATTTTTCATGGTCAGTTATACCAACAGAGGATTGCTCGATCCTACAATAAGAAAGTTCGGCTATGGAAGTTCAAAGAACATGACTTGGTCTTAAAGAAGATTCTTGACAACCAAGATCAGTCCAAGGGAAAACCCAAACTGGGAAGGCCCATTTATTGTCAACGAGGTATTGACAGGAGGAGCCCTCAGATTACAAAAGATGGATGGCGAGGAATTTTCCCAACTTATCAACTCGGACACTGTGAAACGGTATTATGTTTGAGGTCACCTGCAAACCAGCATCCTGGTTCTGGATCACCAGATACCCAGTCAATTAAGGTTTTCAAAACCTTTCACTACATGCAACCTTTCTTCATATCAGTTTGCCCCATCAGGGACAAGCATACTTTCCAACCAGCAGCCTGGTTTTGGATCATTAGATCCATCACTTAAATCGGGTTTTCAAAACCTGTCACACCTTTAGTTTATCCCACTAGGGATAAAACTTTTCACACCTTCAGTTTGTCCCGCTAGGGATCAAACATTTCACAACTTCAGTTTGTCCCATGAGGGGCGAACTATGCAGATGTGATCTCCGCAATACACGGGAGTACGTAGGTAGCCATTTTTATGGTCCGGTCTAACTATAGAAAAAAAACAAAAAAAATCTCTACACCTTCTTCACCACCTTCAACTTTTAACCTTTTAACGCTAGGTTGGAACTACGCAGTCTTGATCTCCCCTCATCAATAGGAGTACGTAGGCAGCCATTTATGGTGCGGTCTCACCCCCTACCAAAACACAAAAACTTGTCAATGGTACTGGGATCATCCTTCAAACCTTCAAACCACACCTTATCAGCTTAGACCAAAGGGATGGAACTACCTGGTCTCCCCACATAAATGGGAGAAAAAACTGGTAACCATCTAAGCTGCGGTTGAATCCTCAAAGAGAAACACAATTCCATAAGAGATGGAACTACCTGGGCTCCCCAATACAAAGGAGTATCGGTGACCATCTGTAGGGTGGTTAATCTTATATAGGAAAGCCACAATCCTCTCCATAACCATATACAGAAACTAGTCCCAAGAAACCAAAGGGTAGGGGGATACAAAGATCAATAATCCATTCTAAAAGATCCTGAGATATTTCATGTCCGTCCATCAAGGAGGAGTTCAGAATACATCAAGATCACAAGTCCTGAAGAAACAGGCAACTATCAAGCAAGTAACAAGGCATAACTAAAAGGGAAGTGAATCAAAATATATTTCCTTGCCATATAATATTGTTTGATATATACAATGTGTCATGTACATGTCAAAAATGGCTAAGCTAGTCTATGCAAGAAAATCCAAGCTAATCTATAAACCAGTGGATAAGCGTGCCATCAAGTACAACATGGCATCCCTCTTAGAAGAATGAGGTAACTCTGTGAGCTCCTGCCCTAGGGTATCAACGTGAGCCAAGAGATATACAGCCATCTACATGGTGAAACTATGCTCATCAATAAACATGATCATCTCTGTAATGATATCAACAGTATGGGATCTCAATGCAGTACTATCTACAGTAGCAGCATCTCAGGCAGATAAAGCACCATCTCGCTCAATAACAGCCGCATCCCTAGATGATCGAGCCTCGATTTGCTCAGCAACGACGATATCTCTATGATCCAGAGCATCATCTCTCTCAACTAGAGCGACATCTCTACTAGTAAGAGTTGTCAACATCAAGACCCTAGCTTGATCCCTCTCAAATGTCATCAGATGTAGACTATGCTCTAAATACTCTACAGAATGTGGAGTCATAGCAGCAAAAGTACTGGGGGAATCAATAAGAGTTGTTGATAACCCAACAAACAGCTCATCCTCAATAGGAGAATCAAGGTCCTCCATAGGCTCTCCACTATCAGAATTAACGCCCGGCTCTGTGGATACAACCCTAACCAATGCAATATCTGCCTCTATCCATGAAGAATACTCTGTGGAATGACCTAGATGGCTAATAGTAAAATCAGTCCTCTCACGATGTGCCCAACATGCATAAGCCCTAGACAAGTCCTCTGCTGACAAAAGCTCAGATGATAAACGATGACCCAATTCCCCATCAAAGGAATGAACATCTTAAAACTGGTCAAATTGTGCCATCACAGCCAGTGGGTGATATGTGGTCATGCCCCTCAAACCAGCCAGAGGAAGATAATCTATGCCAGATGTATGAGTAATAAAGTTGTAGGGAGAGCTGAGCCCTGTACACGGAAGAATGACAAACGGATCCTCGATCCCTGCCAAGAAAACTGAACAAGAAGCAGCGTATGGACACTCCGCCGGCTGAAAGGAGTAGGACATCTCTATCTCATGAGAAAAATAATACCCAGGGCGTCGAAATGTGCAAATCGGTCTCAAGTGTGTCATAAACCATACATACAATAAGACTGAGCTACCTACAAACGTCCCCACAGAATGGGCATGGCAATATGTGGTCGACCTAAAAGTCTCTGCCAAAATCATTGCCAAAATGGTATGTCCCTCCCGAAGAGCGCGAACCGCCATAATCACGCTGATGTCCAAGTGGTGCATGTACAATGGCATGTATAGATAGGCCACCATACACATCAAGAGTACATCTACTCAGGCAATGCGTCAATCATCCTCCGAAGTGGTGAAATCACCAGAGTGATGTGTGTAACTGTCCAGTGTCCCAAATCTATCAATCAGAAAACGTATGGACACTACATGCCCTGATGATATCTCATCCAAGGCTACTATGCGCCTCAAACCTGTGAGGGTCATAAACTGTCGGCTCATATCTCCGACAGCCATCTGAGCGCAAGGCCTATCCAGCGGCAAATCTATCAGACGCTCATACTCTTCTAATGTGGGAGTCAACTCATGGGTAGCAAACTGGAACACCTGCCTATCCGGTACCCAGTACTCTAGCTTTTTCTCTACCAAGCCTAATGGAAACTAGAACATCAGGAGGATCACAAAGTGGCGCAGAAGCTGGTCAACTATCCAGCGGAAAATCTATCAGACGCTCATACTCTTCCAATGTGGGAGTCAACTCATGGGTAGAAAATTGGAACACCTGCCTATCCGGTACCCAGTACTTTAGCTTTATCTCTAAAAATCCTAATGGAACCTGGAACATCAGGAGGGTCACAAAGTGGCACAGAAGCTAGTCAACTGTCATCCTATCTAAGGAGGACAAACTTTCATACCATAATCTCAAACAGGAGGCCACTAATAGTGGTGGGGTATGCTTTATATGGCTAACTATCGAGGAAGACATCCGTAGGCATGTGTTGTGACACCCCCAAATCTAGGTACTTCAATTCCACAGGATTTGGTGTTCACTGTACAAATATCATCTATCTATCTACCCATAATAAATGCAAGCCATGCAATAGATAGAATAAAAATCTTCCCTTTAAGGGTTACAACATCCGAATAATAATAATACAATCCCGAGTTAAACTAATCTTAAACATCATGTATGAATCATAAAAAATAAGTCTTAAACAACATCATTAACTCAAGTCTAACATAGATACATCATCAAATAAAATAACAAGTCTTCATCACTTGCTAACTTTGCCCTTGCCTTTACTAGTGGAAGGTTCATCGGTTCTTTCGTTCTTAACTGCAATGTTATTAATAAGCAAGAGTGAACACTATTGCCCACAAGTATAACAATGAAATAATAGTATAATAACATGCGAGTGAATCAAAGACATCTGAATAAAAGCTCAACTTTTGAATCAAGAATGAATAACAAGAATCAAAAGAATTCTGAGGGTCATAAGACCTTTAACTATGTCCTAGGTTATCAAGGGTTATACTTGAAACCTTTAACAGTCATAAGACTATGGACCTTTCTTCTCGTACTTAGGGAGATCAGCCCTTAGTACCATACTATGCACAATATCTTAACGCTAACACATAAGTAAATCCCTTTACAGGGTTGTTCATCTCAGTTTGACATTCGAGTCCGCACCAAAGGGAGTTTGGTTTGGATAATTCAATAAGAGTTCTAAAATTTAGAACGTTCATCAACTATGGACTAGTTGAATCAATAAGGTTCACTAGTCTAACAAGGTTCAACAATAATGATATTCAAATCTAAATAATAATCTCAAGAAGTATACAATAGAATGATTATTGTATAACAAAATCATACTTTGAAAAGATAATCAATCTTTAATATTAAAATTTGACTTGAATAATAGTAATGATAATTTACTCAAAGTAAATAAAAACTTGAACAATAATGACAAGTAGGGTTAGGAAACTTGCCTCGTGCATATATTACACTTTAACTAAGCACGTTCTTTGAATTTAATCTTACATACCATTCACATTCACAATACCAGTTAATTATAACTTAACTAATCATCAAAAACACATTTTCTTTGTCTAACTTCAGTTATGACTATACTTAGTCAAATTACTACATTCGGTGTCCCAAAATAACATTTCATGAATAACAAGTTAATTATGTATTCAATAATTCAATTCACATGCAATTATGTTATTTACATGTTAAACAACTATTTTATATCTCATTATACTTCTAACATATGTCCATGTTCGTTACATTAAGTTACTAACACATTGCTATACTTAATCATTTTTTTAAAATTCCATTTCTGAACTTTTACGGAGAGTGGTATTGTATTTCAACATTATATTTCTGGTATTCATATTATGATTGATGATGGGCTATGACGGACTCTTGGCGTAGCGGCTCAAGACTTGGCGCTTCTGGTGGCAGGAAATAAGGCACAAGTCTGCGGTAAGCATGGCATGGCGAACAGAACTGCTTTTGCAATTTAAAAATTGCAGAACACATCCCAAAAACTCCAATTAAATTACTACTACACGAAATAAATCATACCCACATGTTATAATTCATGCATAAACATAACCCAACATTTATAGAATGGTTTTAACACATTAAAACACATAATCACAGAACTAAAATATGTGAATTTCACTTAGTTTGATGTTCTTGAAGGTTTTGAAAATAAAACATGAAAATTATCACTACGGATTCATTATAACAGCATACGAGTGTAAAATTTAAGGATAATATATGATCAATACATGAAATATCACGTATAAGGCCATAAGGCCAAAACCCATACTCTGTAATTTTGTAGAAATCATATACTACGTATTTCCATGAAACTGATGACATGGAATCATGCAATATGTATATAAAACATGCTACTATGACATAAATCACGTATATAATCACATAGTCAATACACTTTCCAACCACAGAGAATTTTACAGAAATTGGAGAGCCATATTTTATAACATTAAATGACGTAACAATGAAAATTGGGTTGGAGAGAATTACCCAAAGCGTAGAGTGTAATGTAGGAGATGAATTGAAACTCTTCTCAAACTCTTTTTCAATCACACACTCAAAATTTATAACTTTTCTCTCTGAATTCTCAACTTAGCATATATGAACAATATAATATGCTAGAGGCGTATAAAAACTGACGTGATGAAGGTCAGTTACCCAGTCATGGGTAACTGTTATTAACTTCTCCTAGAGCCTTGTTTCGCTAGCATAATAGATTACAAAACCAATTAATTAAATAAAGCTTTATCATATAGTTTAATTCATGTCACACCCACTTGCACAATAAATCAAATATATTATTTAATTTAATATAAATAAAATATAATAATTTCTCATAAATTCACATAGTCATATAATTAATTTCTCATTAATAAATAATGTCAAATTATTAACTCTCTAATAAATAATTAAATTAATTAAAATACCAATAGGCTTATTAAATATTTCTTTTTAATACAATAAGCTCACATAATCACATACTTCGATAATAAAATTCTCTACATTAATTTAATAAATATAACACATATAATTAAATTAATCTACCACAATTGCATCAATTAATTATTTGATCTAATAATTAAATCATTTTAATATTTATTTACTTCAATAAATATTAAAATTAAATTATAAAAATCTCGTTCGTCACATCTTTCCCCCCTTAAAAGGATTCTGTCCCCAGAATCACGACTCAATAAATTTGACCTGTTACATTCTCCCCCCTTACAAAGATTTTGTCCCCAAAATCGCTTACACATAATTAAGTAAATAAATGAGGGTAGTTCTTAATCATATTCTCTTCGAGTTCCCACGTAGCTTCTTCAGCGTTGTAGTTCCTCCAAATTACCTTAATGAAGGTATAACTTTATTTTGAGAACTTGTTGTTTTTTGACGACAATTTGAGCAATGTAAATTTCTTCGTAAGATAAGTCTTTCTCAAAATGTAGGGGTTCATATTCAATTACATGTTTGTAATCGGCTTTGTAGGGTCGTAACACAGAAACATGGAAGACGTTGTGGACATTCTCGAGTGCTGGAGGTAAGGCTACTTCGTACGCGACTTCTCCGATTATACGCAATACTTCAAATGGTCCAATGAATCTTGGGCTCAATTTCCCTTTCTTTCCGAATCTGATCTTTCCCTTCTAGGGAGAGACCTTTAAGAAAACATAACTACCCGCCTCAAACTCAATATTTTTACGATGTGAATCAGCGTATTTCTTCTGTCTATCTTGAGCGGCTACCAGTCGTGCTCGGATCACTTTGACTATTTCTGCTGTCTGTTGTACCAATTCTGGCCCTAGCAATTGTCTTTCGCCAACTTCATCCCAATAAAGTGGAGTTCTGCACTTTCTGCCGTATAATGCTTCGTAAGGCGGCATGCCTATACTAGTGTGGTAACTGTTGTTGTAGCCAAACTCTACTAACGGTAGGTGATCATCCCAATTTCCTTTAAAGTCCATCACACAGGCTCTTAGCATATCTTCTAATGTCTTAATCGTTCTCTCACTCTGTCCGTCTGTTTGAGGGTGGTATGTTGTACTCATTCGTAATTGCGTTCCCATATATTCCTGTAGACATTTCCAGAAATTCGATGTAAAGCGCGGATCTCTATCAGAAATAATTGACACCGGTACTCCGTGCCTCAAAATAATTTCTTTTACATATAGCCTCGCCAACTGATCTAAGTTGAATCTAATTTTGATCGGAAGAAAGTGTGCTGATTTCGTCAGTCGGTCAACAATAACCCATACTGCGCCGTAGCCTTTCTGAGTCGTTGGAAGGCCAATCACGAAATCCATTGTAATATGTTCCCATTTCCATTTTGGGATCTCTAACGGTTGTAGCAATCCACTCGGTCTCTGATGTTCCGTTTTCACTTTCTGACAGGTCAGACACTTGGCAACACATCCTGCAACATCATGTTTCAAATTTGGCCACCAGAAATGTTGTCTAAGATCTTGGTACATCTTGGTACTACTACGGTGAATCAAATATCGTGAACTATGAGCCTCGCTCAAAATGTCTTCCTTAATTATTTGCACTGGCGGTACCCAAATTCTACTCTTAAATCTCAGCATTCCTTCCTTATCCATCTTAAATCTCGGTTCAGTTCCTTCAGATATCTTCTATGTCACCTTTATACATTCTTCGTCCTGAAGTTGAGCCTCCTTTACTTTATCTAGTAGAGTTGTACTAGATTGCATCTGAAATATTTTCTCATGAATCTCCATAGGATACTTCACTTCCAACTCTAGTTTCTCCATTTCTGTAATTAGCTCCTCCTGAGTAGTCAACATCATCAATTTCTCACGACCCTTTCTACTTAAGGCATCGACAACCACATTTGCTTTACCCGGATGGTATAAAATCTCACAGTCGTAATCCTTAATTAATTCCAACCATCTTCTTTGACGCATATTCAAATCCTTCTATGTAAAAATATATTTCAGACTCTTGTGGTCCGTATATATTTCACACTTCTCCCCGTAGAGATAGTGCCTCCAAATTTTTCAAGCAAAAACAACTGCAGCTAACTCCAAATCATGGGTCGGGTATCCCTTATCGTAATCCTTCAACTGTCGTGATGCATATGCAATGACTCTGCCATTTTGCATAAGCACACAGCCAAGTCTTTTATGTGACGCATCGCTAAAAACAACAAAATTTCCGGTATCATCAGGAAGGGATAACACAGGTGCCGTACTCAATCTCTTCTTCAATTCTTGAAAGCTCTCCTCACACTTCTCCGTCCAAAATATTTCACAGCTTTACGAGTTAAATTCGTTAACGGAGTTGCCATCTTGGAAAAGTCTTGTATGAATCTTCTATAATATCCTGCTAATCCAAGAAAACTTCTTACTTTCGACGGCGTTCTCAGCTGATCCCAGTTAATCACGGTTTCGACTTTAGATGGATCTACCAAAATTCAATTTTTATCGATCACGTGACCAAGAAATTGTACCCGTTCAATCCAAAATTTGCATTTCAAAAACTTGGCGTACAACTTCTCCCTTCTCAATACTTCCAACGTTAATCTCAAATGTTCTTCGTGTTCTTCTTGGGTTTTGGATTATACCAAAATATCATCTATAAATACAACTACGAATTTGTCCAAAAACAGCTTGAACACACCATTCATTAGTCCCATAAATGCTGCAGGAGCATTCGTTAGACCAAACGACATTACTAAAAATTCGTAGTGACCATATCGCGTTCTGAACACTGTCTTTGGTACATCCTCTGGCCTCACCTTCAGTTGGTGATAACCACTCCTCAAGTCTATCTTGGAAAAATATCTTGCTCCCTTCAATTGATCAAATAGTTCGTCGATCCTCGATAATGGATATCTGTTTTTAATCGTGACCTTATTCAGTTCTCTATAGTCAATGTAGAGTCGCATCGATCCGTCCTTCTTTTTCACAAACAACGTCGGCGCTCCCCACGGTGATACGCTCGGTTGAATGTACTTCTTGTCCAATAATTCTTGTAATTGTACCATTAATTCTTTCATCTCTACTGGTGCCATTCGGTATGGTGCCTTCGATATTGGAGCAGTTCCGGGCGCCAAATCAATTACGAAATCTACCTCTCTATCTGGTGGAAGTCCTAGAAAATCGTCTGGAAACACGTCGATGAAGTCCCTCATAATCGGTATCTCTTCTACCTTCGGATTCTCTTTTCGACTGTCGACTATGTAAGCTAAATATCCTACACAGCCTTGTCTTAATAACTTTCTAGCCTACATCATCGTCAGACAACTCACTTGTCTAAGCGACTTGCTACCATAAAATACAACCTTTGATGGGGTCATAAGGTTAATACGCTTCTTTTGGCAATCAATTACAGCTCTGTAATTGAATAACCAGTCCATTCCCAATATAACATCGAATTTCCCAAGTCGAATAGGGATAAGATCTACATTCATGATATTACCCTTCATATCCACTCTACAGTTCTTATACACGTACTTAACAGGGATTATCTCTCTATTCGCAATTTCTATGTTCATGGGATATTCCAACATATCCTTAAGTAAATCTAAACTATTATCAAAGTCATCAGATATAAAGGAACAAGTAGCACCCGAATCAAATAAAACATAAGCATTAATTTCATTGATCAGAATGATACCTGACACCACATCACGAGACTGAATTGCATCTTGCACCGTCATATTGAAAGTTCTGGCGGTCGGTCGGTTTGTTGTTGTTGGTCCGGTGATGGTTAAGGCATTTCCACTATTATTTCCACGGTTACCTCCTGGTCCTGCCCCTCCCGATCCCTTCTTAGGGCAGTCTCTTTCTAGATGATCCTTCGAACCACAGTTGAAACAAACACCCTTCTTTGGGTTAGGACAGTTAGGTGCTATGTGACCTTCCTGACCACAATTGTAGCATGCTCTTTTTCCTTTCATACATACTCCCAGATGAGCTTTCCCGCAGGTTGGGAATGCTTCGATTCTTTTCTTCTGATTACCTTGCTGATTTCCCGATAATGAGATGTCGTTCCACCTTTTCTTCTGATTGAAATTTCCACCTCCTGTGCCACTTCCACTGGCCTTGTTATTAATTTCACCTTCACTCTTCTTCTTCTTCTTCTTCTTCTTCTTCTTCTTCTTTTGATCTTGATTATACTTGGTCACCGCATCGCTTCCACCTTCAGCGAGGATGGCCTTTTCCAATACTCCGACAAATGTATTTATCTGAAACATTGATACTTTACTGTATACCCAAGGCTTTAGTCCTTGTTCGAATCTTCTGGCCTTTCTCTCGTCAGTGTGTACTTGGTACGGGGCGAACCTTACCAACTGGTTGAATTTAGCCGCGTAGTCAGGTACGCTCATGTTTCCCTGTTTCAGTTCCAGAAATTGAACCTCCATCTGATTCTGCGAACTAGTTGGGAAAAACATTTCGAAAAATATCTCTTTAAATCTCTCCCACATAATTACACCTTCACCTCCTCGCACTTTGTTTGCTTGCCACCAGTAGCTAGCCTCAGACTTCACCATAAGCGTTAAAAGCGGTCTTACGGTCTTCTAACCCTAGCAACGTCGAAAACCTTCTCCATTTCCATAACCCACATTTGAGCCTCGATTGGGTTCATGGAACCTTTGAACTCTGGCGGTCCCACACCTTGAAGTCTTTAAACGTTGTGTTTGGTGGAGCTTGAGGTTGATTGTTCATTGCTCGAGTCGAAGAAGTTAACTAGCTGTTGAGCAGGATTAGCGTTGGCATTATTGTTATTATTGGTTGACTCTTCTGGTAGGTTAAGCATTGTTGTCTTCTCTCCTGGCGGCATATTTACATTAAATAAGCGCTTATTAGAACTTTATTTATTTCTCTAAATAGTTAAGGCATTACTCAACAATTTAACATATCACTTAACACATTATCTCAAACAACTTGATATATATTCATTCAACTCAAAAGTTTTAACATCAAACTATTGCATCACTGCTATTTACATCAACTATCCTGGAATAAAGAATTCACAGGATTTAAACATTTAAAATATTCCTTCGTTCATAAACACGTCAGAATTTACATCTAAAACTAATTAAGTTCTTCACATAATTAAACAAATCATATCACTGTCGGTCAAGGTACTGATTAGCGTTGCTATACTCCTCTTCTAAGATGCGATACATCATCCTGCGATCCATCATGTACAATGGTAGTCCTTCGAACTGGATTGGGTACCTCAAAACTCGATCTTGGGTCTCATTCATTGCCTTGTTAAGTGTAGAATATGTCTGCCCAATCTTCGCCTTCTTTGCATGACCATCATCTTCTGCACGATCAGCTCGACGTTATTCTCTTAAACAGCCTTCCTCTGCTATTTTTAGTCTTTCAGAGGTTTCCTTCAGTTCCTTCTTCAGTTTCTCTATCTCCTCGGTCTTATCTTTGGTTTGACCCTTCTCATGGACCAAATCCCATTCTACATTTCCCAGTTGTGAGTGAAGAGTCGAAATCTCCCTCTCCTTCTGCTCTAGAGTAATATGCTGAATAACCGATCGCTCAGTCAAATCCTGGACCTCGTCTTGTAACTCTATGTTATGGTCCTATAACGTGTCATACATCTCAGCATCAACGGTGTACCGTGGTAACTCCTCTTCTTCCTCTTCATCTTCCTCAACAAATTCCTCCTCGGGATCCTCCTCAGTATCAGTCTCAGGTTCATGCTCCTAACCAACAACGGTGATCAATGGAGATGATTCCCTCTGTAACAGCTGTTCCCTAACGACATGAATGTCTCGGGGTTCCTCCTCTATAGGTACTATAGGTACTCGGGGTTCTTCCTCCCCAGCTTGACTAGCTTCTCCAACATTTGACATCCTAACAATAAAATTTTAAGTTTTAGTTACTAAGTCGTATCATCTAACGCATACTTTAACACATAAACACATAAGGTCTTTTATTATCTTCAATGAATTACAGAAATTCATTTCTTATAACTCGATAAGAGTTTTCCATCACTATCTTCTTTCTATAAGGCTACTACCTAAGGTTGTTCCCCCACCTAAGGTTCATAACCTACAGATAGAATAAAAATTTGGGTACTTCAATTCCATAGGATTTTGTGTTCACTGTACAAATATCATCTATCTATCTACCCATAATAAATGCAAGCCATGCAATAGATAGAATAAAAATCTTCCCTTTAAGGGTTACAACATCCGAATAATAATAATACAATCCCAGGTTAAACTAATCTTAAACATCTGTGCGGAATCATAAAAAAATAAGTCTTAAACAACATCATTAACTCAAGTCTAACATAGATACATCATCAAATAAAATAACAAGTCTTCATCACTTGCTAACTTTGCCCTTGCCTTTACTAGTGGAAGGTTCATTGGTTCTTTCATTCTTAACTGCAATGTTATTAATAAGCAAGAGTGAGCACTATTGCCCACAAGTATAACAATGAAATAATAGTATAATAACATGCGAGTGAATCAAAGACATTTGAATAAAAGCTCAACTTTTGAATCAAGAATGAATAACAAGAATCAAAAGAATTCTGAGGGTCATAAGACCTTGAACTATGTCCTAGGTTATCAAGGGTTATACTTGAAACCTTTAACAGTCATAAGACTATGGACCTTTCTTCTCGTACTTAGGGGGATCAGCCCTTAGTACCATACTGTGCACAATATCTTAACGCTTAACGATAAGTAAATCCCTTTACGAGGTTGTTCATCTCAGTTTGACATTCGAGTCCGCACCAAAGGGAGTTTGGTTTGGATAATTCAATAAGAGTTCTGAAATTTAGAACGTTCATCAACTATGGACTAGTTGAATCAATAAGGTTCACTAGTCTAACAAGGTTCAACAATAATGATATTCAAATCTAAATAATAATCTCAAGAAGTATACAATAGAATGATTATTGTATAACAAAATCATACTTTGAAAAGATAATCAATCTTTAATATTAAAATTCGACTTGAATAATAGTAATGATAATTTACTCAAAGTAAATAAAAACTTGAACAATAATGACAAGTAGGGTTAGGAAACTTGCCTCGTGCATAGATTACACTTTAACTAAGCACATTCTTTGAATTTAATCCTACATACCATTCACATTCACAATACCAGTTAATTATAACTTAACTAATCATCAAAAACACATTTTCTTTGTCTAACTTCGGTTATGACTATACTTAGTCAAATTACTACATTCGGTGTCCCAAAATAACATTTCATGAATAACAAGTTAATTATGTATTCAATAATTCAATTCACATGCAATTATGTTATTTACATGTTAAACAACTATTTTACATCTCATTATACTTCTAACATATGTCCATGTTCGTTACATTAAGTTACTAACACATTGCTAGACTTAATCATTTTTTTAAAATTCCATTTCTGAACTTTCTGGAGATTGGTAGCTATGGCTTATCAATATATTTGGTATTCATTTTTACATATGATAGTGCTGGCTATGACAGACTCTTATGCGCAATGCTCAAGACTTGGCGCTACTTTGTGGGGGAAATAAGGCATTAAGTCTGATGCGCCAGCATGGCGAACGAAACTATTTTGCAATTCGCGAAAATTGCAGAACACATCCCAAAAACTCCAATTAAATTACTACTACACGAAATAAATCATACCCACATGTTATAATTCATGCATAAACATAACCCAACATTTATAGAATAGTTTTAACACATTAAAACACACAATCACAGAACTAAAATATGTGAATTTCACTTAGTTTGATGTTCTTGAAGGTTTTGAAAATAAAACATGAAAATTATCACTACGGATTCATTATAACACCGAATTCGTTTATTTGAACTTTGGTCTCTTCGTATCAACATGCATAACAGCATACGAGTGTAAAATTTAGGGATAATATATGATCAACACATGAAATATCACGTATAAGGCCATAAGGCCAAAACTCATACTCTATAATTTTGTAGAAATCATATACTACGTATTTTCATGAAACTGATGATATGGAATCATTCAATATGTATATAAAACATGCTACTATGACATAAATCACGTATATAATCACATAGTCAATACACTTTCCAACCACAGAGAATTTTACAGAAATTGGATAGCCATATTTTATAACATTAAATGACGTAACAATGAAAATTGGGTTGGAGAGAATTACCCAAAGCGTAGAGTGTAATGTAGGAGATGAATTGAAACTCTTCTCAAACTCTTTTTCAATCACACACTCAAAATTTATAACTTTTCTCTCTGAATTCTCAACTTAGCATATATGAACAATATAATATGCTAGAGGCGTATAAAAACTGACGTGATGAAGGTGGAGTTACCCGATGGGTAATTGTTATTAACTTCTCCTAGAGCCTTGTTTTACATTAGCATAATAGATTACAAAACCAATTAATTAAATAAAGCTTTATCATATAGTTTAATTCATGTCACACCCACTTGCACAATAAATCAAATATATTATTTAATTTAATATAAATAAAATATAATAATTTCTCATAAATTCACATAGTCATATAATTAATTTCTCATTAATAAATAATGTCAAATTATTAACTCTCTAATAAATAATTAAATTAATTAAAATACCAATAGGCTTATTAAATATTTCTTTTTAATACAATAAGCTCACATAATCACATACTTCGATAATAAAAATTCTCTACATTAATTTATTAAATGTAACACATATAATTAAATTAATCTACCATAATTGCATCAATTAATTATTTAATCTAATAATTAAATTATTTTAATATTTATTTACTTCAATAAATATTAAAATTAAATTACAAAAATTTCGTTCGTCACACGTGTCATAAGACCATCCAGGGGTCAATGCTGAACTCATCTTTGGAAATACATATGCATAACATAATACATGCATGATAAATAATAGATGAAAATATGATGTAGGAAATGGAAAACAGTATGCATACATTCCTAAGTACATCATCATCTAAATACATCATCTCTGTATACAGCTAGAAAATACAAGGAAATGGGTCACAGCCACCCAACAACTAACAGAGGCCTATCAAAAGATATAATGAGAATGGGGCACAACCACCCAATATCTAACAGAGGAATAACAAAAGATATAGCAAGAAATACATCAGATGAAGTCAATAGTGTTGATGTTTACATCATCTAACCTATCCATATGATGTAACTCCACCTGAGTCATTGTATCTCCACCAGTAGGGATATCAGGCCGATACAATGGAGAATCTGCACTGCCAAAACTATCTGAATATGGGCCACCTGAAGGGCCAGCCCTTGAGCTGGAAGGATCAAAAGTATCCGCCTCGAAAGGATCTCTACCCAACTGCTAGATGAAAAAAATGTGCCCGGTCCAACTGCTGGGTCAAGCTATTAATCTGCGTCAATTTAATGAGTAGGCTCTCAGACGCAAGAAATCCAATCTGCCATCATGACGGAGCCAAGAACCATATCCCCCATGAACTGTGTCGCGCAGGTCTGAGCTCCGATGGTACGGGGGAACCACCAGCGGTAGAATGCCTCCTTAGTGAACGGTCCCTCTAACAAAGCAAAGCCATCAACTCCCACCAACGGGATATCACTGATCGGCGGCTGGGACACAAGCCAATAACGCCTAGACGGAGGATGGATCAGTATACGGATCTCTCATGTGGTGCTCCTGATAGCACGCTCTCCTAAATAGAGCTCCCAACCTCCATCTGCGAAGAGAGGAAGCATGCGGGTGCACATCACATGCTCGACACTAGTCGAGAAACAACCTTTAAAGCCAACTGTCAAGTGGTCCTTAGAACAAGGAACCCACGTAATGACATCGGCTGTCAAAAACTCCAACTATTAGCATGAATGGGTGAAAACCTTAGTTACAACAATCTTCGTCAAAGTGGAGTGGTGCCATTGTCATCCCCGTGGATATGTTTCTAAACTTAACAGGCTAACGGGACGAAGACATAGGAGTCTCTCATAGGCCCAAAACTGCCAATACAAGATCAAACATCTGCAGTCAGTCAACACTCTTTGCCCAAACAAGGGAAAGCAAAAGAGAAATACTCACCAGCAGGAATGGGTAAAATCCTAGCCAAGCCTCCGTTAAACCTTGCAAGCGTAGACGCATTCCCTTGAGGAAGTAGGCAAAGGTGTAGGAGCCCCAATCAAACTCTCCTATATGGTCCACCTCTCGTGTGGCGTTGACTTAAGCGAACAACACCGTGGAAGAGTTATCCGTAAGGAAATAACCCCGGAGGATGATCAGGAAAAATCGCCGAAGAATATGATCTCTGACTCTCCTATCATCGGGCAATGGCTCACTCAACGCCCCACTCACAGCATCTACTCTCGAAGAACCAGTACGGATTATCCTGCCTTTGAGTGTTGTAGCCTGGAGTCCTAGCAAAGATCTGACGACAATATGGGAAATGTCAACCACACAAGGTACTGGCACCCCAAAAAACTCCACACTAGTGATAAACCGCTAATCCATCGGCGTCATCATCCCCTCACAATCTAGCAAATAGAGAGACTGAGTCTGGTGAAACCAGCGTTCAGACAAAGCCCTGAGGTAACCCCAGGGACAACGGCGGGGGAGGATGGAAAAGAAAGCCTCAAAGCCCCAAGCATTTACAATCTCTTGGTACTCTAGATGAAGAGTCTGGTACATAGAATTTATGTTGAACTAGTTCCCTCGAGGCTGCGTAAAGTCGGGAACCTGCATCACAATGCAAATTTACATCAGAGACCTTATTCCTCCTAAATAGGAAAAAGGAAGATCAACACAGCTTTTACCTCGCTCGCATATAAATAGATCGAGGGGTGACGACTCAAATCATCCAGAAGCTCTGGAATCGTCATATTTATAGCTCGAAGTTCCCTGCGGGGAATAGAAGCAGCAGGAGCAGGAGTAGGAGCCACAGCAGGTACATCCTCATCCTCATCCTCAACTTCTGGTAGCTCAACCCAGATATGACGAATCACTGACTCTGTCAACCTATGAGGCTGTCGGGCTGGGCGAGGCTGAGGCACATCAAAAGTTCTCCTTCTCACACTTGAAGAGGTCCTACAGGAGCTACTCGGATGGTCTGGAGCCATATTGTGACGCCCCCAAAATAGGTATACATCACCCATTCTGAGTTGTCAATACATGGTACAGAAACAACTACAACTTTATTATTACAACAGTAAAACTGTGAGTTTAAATACAAATATTATCTTCTAGACAATATTTATACTCAAATAAATCCTCATCACATTTATTGATACATTATTTTACAAAATGGTGAGGACTACTAAACAATCCTTTTCTAAAACCTTCATTCCATACCCAGACTCGTACTCGCATTATATTCTCGCCTCCCGAGAAGAATGGAACAAAAAGGAAAAGGGTGAGCTCAACTAGCTCAGTAAAAAATATTATGACTAAGATAATATACAACAAATTATCGTTAGTCTTCAACAGGGAAAAATTTAATAGAATACAATAGACAACAAGTTTCGGATCAATATTCGCAATGAAATAATAATTCATAGAAGAGTTACGTAGAGAATGAAATCTACTATAATCTATGAATTTAACAAATCCATCATCAATATTTTATCCTCGTAACATCAATCAATATTCATCTCAAATCAAATATTCATCTTTGCACTCTGTGCCAAAGATATTCATCAATCGGTCATGTTCATCTCAACACTGTTCATCTTGCACACTACTGGTGCCAAAGATATTCATCAGTCGGTCATGTTCATTTAAACACATGTTCATCTTTGCACTACAGGCCAAAGATATTCTTCAGAAATCATTCATCTTTGCACTACAGGCCAAAGATATTCAATAATATCATCATTTAAGACTGAGGATGATGAAAAAAATATTTTTAAAGAACGAATCCAGTGAAACAAAATGACAAGGATTAAGGATTAAGGATTCGTACTTTGTTTTATCCATGTCCAACAATACCTCAAAAATAATCATAGTGGTGTAAAATTCAAGAATGATCAAAACATGGATACAATCAAAGCTAGTATCCAGAATAGATATTTTGGACGAAAAGAAGAAATTTTATTTTTCGATGAATAGTGCCGTATACGTGAATAGTGCTTAGATATCGTGAATAGTCCGTATACATGAATAGTAACTCAGACACCAAAGATAGAAATTCCACAAAAAACATTTTCACGCTTCATGAATAGTACTCGTGAATAGTAACTCGTGAATAGTAACTCATGAATAGTAACTCGTGAATAGTAACTCATGAATAGTAACCCCGACATGAAAAAGTTCCAAATTTGATAAAAAGTTCCAACCAATATTTCAGCATAATGATATTGAAGAAATAATATCATTTGAGAAGAAAATAACATCCCTTACCTCAAAGAATCAAGATTTACTTGAAGGAAGGAAAGGCTCAAGTGATCTTTGAATGAAACTTATCTTGAACAACAACTCTCAAAGTATCTAAATACTCACAAAATACGCTCAACAATATAGAGAGAGAAAGAGAAAACTTTGTTTACGGTGTGATTTTCAATTCTAACTTAGCCCTCTATTTATAGGAAAATGTTAGCCATGCAAGAAAGCAGACTTGACTGCTACACGATGGCTTTACACCGCTACTATTGCCACCCACCACATTTGAAATAAAATTCAGCACATTTCTTCACCAACCACAAGTGGGGCCCACTCAATTCTAGAATTTTCCACCAAAATCAATTATAAACCTAATTTTGAATCGACACCTCTTAAAATTCACAACAAATCATTCGTGCATTTTTAACGGTTCAAAATTTGTGGACATATACTCAACTTATGTATGTATAACATACCCAAAAATTACCACAATCCAGCGGTCGGATTAAAAATTATAACCCCCAATATATCTCAAAACCCCGATTTAATTTTTAATACCTCAAACGGTAAAATCTCGATAAAACACCTCAACAATAATTTCTTCATTTATAACCACATAAATAAATCCATCATTTATATCCACATAAAATAAATATTTCTTTATCATATGAATCAATAATTAATTATTCACAAATAATATTACGAATCACAATTATGACAACCGGTAGTTTCCAGGAAAGGGGCTTTCAGATAAGGATTTCTCCTCATTGGTAGCGCAATTAGGTGACCAAACCTCTCCTTCGATGAACTTTCTAGACATTGCCAATAATGCTATCTAATAATATTATTCAAATAATATGAATTATTGATCCGATAATGGAGATAATGTGCAAAGTGACAATTATTGAACAACAATAATATAAAATATCAACGCAAAGAATTATTGAATCAATAAAATAAAATATTGAATAAGAATTCATCGTGAAAATTATTGAGTAGTGCCTTCTTACGTAAGGATCAATAATTCAACAACATCTGTGCAATACTGGTGTCATCTTTAAGCAACCACAGCGACATCGTATTTTAACCACCGGTATTCCAACGGTCTTAATTCAGAATAACTACGCCGTTATTTTTAACCAACTTATATTTGTCGTTTTCTTCATCCAATCGCTTTTCGTTATGGGGCCCACACACACATTTTGCGTCGCATTTAATATTCCCCGACAAAGACTGAATATTCCACGACCAAACGAATATTCCCCGACAACAATGAATATTTTATAACCACTTGCTTATTTTGAAATATTTGCGATTTAACCCTTAACTATCCACATTAATCAAATCAACCCTTACTATTTCAAAATAATAAATAAAGGAAATTCCTTTTATTTAAAAATTTTTGGTCTTACAACCTCCCCTTCTTATGAAATTTCGTCCTCGAAATTGGACGTGACGTATACTGGTGTTTCAAAAAGGTGAGGATACCTCGCTTTCATTTCCGTTTCCAATTCGGTCATTTCCTCTATAGCATGATTCCTCCACAAAACTTTAACTTGTGGTATGACCTTTCGCAGCGTAGGGACATGCTCCTTCCTATCCAAGATCTTGATAGTACCTCCTCATACGTTAAGTCTTGGCTATCTCGTGGGTTCTAACTCAATAACGTGGTTCGGGTCTTTCACATATTTCTGAAATATGGATATGTGAAACACATTATGAACACGAGACATACTCGGAGGTAACGCAAGTCTATAGGCTACATTTCCTACTCGGTCAAGAATTTGAAATGGACCAATAAATCGTGGATTGAGCTTTCCTCTCTTCCCAAATCTTGTAACTCCCTTCCATGGAGCAACTCGCAACAATACATGATCCCCTACATTAAATTCCACGTCCTTTCGATGAAGATCCGCATAACTCTTTTGTCGATCTTGAGCCGTTTGTATCGTTGTCGAATCATTTGGATCTTTTCGGTGAGTCATACGTACTTAACTTTCGGGTCCCAACAATGTTGCTTCACCCACCTCGTCCCAACATATTGGAGAACGACATTTTCGTCCATATAATGCTTGAATGGAGCCACACCTATACTTGCACGATAACTTGTTGTTGTAGGAGAATTCCACCAATGGTAAATACTTATCCCAAGCGCGCCTTGAAGTCTAGGACACAGAGTCTTAATAAATCTTCAAGAGTTTGAATAGTCCTCTCTGATTGTCCGTCCGTTTGAGGATGGTATGTCGAACTAAATCGTAAATCCGTGCCCATAGCTTTTTGCAAGCTAACCCAAAATCTTGAAGTGAATCTTGGGTCACGATCCGAAACTATGGATACAGGCATGCCATGCAACCTCACAATCTCATTTACGTACATACTAGCAAGACGTTCAAGTGAATAAGTCTCCCGTATCGGCAAGAAATGAGCAGACTTGGTTAATCTATCAACAATAACCCAAATAGCATTGATGCCTTGAGAAACCGTAGGAAGACCCAGTGAAATCCATGGTAATGTGTTCCCACTTCCATTAGGAATCTCAAGTGGTTGCAACGGACCCTTAGGTACTAGATGCTTCGCCTTTACACGTTGGCAAGTTAAACACATCGAGATAAACTTTGCAATCTCTCTCTTCATATTATTCCACCAAAATGTATGCCGAAGATCACGATACATTTTAGTACTTCGAGATGGATTGCAAATGGTGTATTGTGTGCCTCCATCATAATCTTGTACTTCAAATCGAGTCGTTAGGAACACAAAGTCTAGAGTGGACTCAAGTATTCCTTCTTCATCAATTCTCGCTTAGGAATAGCTCCTTCTTGTACTTTCTTCTTCATACGCATCGACTCAAGATTGGTGGCTTGAGCAACCTTAACTTTTTCTATTAAAGTTGGCTCTGTCGTATACTTGACATCATCGCACTCGTTCCCAAGATATGATCTTCTACTCAATGCGCCGCCTACCACGTTAAACTTTACCGGGGTGGTATTGAATAGTGTGGTCGTAGTCTTTCAATAGCTCGAGCCAACGTCATTGCCGCATGTTGAGTTCTTTTGAGTGAAGAAATATTTAAGGCTTTTATGATCTGAATATATCTCCACTTTCTCCCCATATATAGATAGTGCCTCCATATCTTTAGCGCAAATTCACGCTAACTCTAGATCATGAGTAGGATAATTCCTCTCATACTCTTTAAGTTGTCGCGAGGCATAGGCTATGACTTTCCACGTTGCATGAGAACACATCCTAACCCCTTTGCCTCGAAGCATCGGCATGAGATAACAAATCCATCCGAACCAGATGGTATTGTTAGAACAGCCGAAATAAGTCTCCTCTTAAGCTCTTGGAAACTTTTCTCGCATTCTTCGCTTCTAAAGCAATTTCGTATCCTTTCGAAAGTTAAATTTGAGTTAATGGAGTAGCGATTCGAGAAAACCCTTCCACGAATCTCCGATAATAACCAACTAAGCCCAAAAAGCTACGTACTTGATCACCGACTTGGTTGCTCCAACTTTGTATTATTTCAATCTTGGCCGGATCAACAGATACTCCATGTTTTTTTGACACTGACATGCCCAAGAAATGCTACTTCCTCAAGCCGAACTCGCATTTCTTCAATTTGGCATATAGTTGGTTTTCACGAAGCCTTTGGAGTACCGACTTCAAATGGTTCTCATGATCTTCACGACTTTTGGAATATATAAGGATGTCATCAATAAAGACAACAACGAATCGATCCAAATATTCCTTGAATACCGGTTCATCATATCCATGAAAGCGCGAGGAGCATTAGTTAGTCCGAAAGACATGACTAAGAATTCATAATGCCCATCCGAGAGTTACGAAGGCGTCTTTGGAATATCCTCGATTCTAATCTTCTTTTGATGATATCCGAGCTAAGATCGATTTTTGAAAAGAATTGTGCCCCTTGCAATTTGGTCAAACAAGTCATCAATACGAGGTAGAGGATACCTATTCTTGATGGTGACATGGTTCAATTCGATAGTCAATACAAAGTCGCATACTCCGTCTTTCTTCTTTACAAATAAAATAAGGAGCACCCCGAGGAGATGTACTAGGGCCGAATGAAACCAATGTCCAACAATTCTCGTAGTTGGACCTTTAACTCTGAAGTTCAATAGAGCCATTCGATATGGGGTTTTAGAAATGGGCTTTGTACTGGGTTCAAGATCAATAAAGAATTCAACTTCACGTTCGGGGTAGCCAGGAAGTTCTTGAAATCGTCGGGAAAGTCAATAACAATGGGAATATTATTCAAATTTGACGTATCTTTATTCAAATCCATAACATGGGCTAAGAAAGCTTGACATCCGTTTTTCAATAAGCGAATAGCTTTATGATTAGATATGACGTTGATTGATTTTAATGGTTTAGTTGCTTGAATTGCATACAACACGGGTTGGTTAGGAATATGAAAACTAACAACCTTACGAAAACAATCAATTTTGGCATGATGAGTAGTTAACCAATCAATCCCTAAAATCACATCAAAAGCAAGTATCTTTAAAGAGATAAGGTTGCAGGTAAGGTAATGGTGCCAACTTGAATCAAACAAGATTTATAAGCAGTGGATGTGATGAAAGTTTCTCCTAACGGAGTTTCCACGAGATAGATCAAAGTCTAATTTCTCTGGAGTCAAGTTTAAGCGTTGAGAGCACATGCGGAGAGATAAATGAATGGGTAGCACCAGGTATCAAGTAAGGTATAAACTTCGCAAGAATTTATAAATAGCTTACCCGTGATCACCTCGTTTGGGTTCTCGCATTATGACCGACCACAACAAACGCTCTTCCGGAATCGTTGACTTTGACTTTTCTTTTCGGGACGATCTTTTTGAGTCACCATCCCATTGAACTAGGTTTCGCTACCGTACAATCTCTCGGCGATATGTCCTTCCTTTCCATAACTATAGCATACCTTGAAGCTGTTGTGGGCGGTTTGGTGATATGTCCCTCTTTTCCGCATTTGTAGCATATGGCCGGTGGTCGATCTCCTCCCTTAGAACCCGATTCTTTCTTAAGACCGTCGTCTTCACATAGTCGTTGTTAAATCTCCTCTTTTAAAATCTCCTCCCGACTCGCTTCTTACATTTTTCATGACCATGATTACCACCGAGTGGTTACCATTTCATCATCATTTGCTTTCTCTCCGAGTTATCATTATTCATTGATCGCTATCTCGTACGATCCGGTTATGGTCCCTCGGTTGACCGTACTCGTATCTCGCCTAATAATTGAGCCCATTTTATAACATCCGAATAAAGAGAAAGTTTATGAGAAATGAGATCTTCGACGTATCCGGGTTTCAAACCTCTAAGAAACATCCGCGTCATCGTTCCTCATTCTCCACCAAATGAGGAGGTGCAAACTGGATAACTCTCGCAAACTTTGCCTCGTCTTTGAGACACCGTCATGTTGTTTTGCTCTAATCGATGAACTCCACTTCCTTCATATAGCCGAACACTTTCAGGAAAGTATTTGTCATTAAATAATCTCTCAAACGTCTCTCCAAGACATCTTTGAGTCTTGCTACGATGGATGGTACGCTTCACGAGACTCCCACCGATGAGTCTCGCCTCGCCACGGAACATAAAGGTGGGCGAATGGAACTTCTGTTCTCCGTGCATCCCAAGACATCGAATATCTTGGTAATTTGCTTGACCCATGTTTCCGCCATGATCGGATCTGGCTTTCCCTTAAATTCTGGTGGTCCCAACTCTTTGAACTTGCCTTGGTTGTGACAACCCGTGAATTTCTATCATTTCCTCCGATTATTTTGAACACGAGTCTCCTCGTCGATTTTGCATGAACTCGCAAAAACTTCTAAACATCCCCTCGTTCATCATCTCGCTCCATGGTGTTGTTCACGGGAGGAACATTGCTGACTGTTGCACGTTCTCCTCGTTAGTAAAGACAGCATCTCCACGGTCTCATTTACTCCATCATTAATATTCTCGAGTCGACATTCTCAAATCTTCGTCTATAAAACAAGGGTTAATTAAGGAAATCAATATATCACATAATATCCCTTATATATCTTGACCAACTAACAAATAAGCTTAGGTAGGACACACTAGCGAAGGATTTACTCGTCTCTCCCCTCCTAGTTCTATTCCCGATCTCCGCTGGAGATCATATCCCTAAGCTCGATACCAACTGTGACGCCCCCAAAATAGGTATACATCACCCATTACGAGTTGTCAATACATGGTGCGAAACAACTACAACTTTATTATTACAACAAGAAAGCTGTGAGTTTAAATACAAATATTATCTTCTAGACAATATTTATACTCAAATAAATCCTCATCACATTTATTGATACATTATTTTACAAAAATGGTGAGGACTACTAAACAATCCTTTCTAAAACCTTCATTCCATACCCCAGGCTCGTACTTTCATTATATTTCTCGCCTCCCGAGAAGAATGGAACAAAAGGAAAAGGGTGAGCTCAACTAGCTCAGTAAAAAATATTATGACTAAGATAATATACAACAAATTATCGTTAGTCTTCAACAGGGAAAAATTTAATAGAATACAATAGACAATAAGTTTCAGATCAATATTCGTAGCGGAAATAATAATTCATAGAAGAGTTACGTAGAGAATGAAATCTACTATAATCTATGAATTTAATGATCCATCATCAATATTTTATCCCTGTAACATCAATCAATATTCATCTCAAATCAAATATTCATCTTTGCACTACAGCCAAAGATATTCATCAATCGGTCATGTTCATCTCAACACTGTTCATCTTTGCACTCTAAAGCCAAAGATATTCATCGATCGGTCGTGTTCATTTAAACACATGTTCATCTTTGCACTCTGAGGCCAAAGATATTCTTGAAATCATTCATCTTTGCACTACTGAGCCAAAGATATTCAATAATATCATCATTTAAGACCGAGGATGATGAAAAAATATTTTAAAGAACGAATCCGATTGAAACAAAATGACAAGGATTAAGGATTAAGGATTAAGTACTTTTGTTTTATCCATGTCCAACAATACCTCAAAAATAATCATAGTGGTGTAAAATTCAAGAATGATCAAAACATGGATACAATCAAAGCTAGTATCCGAATAGATATTTTGGACGAAAAGAAGAAATTTTATTTTTCGATGAATAAGTACCGTATACGTGAATAGTCAGATATCGTGAATAGTCCAGATATACATGAATAGTAACTCAGACACCAAAAGATAGAAATTCCACAAAAACATTTTCACGCTTCATGAATAGTACTCGTGAATAGTAATCGTGAATAGTAACTCATGAATAGTAACTCGTGAATAGTAACTCATGAATAGTAACCCCGACATGAAAAAGTTCCAAATTTGATAAAAGTTCCAACCGATATTTCAAAGATAATGATATTGAAGAAATAATATCATTTGAGAAGAAAATAACATCCCTTACCTCAAAGAATCGATTGCCGGAAGGAAAGGTCGGAAGTGATCTTTGAATGAAACTTGTCTTGAACAACAACTCTCAAAGTATCTAAATACTCACAAAAACGCTCAACAATATAGAGAGAAAGAGAAAACTTTGTTTACGGTGTGATTTTCAATTCTAACTTAGCCTCTATTTATAGGAAAATGTTAGCCCGTAGAAGCGGACTTGACACTGCTACACGATGGCTTTTACTCGCTACTATTGCCACCCACCACATTTGAAATAAAATTCAGCACATTTCTTCACCAACCACAAGTGGGGCCCACTCAATTCTAGAATTTTCCACCAAAATCAATTATAAACCTAATTTTGAATCGACACCTCTTAAAATTCACAACAAATCATTCGTGCATTTTAACGGTTCAAAATTTGTGGACATATACTCAACTTATGTATGTATAACATACCCAAAAATTACCACAATCCAGCGGTCGGATTAAAAATTATAACCCCGCAATATATATCAAAACCCCCGATTTAATTTTTAATACCCAATCTGGTAAAATATCGATAAAACACCTCAACAATAATTTCTTCATTTATAACCACATAAATAAATCCATCATTTATATCCACATAAAATAAATATTTCTTTATCATATGAATCAATAATTAATTATTCACAAATAATATTCTGAGAATCACAATTATGACAACCGGTAGTTCCCAGGAAAGAGGGGCTTTAGATAAGGATTTCTCCTTCTTGGGCGCCGCAATTAGGTGACCAAACCTCTCCTTGACAGAACTTTCTAGACATTGCCAATAATGCTATCTAATAATATTATTCAAATAATATGAATTATTGATCCGATAATGGAGATAATAATGCGGTGACAATTATTGAACAACAATAATATAAAATATCAACGCAAAGAATTATTGAATCAATAAAATAAAATATTGAGCGGTAACATTTGTGAAAATTATTGAGTAGTGCCTTCTTCACGTAAGGATCAATAATTCAACAATCTTCATGCAATCTAGTGTCTACTCGGCAACCGACGCCAGACGTATTCTTGTATTTTAACCACCGGGTATTCCAACGGTCTTAATTGGTAATAACTACGCGTTATTTTTAACCAACTTATATTTGTCGTTTTCTTCATCCAATCGCTTTCCGTTATGGGGCCCCACACATACATTTGGCAAGTAAATGCGAATATTCCCGAAGAAGATTGAATATTCCACGACCAAACGAATATTCCCAAACAACAATGAATATTTTATAACCACTTGCTTATTTTGAAATATTTGCGTATTTAACCCTTAACTATCCACATTAATCAAATCAACCCTTACTATTTCAAAATAATAAATAAAGGAAATTCCTTTTTATTTAAAAAAATTTCGGGGTCTTACACATATATCTAGACAATAGTCTCCAATCACCTAAGAAAGGGTGTGAAGACATGCATACATTACCAAGATAGTAAAGAACACTTGTACAGTGATGGATTTTACAGAAAACAGCCCAAACTCAGCAGATCTGAAGAAGAATTCTCGGATTCTTTGTATGGCTTCACTTAAAAATGACTTATGAAAGAGAAAGCTGCCTGAAATAGAACCCACGAATATCCTAGGTGGTCCCCACCCCCTTAGGCTCTATAAAATTTGAGTTGCAAAGGAGGTCCCACAAGCTGAAAAGTCAAATCAGGGAAAAAGACGCCACACGATTAAGCGGAAAAGCCTGAAATCCTAATTTTTAGTGACCAAAAATGCGGGTCCATATATCAACCATTGGTATTCGCCCAAACACAGGTTTTACAAAGCTAGTGATCAAAGTTGTTGAAAGCTACCTTTGGTAATACCTCACAAAGGTATGATTCCATCACAAGGGTTATAACTGCAATCACAACCAAACATCTCGTCAAGAATTTATCCCCAACAGGGACTTCATAGATGTCATCCGTTGAAGGACATTTCAACAAATATCAGGCAACCTTGATGTCATTCAGTCGTTAGCAAGTAAACCCAGCGAAGCATCGAAAGTGATCCAATGATTTTTATCCGTTAAAGGACATTTCAACGAAAATAAGGAAACCCTGATGTCATTCAGTCGTTGGCAAGTAAACCCAGCGAAGCATCAGAGGTGGTCCGATGATATTTATCCGTTGAAGGATATTTCAATGAAGATCGGGTAACCCTGACGTCTTTCAGCCGTTGGGAAATAAACCTAGCAAAGCATCAGAGGTGGTCTGATGATGTTCATCCGTTGAAGGACATTTCAACGAAGATCAGGCAACCCTGATGTCATTCAGCCATTAGCAAGTAAACCTAGCGAAGCATTGGAGGTGGTCCGATGATGTTCATTCATTGAAGGATATTTCAATAAAGATCAGGCAACCCTGATCATTCAGCCGTTCGCAAGTAAACCCAGCAAAGCATCGGAGGTGGTCCCATGATGGTCATCCATTGAAGGACATTTCAACGAAGGTCAGGCAACCTTGACATCATCAGCTGTTGGCAAGTAAACCCAGTGAAGCATCAAAGGTGGTCTGATGATGTTCATCCGTTGAAGGACATTTCAACGAAGGTCAAGCAACCTTGACGTCATCAGCCATTGGCAAGTAAACCCAGCAAAGCATCAGAGCTGATCCGATGACATCATCCATTGAAGGACATTTCAACAAAGATCAGGCAACCCTGATGTCATTCAGTCATTGGCAAGTAAACCCAGCGAAGCATTGGAGGTTGTCCGATGATGTTCATCTGTTGAAGGACATTTTAATAAAGATCAAGCAACCCTGATTTCATTCAGCCATTGGCAAGTAAACCCAGTGAAGTATCAGAGGTGGTTCGATGATGTTCATTCATTGAAGGACATTTCAACGAAGATCAGGCACTTCTAATGTCATTCAGTCGTTGACAAGTAAACCTAGTCAAGCATCGAAGATGGTTCGATGATGTTCATCCGTTCAAGGACATTTCAACAAAGATCAGGCAACCCTGATGTCATTCAGTCGTTGGCAAGTAAACCCAGCGAAGCATCGCAGGTGGTCCAATGACATTAACCGTTGAAACACATTTCAACAAAGATCAGGTAACCCTGATATCATTCAGTCGTTCGCAAGTAAACCCAGGGAAGCATCAGAGGTTTTTCGATGATGTTCAGTCGTTAAAGGACATTTACTCAGAGGTCAGACAGCTTTGACAACCCAAACTGTTGGCAGTCACTCCAACAAAGAGCTGAAAAAGGCTGGCAATACAAACCATGGAGAATCATCCTCATCGGGGAGGACCGATGATGGAATCTATTATACATATCTTCGTTAGACAAAATATAATTCCCCAAGAGTCTCTTACACATGAGAAGAACTTCTTCGGTGGAAATCCTACAATGAGGATTAAAGACTTTGGCGATAACCCCAATGTCAACATCTTCTGGTCTTATTCGTGGAGCAGCCTCCAATTCATCCTCAATGCATTCAACATACATTCACATCATGTTGCATTACATTTGCATCATGATTATCTTGTCATATTTCAAGTGTCTAGTGGTCTTTATCCTATCCATGCCATTATATTACATGAATATGATAAAGAGGGGCATCTGTAGACACTCAAAATTTTTTATTCATGTTACTAACCTTGTAGGAGGGCAAAAACATCTTCCAGAGATAACCCTGGAGGTCAAATCAGCTCAATCCCAGAGATAACCCCGGGATACTAAGTTTTTAATCTCAGAGACAACCCCAAGATACTCAGTTGAAATCCCGGAGACAACCCCGAGATACTCAGTTGCAATCTCGGAGAAAACCCCGAGATACTCAGTTGCAATCTCAGAGACAACCCCAGGAGATTCAGTTCCAACCTCGGAGATAACCCCAAGGGAAGCAGTTCCAGTTCTGTAGATAACCCCAAAAAAGTCAGTTCCAACCCCGGAGACAACTCCAGGACACTCAATTCCAACCCCAGAGATAACCCAGGAAATTAAACACACCTCAGAGACAACCCTGAGGACATTCAACATTCACAGCAGGCCAATCTTAGAGATAACCTGAGCAACGACTACTACATCTGTACAGAGCCAGAGATAACCCCGGTGAGGGGCAAAATCATCATTTTCCACCTCGATACTACATTCACGCCGTCTCCACACAATTTAACCCACATTTCATACAGAAGTGTCCCACAAGAACCATAGCTCAAATCCCGAGTGACTACTACACAAGACAGCACATCGGATAGAATTTGAAGACTTGAAGATATGGTCATGGACCCATCTTTCCAGATCCGTACAACCTCTTATCCCTTGTCATTGTGTAGCTCTCGATAACAGCATTCTGGAAAGGTATAGCACGCCTCAATCGGATGCCCGAATTAAAAGTTATGAAGGTTCGAGCAGAAAGCGCATTGCACGAGTGCACGTACTTTGAGACGACGGGACCCACATGGCCCGGGGCAACCCGGGTAGTCGTAGGTAGACCCGCGGCCATCTGGTCTATAAATAAAGGCATTGGGTTGGCCATTTTAAGAAAAAAAAAGAGAGAGGAAACCCTGCTCATTTTACTCTGTACACACCTCTATAGTGCTCCAAACTGAGTGCTTCTTTTTTCTAAACACTTGTGAGCTCGTGTTTTACAGCATACTGAAATTTATCCGGTGAAAACCAAGTTTACAGGTGTCAAAAGCTATCTGAAGTCTTCTTGGAAATCCATTGTAAGATATTTTAGATTTTTAAGCTTTTTATCATTTCGATACATATATATCTACTCACGTTAAGAGTCGCGTTGTGTGGGTATGTCTGAATCGTCGATCCATTTTTTTTACTGCTTATATATATATATAAATACTTATATATATATATATATATATATATATACATTTATATATATATTATCGAACTATGCTTCGATTGAGCCCGAATATCATATTCAGAGCGTTCACTGCTTTTATATATATATAAAAATACTTATATATATATATATATTTCTTTGCATCAAACTCTGTTTGATTGAGCCTGGATATACATTCGGTGCGTTTATTTCTTATATATATATATATACATACACACACACACACAAATATATATATATATATATATATATATATATATTTCACGTCCTGCCTGGAGTTTACTTCGTGGTAGTTGATAGTTTATATATTTATATTTATAGCTTTTATATATATATATAAATGTTATTTAACTTGCGGGTTAGATTTGCCTAAATCTGGCTATTTCTCACTTTGACCGGTTCATGGTGACTAAACTGGAACCATTGAAGCTGGAATAGTTTAGATTTACTCAAATCTAATTTGTTTTCTAGCTTTTGATACGGGATAGATTTGTCTCAATCTAGCTATTTCTCACTTTAACCGGTTCATGATGACTAAACTGGAACCGATGAAGCTGAAATAGTTTAGATTTATTCAAATTTAGTTCTTGTTTTGGCTTTTATACATATTGCTTGTTCATGTGAGCCTAGAAATCATGTGATCGCAGATTCAGTCCTTGAATCTAGATTCGATTCCCGTGATGGACATTTCAGTTGCAGCCAGCTTGTAAATTATTCATGGTGTCTGAATTTCCTTAGATAAATTTTATGCCCGCAAGGAGTTCGACATTGCTATATATCTTATTTTCTCGAAGATGCTTCGCATCTCGAAAATAAAAGCAACCAAGTCGAACACATAAAAAATGGAATTATCAAAGGCCTCAATTACTATTGAGTACAAGGGTTTCAAAAACCTTTTCTTCAAAACATCACTGCTATATCTTGTTAAAATTAAACTTTTATACAAAAGTCAAACCCTTTGTATATAGATGCAAACGAGGCATAGTGATATTTCCAAACAACTGCACATAGACCTACCCACATACAGAGAAACGGTTAAAAGTTTAAATTAGAAAGTGGCGGTAACTGTGTTATCACGGAAGTCGGGGGGTGCCTAACACCTTCCCCCCGCTTAATTAAGTCCCCAGACCCTAACTGAAACAACTCGGGTCAAATCCCCAATTAGGAACAAATCTCGGGTCAAATCCCAAGTCTGAATCGAATCAAATCTATCAAAATAAGGCCTTAAACTACTGGTCTAATAGTATCTTCTTTGGTCATCTTAGCCCACCACAGGCTCCCAAAAATTTGAAAGTGCAGTAAATGCATCATTAATATTTCTCGGTAATACTTCACGAAAGGCAATTGGAATCAACTTCTGTATGAATACATGACAGTCATGACTCTTGAATCCGGTAATTTTTAACTGCTCAACCTTAGTACATCGAGAGATGTTAGAAGCTTAACCATCTGGTAGCTTCAATGCACTAAGCCACTTGCAAATGTTTTAAACCTGTTATTTGGTAAGACAAAATGGAGCTTTTGGTTTTGAGTTGTTAGGACAGAGCCACAATTCCCGCCTGATGTTCATTTCCTCCAAGTCTTTACGTGATTTATCAGTCTTTTGTTTTACCACTCATATCTAGCACATTGTAAAAAAAGTTCTCGAACACATTTTTCTCCGTATACATGACATCTATGCAACGACGAAGTGCTAATGTGCCCCAGTATGGCAACTCAAACCAAATGGGCGAGTGTGTCCAATTATGAGCTTTACCGTACCCTATTGCTCTCAACTTACCATGCTCCTTCCCAGGCGGTGGAAATGTCAAATCATTTAGCCATCCCAATACATCGCTGCCCGACAAGCGACCAATAACCCCCTTCTTTTCTATTTTTCTATTGAACTGTGTAGACATCTTTCTATAAATGTGCTCAACAAGAAAGAATCTTCAAGCAGTTCTAAAGAAACTAGTTTTTCACCCATAACGCAGTTGTGTGCCCTGCACATCCCCCATACAGACTGGACATGACATTTTACCATGGGTCGACCAACCACTGACCATCCCAAGTGCCGGAAAGTCAGTGATAGTCCACAACAAGGTTGCCTTCATCAAAATATTCTGCCCGACAGATTTATCAAAAGTCTGAACCCCTGTTTCCCACAACATCTTAAGTTCATCGACTAACGGTCTAAGGTACACGTTGATGTCTTTTGTAGGACTCTTATCCCCTGGTATTAGTAAAGTCAAGAAAAGATACGGATCCCTCATGCACATTGATAGTGGAAGATTGTAAGCTACCATAATCACTCTGGCCAAAAAAAGTATGGCTGACTAAAATTATTAAACGGACAAAATCCATCGGTAGCCATGCTAAGCTTGACATTCCTAACATCATCGGCAAATTATGGAAATTTAGCATCAAAATTCTTCCACTCATCTCCATCTCTTTGGGTGAGTAAAGGTGACCCGGGACGGCGTCCCCTTGTCTATCTTAATGCATCTTGGGTGCGATGTCACGAAGACATGAATAACAGCGCAACCTCGGCGCAAAAGGAAAGTACCGTAATATCTTCTTTGGAATATGTTTCTCCTTCCCCCCCACGTTTTGTGATTTTGTAACGAGGCAAATTGCATATATCACACTGCACCTTATCTTTGTCCTCCCCATAGTATAACATACAATCCTGCTCACAAGCATCGATCTTCTCATACCCAAGATTCAACCCCTTAACCATCTTCTTAACTTCATAGTAACTCGCGAGAAATGTATTATCCTTAGGTAAGAACTCCCTGAAAATAGCAAGCAAATCATTGAATCCTCTCTCACTGCAGTCATGCTCATTCTTGTAGTGTAAAAGCTTCGTCACTGCAGAAAGCCTGGTGTGCTTGTCGTGTTCAGGATACAATGGGGTCCCTGATTCATATAGCATCTTGTAGAAGGCATCTGTTGAATCATTTGGCTTTTGTTGATCAGCACTGCTTGATGCATGCTCATTTTTAGCCCAGTCAATTTTCGTAGGGCCATACGCATCTACCAACATCTCCACGACATCATAGTTATCTGACTGGTCTATAGTACTGTCTGACAGTTCTCTAAACTCAACTGATTCCCCGTGATGAATCCATACAGAATACCCATCCACAAACCCACGTGAATACAAGTCAAATTTCACTTCATCGGTAGTCTTCCATATCATGTTCTTACACTTGAGACACGAGCATCTCATCTTTCCGTTTAGATCATCAGCATGTTTTATTGCTTTGTTCATAAAATTAGACACCCCGTCATGGTACGCATCAACTAATCCCCTCCCATCAATCTTTATCCTATGGTACATCCAACTCCGACCGACATCCATCTTTAATTGAAGAAAATACTCAATTAGATCAAGAATAATCATGAATGTGGTCCAAGCATGAAATTTAGTTTACCTAGTTTATATCTCCACTCTACAGGGGTTAGACTTCTATCCCGTTCATGGATGCGTCTCCTCACTAGTGCCAATCTTAAGCACGTTTCTACTATTTTTAGAAATTTTCAGCAGCACCTCCCCATGGTCTCCAAGTACACAAAATAGACCAAGAAAACTTAGTCTAAGTATGCACTCGGAGAAAATGTAGAGACACTTGCTGAAAGTTCCTCAAAATTTATAAAAACGCACCATGTGCATTGGCACCGACCTAAGTGAGAGACATAACATCCAGTAACAGTCCCAAACTGGGGACTATTTGACATTCACTCCTAATGAGTGAACGTCGAACGAGTTTCTAATTGTATTTAATTGTATTTTATTTTATTTTATTTTATTGTATTTTATTTTATTTTGATTTTATTTAACTAAGTAAGTGCTACTCAGTTTAATTATATTTATTTTATATAATATTATATTAAATTAAATTAAGTCAATTTTTTTTGAATTAAATTTAATTTACTTTAATTTGTATTATCTTAAATTAAATCATATTTTTATTTTATTTAATTTTGATTTTATTTAACTAAGTAAGTGCTACTCGGTTTAATTATATTTATTTTGTATTATATTATTTTAAATTAAATTAAGTTAATTTTTTTTTTTTAATTTAATTTAATTTCTATTATCTTAAATTAAATCATATTTTTATTTATTTTATTTTAAATTATTTAATTTAATCTAATTTAATTTATTTGTATTTTTGTATTATGTTATAATATTTAATTTATTTAAATTTTATTATATTAAATTAATTAAATTAAATTAAATTTAATTTAATTTGTATTATATTATATCATATTTTTTACTTTATTTTATTTTATTTTAAAATAAGTAAATGTTACTTAGTATATTTTAATATTGGACACTAATTAAAACCATAAAGAAAATAAAAAGTATATATATATATTGTAATTGAAGAATTACGATAAGAATAAAACGAGAAATAAAATCGGAATAAATAAAAAATATACCAAAGGCAGTCCCAAAATCAGTCCAAATTGAGTCAATTAAGCATATGAATGAGTAGCCACTTTCATGAATACCCAAAATCAATCCTACTGAGTCAATTAAGCATATCAGTACCCAAAAATTCCAAAACCTAAAATCAGTACACAATTTTTCCATTACCCAAATGATCAGTAGCCAATTTTATTAATACATGAATACATGAAAACATAAATCAGTAGCCACAATACAGCACAATCAGTAGCTAATTTACGAATCATTTATACTAATTTCCATTAATTTCACAACTCAGTAGCTAAAATTACACATATACAACACAATCAAATTTCAAAAATTAAAATATAAATTAAACCTAACCTTAATGGGAAATCGTTCTGAAATGTAAAAGGCTGGTGCTCGGAGGTGGTGCTCGGAGGTGGTGGTCGCAGGTTCTGGAATGGAGGTGGCGCAGGTTCCGGTGGTGGTCTGAGGTGGCGCAGGTGGTGGTCAGAGGTGGCTCAGGTGGTGGTCGACCGGAGTGACTAGAGATGAGAGAGTGGTGGTGGCGATGTGCTGGGGTGTGGTGGTTGTCGGCTAGTGTGTGGTGGCAATGTAGAGATGTTTCGGCTGAGAGCGAGAAGTCGTCTGAGAGAGAGAGATATAGAGAGACAGAGAGTAGCGACTGAAATGAATCTACAGATCTGTTTTTATTTAACATTTTCGACGGAATTCCGTCGACATTATATCGGTCGAGGATCGTTAAAGTCGACGAACATTCTATCGAAGTTACTAATATTCTGTCGAGATAATAATTCGCGCTGGTGGGCTTTTTTGGCGCCTTTACTCAGACATATTTTCGACCGAATTCGGTCGTATTTATGTTATTTCTGACCGAATTAGGTTCGACAGAATATTCCGTTGGGAACACTCTAAGATCGACTGAATGTATTCCATCAGAGTTATGTCCGTCGGAGATAAGCCCTTTTCTTGTAGTGAGGTACTATTGGTAGTAACTTATTTCCTTATATGCACACAAGTTTTCCCCCTATCTTTAGATGTGGGACTGAGGTGTTACAAACTCCCCAACAAAAATTTCTGATGTCCCCGTCAGAACCGATCACACACACGGGCCCAAAGATCTTTGCCTCTCTAGTCATTGTGGGATAATACCGGCTGGCTTCGTGTCCCCACCTCCGGACCTCCATCTCTCCATTGTGGGATAATACCACGAGCCTTCGTGTCCCCACCTCCGGCAACCCGATCGGATGACCCGACCTGAGCATTCGAGAGTCGGCTCTGATACCATATGAAACAACCCGGGTCAAATCCCGAGTCCGAAACAAATCTCGGGTCAAATCCCAAGTCTGAATCGAATCAAATCTATCAAAATAAGGCCTTAAACTACTGGCCTAATAGTATCTTCTTGGGTCATCTTAGCCCACCACAAGCTCCCAAAAGGTCATGACTTGAAGGTAGTATTGGTAGTAACTTATTTCCTTATATGCACACAAGTTTTCCCCCTATCTGTCGATATGGGACTGGGGTGTTACACTAACAAATTTCGGTTTTGCAGACCAGTTAAACAGTGTTACATTACTAGGTCTTTATGCAAACCATTTCTCGATTGAGTTGGTGTAACCATTTAAAAATACCAATTGGCGACTCTTATAGTCAAACAATCAACATATACATGTCGGACCTTTTCAACTTGTTTTTTCAAACAAATCTCACCTAACATGAGAACACCAAAAGACAAGAACTGAAAGGGACAAATAAAAATCCCGACGTCGATAATATATATATATATATATATATATATATATATATATATATATATAGTATAAGCATGCATATAGAATACTATATTCTATCCGGATTGATTATGGACTTTATTCTAGTTTGGTTTATTAGAGCCACTAAGTGAACCAAAAGGTCAAACATAGGGTGCAAGAATTAAATTTAAATATAACTATTACATTTAAACCTGGGCTCCATTATAAACGGGTCTTCAAGCGCTCCTTGCTCCTTGATCTCCAATTCTTCAAAATTAATTCTAATTATTCCTATTACAAAACTATTTATGCTAAATAGAAACCGTGATCAGCAATCAAGGGGAAGAATATAGGAGGGAGATAGAAATTACATCAAGAAAAATTAGAGAAGACGAGGTACGCAAACCCCATTTAATAAAAAACATACATTCATGCATTCAACTAAAATAAAATTCAATCACATTGGTCAATATTCCATAATCAAGCTCATTTATTATCATACATATCACTATATGCATCAATTAATAACATTCACCTCATGAATAATAAATCCATTCCATATATGCATCGATATCAATTTAATGGGCAATTTCAAATTTATTAAAATCTAATTTTGAAATAAAATAAACTCCTTTATTTTAATCAAAATTTAAATCATAATAAATTTCCTTATTTTATTTTATCCAATTTTGAATAAAATAAACTTCTTTATTTTTAATAAAATTCAAAATCAAAATAAACTTCTTTTTTTTAATTAACAAGGAATCCAATTTCAAGTACAAAATAAACTCTTTTATTTTTAACTTAAAATTGTTGGAAAAATATGTTGAATCATATTCCTTATCAAAATTAAACATTTTAATTTTAGGAAACATGGAATCATATTTCATAAGTTAATAAACTTCTTTATTCTAGGAAACATGGAATCTTATTTCATATGTGAATAAACTCTTTTATTCAAATGAATGTGAAATCCAATTCCAAGTTAATATAAAACTTTTTGAATAAACTCTTTTATTCAAATGAACGTGGAATCCAATTCCAGGTTAATATAAAACCTTTTAAATAAACTCTTTTATTCAAACGAACATGAAATCCAATTCTAAGTTAATATTTTTGAATAAACTCTTTTATTCAAGCAAACGTGGAATCCAATTCCAAGTTAATACAAAACTTTTATTTTAATCATATTCCAATTCAAAAAAAACATTTTATCTTAATTGAAATAAATATTAAAAATAAAAAAAAATCAGAATCTGGTGTCGAGCGCAACTGTGCCTAGAATACTCTGGGATACAGCGTAACTTCGCTACTATCCCATAAAACTTTTCTCGGTTAGCCACCCAAGTGTTTGACCTCTAGTGGTGATCCACCAAGGAAGAACAAGTATTCAAGAATATGGATGTTTGGTAAAACCCTAGTTTTCTCTCTCTAAAGAATATGTCAGTACTCTCCCTACCCTTGGAAGTTTCAGCAACCCCAGATCAAAATAAGACTCCTCTTATTTATAGATGTCGGCAACTGTGAAACCCCAGATTTTATGAATAAAGATTTAAATTTATCGAAATAATTTTTTTGAATATTATGGTGTGGATTTGATATAATGTTATAGTTGTGGGTAGTATTTATAAATTTTTCAAAGTATGCAAGTTGTTATAAAATATTCGATTGGTCGGGGAATATTCTTTATGTCGGAGAATATTAAATGCGGCAAGACAATCATTAGTGGACCCCACAAAGTAAGTATTGTCGTAGTTAGAAAAGCAGCGTAATTATCTTTTATAAAAATAACGGCGGAAGTCTTACCGTTAAAAGCTGTTGAACTACTCGGTAGTAAAAAAGTACAATAATCTGGCGTGGTTGCATAGTAGCTACGGTATTGATTATTGATGCTTACATGAGAAGTCACTCGGTTATACTCAATTATTGCTTCTGATAATTGCTTTGCATCATATCTCTCATATTATTGATTCAATTATTGTCAAGATTATAAATGCATAATATGTTATATTATTAAATCAATAATTGAGACGACAAAGTTATTCATAATATTATTTGCAATATTGACAATGTCTAGAAGTTCTGCCAAGGAGAGGTTAGGTCACCTAATTGCGCGCCAATATGGAGAAATCCTTATCGGAAAGCCCCATCTTTCCTGGGAACGACCTGGTGTTAAATATTGTGAGTTATAATATTAACGGTGAATGTTATTAAAATTGAAGTTGTGTTCGGAGTTAAATTTGGAGACGCGGACATGATATTTGAGTCCGGAACGATGAAATTAGTAAAAATAGTCTATAAACACAAAATTTTCCAGGATTCACTATTTGGTCAAAAAGTCAACAGTTGACTTTTTTGGGAAAAGTCAAACTTTGAAATTTCAAAATTTATATTGTTAATAAAAATAGTTTCATTATGTTGGAATTGTTTGTGTTAGTGAAAATCGACATCTATTCCGATGATAATTGATGTTTGGGGGTTATATTGATAAATTCGGTAATTTATCGGATAAATGAGCAATTAATTGCTACTAATTCACATGCTTATATAACTATTTGTTCACATGTGTGTACTATTAAATCACATTCTTGTACTATTAGGGGAGTTGGTGCAAAATTGATAATACTTGCATGACTAAGTTAAAAATGCAGGTATAGATGGAGGCACTATACTGTAATTGTTTTCATCACATGATTAGAACTATTGAGTCACATGATTTACTATTGATTCACATTATTTACTATTAGGGGAGTCGGTGCAAGTTTGATAATACTTGCAGGACTAAATTAAAAATGAAGAAAAAGAGGAAGGTATTATACTGTAATATTTCGAGCCCCAAAACGTGCAATTATTGAAACTATATTTTCCTATAAATAGAAGCTCATTCTTCCTTCATTTCTCACCAATTCACAAAAGTTATAGAGCAATTATTATAGAGAGAAATTATAGAGAGAAAGAAGAAAAGTATTCCGCTACTTCACTACTTCTATATCCAGTTTCTTCTAAGGTAGGGAGTATTATTTCTTTCTTATCCATGAAGAGAACTTCTGTTATTCCATTCTTTATTATTCTATTGGAATAACCTATATACGCGGGCTATCCTATACTTGGTGAAATTCTTCTGTTATTCCATTAATTATTATTCTGTTGGAATAAGCTGTATACGCGGGCTACCCTATACTTGGTGACATTCTTCTATTATTCAGTCTTTATTATTACATTTGGAATATATCTATGCATGCGTTTTCTGTGGGACTGATTCTATCTTTATTATTACATTGGAATATCACATGCATGTATGCGTTTTACATGGGACTGGGTAAAATCTTTATTATTATTCATTGTAATATATCTTATGCATGCGCTTTTTCTGGGACTGATTCCATCCTTATTAGTATTACATTGGAATAACTTGTACATCGCAATCACCGCATGCATGGTGATTTCATTGTTATTTCATTCTTTATTATTACATTGGAACATCTCCGCTCGGTCAAATTACGCCTTACGGTTCCGTTATTTAGTATTCGTTGGAATAACCTTTCTACATCTAAATACCGCATACATGGTGATTTCTTTTGTTATTCCATTCTTTATTATACTTAGTTAGTTAAAGTTTTGACTTCTATACTCCATGAAATTAGTTGAATATCCTTAATATTTGTGCTTCATCCAGTATCTTTTCATGGAAATATTCTTCTGAGCATTCTTGAATTTTACTCTACAATGCAGTATCATGTTGACAATTTGGACATTATTAGTTCGTGGATAAATTAATTCTTAAACTTGTTTTATTGAATTCTTATATCATTGTCATCATCCTCATGTTTATATTTTGTTGAAAGTCATCTGTGGCCTGTAGTGCATAGATGGACTTGGTATGATTATGGCCAGCGATTATTCGGTGTAATCATGACCGTAATGTTACAAATGATGTGGTAAAAGTCCTCATTGGCCCATAGTGCATTGATGGACAGTTTTTGGTATGATTATGGCTATGGATTCTCTTCGGCCAAGGGTGTAAAGATGAATTGTTTTATGGCATGATCAGGACCGTTGATGAAAACACGATTATCTTTGGCCCGTAGTGCATGGATAATTCGTGGTCGTGATACTAAAAATATCCTTGGCCTGTAGTGCAGGGATGAGTTAATGATGTGGATTATTTATTAAGCTGAGTCTCAGCGATAAAGTTGGTGAAAAACTTTTTAAATCATAGAAGATAGTAGATTTTATATTTTACTTGACTCTTCTAATGGATTGTTTATTCCGCTGCAGTTTTTGATCTAAAACTTGTTGTCTATTATATTCTATCAGTTGTTATACTGTTGAAGGCTAATGATAATTTATTCTGCATTATCTTAGTCATAATATTTCTTACTGGGCTAGTTGAGCTCACCCTTCCTTTCACTATTCTCTTCAGGAAATGAGAACGTAGCTGGGACTAGTCGAGGAACCGAGTGATGGTCCTAGATGTTTGCATTAGTAGTCCTCACTATTTTGTGAAATATTGTGATAATTATAGTAATGAGGACTCCTTTTGAGTTTGTATACTCTCTAGTAGACAATATTTGTATTCAAACTCACAGCACATGTTGTATATTTAAGATTGTATTTGTATTCGGTACCATGTATTTGGCGACTCAGAATAGGTGATGTATTCCTGTTTTGGGGGCGTCACAGTTGGTATCAAAGCTTAGGATATGATCCTCATTTGAGATGTGACACAAGAACTAGGAGGGAGAGGCGGGAATTCTTCGCTAGTAGTATGACCTACCTAAGTTTATTTGATATTTAATTGGTCGGTCAGAGTATAGGGATAATATGTGATATGTTAATTTGTTTAATTAACCCTTGTTTTGTGACAGTATTTGAAAATGACATCCGAGAATGTTGAGAATAGCAATGGAGCACAGGAGACTTTTGAGTCTCCACAGATCAATAATAATGACAATGTGCAATAGGATGGCGATAATCCTCCTGTAAAAACCAACACTGATCAATTGACGAACGACGGTACGTTTAGGAGCTTTTTAGAATTCATGCAACATCAGGCGAAGGCCACTCCATTCATAATGTAGGAGGAAACAATGGCAACCACGGTTTGGTCACCATTAAGCGATTCAAGGAGCTGGGACCATCGAAGTTTTTGTGAAAGCCGAACCACTTAAAGGCGGAGACATGGTTAAAGCGGATCACCAAGATATTTGATTTCTTGGGATGCTCGAGGAGCAAAGGTTCCCTTGCCACCTTTATGTTGCGTGAAGAGGCGAGATCCTTTGGTGGGAATCTATAAAACATACCCATCTGGACGACTCAAGATGTCTTGGGAGAAATTTCAAGAACATTCAACGACAAGTACTTTCCCGAAAGTATTCATCACATGAAGGAGGTGGAGTTCATCAAGGTGGAGCAAAAAATATGGCCGTGTTGCGAAGACGAGGCTAATTTTGCCGAGTTGTCTCGGTTTGCATCCCATTTGGTCGATAATGAGGAGCGAATGACGCGAATGTTTTAAGAGGTTTGAAACCCAATATACGCCAATACCTCATTTCTCACAAACTTTGTTTATATTGGATGTTGTGAATAGGGCTCAATTATTGGAACGCGATAATGAGTCAAAGCCTGACCAAAAGGACGACCAACACAACACGATAATAATCGTACCAAGTGGCGGCGACCATCGGGACAATGATAACCATCGTGGGGGAAATTATCATGCCAAGAATGGTAACCACTTCTGTGGTAATCATGGCCAAGATAATAGAAGTGGAAATTTCAAGAAGAGAAGGTTCAATAATGATGGAAAGATAGCAGCACCAGCACCTGTTTCAAAGGAAGAAGAACGACCACCGGTCGTATGTTTCAAATGTGGACAGGAGGGACACATCCATCCAAACTGTACGCAGCAATCCAAAGCGTGTTTTAATTGCGGAAGAGAAGGTCACCTAGCTCGATTTTGTCGTATGGTGAAGTCAAGTTCAGTTGGGATAGTGATGCCAAAGGATGTCCCAGACAAGCCAAAGCCGGTAGTTTAAGAGAGAGCATTTTTTTTCTTGACGAGGAACCTGAATAAAATTATCTCGGGTATGTTAATCATAAACTCTTGCGAAGTCTATACCGTGTTAGATACCGGTTCTACTCACTCTTTTATTTCACCTAGTTGTGTTCAATGTTTGAATTTATCTCCGGAGAAGTTAGATTTTGATTTATCTATTGAAACTCAGTTGGGAGAAACCTTCATTACCTCCACTATTAATAAATCTTGTTCAAATCAACACTTTCACGTTACCTGTCAATCGTATCTCTTTGAAAATACTTGCCTTTGATGTTATTTTAGGAATCGATTGGTTAACTACTCATCATGCTTTTCGTAAGGTTGTTAGCTTTCATATTCCTAACCAAACTGTTATTCGAATTCAAGCAACCAAATCACTAAAGTCAATCATGGTCATATCAAGCCATAAGTAAAGAGCCCCGGTCCTTTTGTTGTTGACTTCCTTGTGTGGAATGCACCGAAGCCAGACTTTCTGTAGACGACGCTGTGAATGACGATGGCAAGTTGATATGTATCAATGTGACGTGTTACCCAAGTCTTGGATGAGAGTCACAGTTTTGAATGGTATTTTCATTGTTAATAAATTTCTTTACGTATTCTTGAAGACTTCTTAGCCTACCCCTAGAGCGTGAAATCGAATTTTGTTTTGACCCCAGTACAAAACCCATTTCTAAAACCCTCAAATATTTCTTCAACTAAAATGAGCGTAAACGCGCGCAAAGGCGTTGGCTCGAGTTTGTTGAAGATTACGATCGTACCATTCAATACCATCGTGGGAAAGCGAGCGTGGTAGGCGACGCGTTGACTAGAAGATCGTATGCGTTTACGAGTGCGATGTTGTTAACACAAAGACCCATTTCCTACGAGTTACAAATGATGAAGATAGAGTTAAAGACTCTAGGAACCCACGTGAAGATAACGAATATACGAATAGAATTGACTTTAATCGATAAAAGTAAATCCGCTCAAGCTACACACCCAGAGCTGATGAATGAAAAAGGTTCAAGAGGGCGTTATTCTAGAAGCAAGAATCGACGAAGAGAGGAAATCTCTACCCTCGATTTAATTGGCCCATTTGAAATCCTCGATCGAGTAGGAACTGTGGCCTATAGACTCGTTTTACCGCCAAGTATGTCGCGTGTTCATAACATTTTTCACGTATCGATGTTACGTAAATATGTGGACGACCTGAACCATAATATTAAATTAGAACTAGACGATATAGCAGAAGATTTAACGTATGAGGAGATACGTGTTAAAATTTTGGATAAGAAGGATCGTATTTGTAATAACCCGATATTTTCTATAAAAATAAATAAGAAATTTTGCATATAATTTTTTTTTATTTAATGATGAGAATAAGTGTCAAGTATTGTGAACGATAAATGCAATTATATTTATTACTTGAAAAATTAGAAATAATTTTAGAATTATTAATTTCTACAAATTATATTCTTATGGTAATAAATTTCTATAAGCGTAAATGTTTTATTAATTATTTTGCATGAAAACATGATTGAATATTATTTATATTTGAAGTGACAATTAGAATTATATAATAAATATGTTATTATATGAATTTGTTCAAAATATTTAAGTTAATTATTTTAACGAAGGATACGACAGATATGGAATCCAAACCCTGAATTGGGATTGTGATCAAGAGATGAGAATAATATCATAATATTATTTATATTGTGATTTTTCAGTACTATAAATATGTACTGTATATGTGTGGACAGATAATGATTGGTTAATTATGGTAAATTGGGTCATAACCTAATATTGTGTTATTAAACCCTAATTATTAAACTCAGTTATGAGATAAGACCGGGGCTTGATTGTGTTATATGAATTTTCTTGTGTATTAGAATTTATGTAATTAGAAGAAACCCTAATTACTGTTTTATGCTGAAAATTAGGAAAAACCCTAATTATTATTTGAAAACCCTAATTGTAAATTATTGTGTTTAATTAAGATTTTATTGCACAAGTATGTTAATTTGTCAAAGCCTAGAAATTATTTGAGAAATTGTAAGAATTAAAATCTAGTGAATAAACCCTAGATTTAATTACCTTGTACTAGAATGTCCTTGACATTATAAGTGAAATTACCAAAATACCCTTTTTGTCTCATTAGTGTATTATTTGTGAATTATTGTGCATTATTGCTAGCAAATTAATGACAAACATCCTACCCTACCAATTTGGCATCCAATACTCAGATTCAATCAACCAATTTAGCATCCAAGGCATTTAGCTTAGCTTATATATAGATTGGAGAGAGAGTTAATGCAATTGTACACTAAAATTCTTCCAACTCTCATCCTTGAGCTTCTCTCTCTAAAACCTACGAATTATTGTAGCATACCAGTCCCTTAATACAGCCCCACAAACACAAACAGCAAATCAGAAGCCTAGAAATCAGAATCAAAGCATAGAAGGTATAAAACTATATTTTGATTTCTGTCCAAAAATTTGTTGTTAGATGTTATGTTTGATTGTTAGAATATGTTGTTTCTAGTCTATTTTGATGATCTGGGTTGGTATTTGTTGAATCCATAACATCAAACTGCTCAAAATTAATTTTTTCAAAAATCTAGGAAAATAATTTTTGATCTCTGATAGTTAATGTCAAGCCTTATATCTCTGTGATCTTTAATGTGATTTGTGTTCTAAAAGTTGATATGTGTAGCCTGATATGTTGTCTTTAATTTGAAAAAAGAATCAAGTTCATATCTATTGTGGATCAAACGTTATTTAAGGTCAAAGTGGGTTGACCGGCATTGACCGGTTGTTCTTGAAACCCAGATTTTTTTCCAGAAAGTTTTTAAGCAAATGTCAGGCCTTGTAGATCTCAGTATGTTTGGTGTTTTGATGTTTTGAAAGTTTTTACTTATAGTCTGTAATGTTGTCTTTATTCTACAAAAGGAATCATGGTCATATCTGTTGCATATTAGAAATTGTTTAAGGTCAAACAGCGTTGATCGAAGTTGGCCGAATGAAATTCTGGGCAACCCTGAATTTGAAAAACTGAGTTTGACAGTACTTTTGAGCCCATGGATCTGACGGTTGTTTTTGGTTTATGATGTTGTTGTAGTATAATTGTAGCCTGCTTGTTGTAGTCTAGATACATGTCCTTATAACTCTTAAACAAACAACAGAATTGAAGTAGTATATGGTCAAAGTGGGTCACTCGATAACAAAGTTGGGTTTCTGGAATTCCCAGAAACCGTTAGAACAAGTATTTTGACATGATTTGACCGGACCAGATCTAATGATTGAAAGGTTTTTAGAGTGATTTTGTGCAATGAATCTATACTATTACACGCTAGCTACAATCTGAAAGTATTAGATCACGAAAACATTACACTATGAGCACGTAGTGGAAGTCCAAAGTGAGCCATACGATCTGTTATTCTTTTCTGGGCAACCCAGAAAAGAAAGACAACCTCTGACAGCCACTTTGATGGCTTGGATCTCTTATTTGATGCACGATATGGATATGTTTCTTGCTGTATCTTGTAGTGTTGCACTAGTACTACACGATCCAAGTTATAGCTTTCCCAAAAACACTTTGTGTGATGTTTAATTCATTGTCAAACATTACTACTCGGTTCTGACTTTGAAGTTCTGGGTTTGGTGAAGAACATCTAAGGCGACGCTTTTCCTGTCACCAAAGGCTTTAGCGACAGTTTAATTTCTAAATTAATTATTTTTATTAAATAATTAGTATTAATTAGTTTTAAATTATAAAAAATACCAAATAAATTCCTAAAAATTATTTTAAAGTCCGAAAATTATATTTTAATTATTTTGGATATATTTCATAAATATTTAATATTTTTGGAATATTAAAGATATTTAATTTATTTAATTATAATATTAAATAAATGATTTAAAATGATTTTAATATTTGAAAAATCATTTAAAATTATATTATGGTATAAGAAAATATTTTAAGTTATTTTTAAGGACTTTTAATATTTTGTGATGAATTTCATTAATTAATTATTATTAATGATATTAAAGTTATTTAATAATTATATTAAATAATTTAGTTTTAAAATGATTTTATTATTTTAAAAATCATTTTAAATGAAAATAAAGTGTTTAAAGATATTTTAAGTTATAAAATATAACTTTTAATATTTAAAGGATAATTTCATTAATAATTAAATATTAATGATAATAGATTTGTTTGATGTTTAAATCATTTAATTATGATTCCGATGTTTGAAAATTCATGATAAATTATTATAAATGTTTAAAAATTATTTTAAGTCATTTAAAAATAATATGATTGATACTTACGGATATTGAGATATAGAATAGAGTCTTAGACTCGATTATTACCCGATTAAGCTGTCGGTACACCGACATATTTAAGAAATTGATATGGACTTAGATATTTTGACTGTATTAATGATTGTTTGTGATTCAATGACTATGGAATATGTGTGGCAAGGTGATTAGGTTATGTGCTGACTGTAATAGACAGTACTATGTGTTATGATATATTGTTCTAATCGAACAAATGATCTGATTAATGATAGGTCGTGATAAAAGAGATAGAACTAAGTTGAGAATTGTAAGCAGCAGATCAGGCAAATATCCTACCTTTGCATTTTTTTTACGCAATGGACATGAGTAAGAATGTTTCATAATTATATTATTACTGTACAGATTATTAACTTTATATTATATACACTCATTGACTATCAAAATGCTAGTATATGATAATTCAGATATATATTCTGTTCCTTAATTTCTATAAATGGTTATACAAGTGTCACCACTTGGATAATCATGGTATTTATTCACATGTTGATACACCTTTGTCAATTACCCCGTATATATATGTTGAATTATAGATTATTGTTGAGCAAGATAAAAACCTTTGGTTTGGAACCCTGACAAGTATGAACATCCCTTATATGGGAAAACTTTTTATGCGCCCAAGGCGGACAGAGTGAACGATAACATCGTTATTGTAATGTAGTGTTGATCAATACAGGGTACAACGGGCTGATCACCCTCCGTGCCCGTATGTTATGACGGTTTGCGGATGAAGTTCTGCTAAACCTTTTCCAAAATGAAAAGAATGTTCATAGTATGTTACTTAAACCCCATTTATGGTCAGTACATAGTTTCAAAAATTTGAAAGAGGGTTGTTATGTTATTATTATCGGTTCAGATTACTTCACAACTATTGATTCGTTGTAGAAGGGTTATGTAAAGAAAACATTTAAATTCTTTCAGCTTATATATATAATTGCTATTACTTCCTGGACACTCAAATGCTCACTCTTGCTTAAATTAAATGTTTTCAGTTATGTATGATCAACCTGAAGGCTCAGGCACGAACAAGTGGAAAGGAAAGTGGTTCGAATGAGATTATAATATGTTGTATAATAGTTATAGTTTATTAAGTCAATGATATATATATATATATATATATATATATATATATCTAATATCATGTATTGTAAGGAATATATTTAAAGGTCTCGTACCTGGGAGTAAACTTTGATGCATATGTAAATTTAGTTTGAATTTTATATTATTATTAGTATTATTCAGCTTATAGAAATGGTATCCTGTAGCACCGAGTTCAGGTTTCAAGTACCCGGATTTGGTGGCGTTAAAGTATTCAACACTCAAAGGTTATACCTCAAGAGTTAGAATCTGAAATGAAGTCAAGGTATCCTCACCTCTTTGGCATATCAAGTGCGTACGTAAATTTCGGGGGCAAAATTTCATAACAAGGGGAGATTGTGAAACCCCAGATTTTATGAATAAAGATTTAAATTTATTGAAATAATTTTTTTGAATATTATGGTGTGGATTTGATATAATGTTATAGTTGTGGGTAGTATTTATAAATTTTTCAAAGTATGCAAGTTGTTATAAAATATTCGATTGGTTGGGGAATATTCTTTATGTCGGGGAATATTCGTACGACGGCACAATCATTGGTGGACCCCAAAACGGAAGTATTGTCGTAGTTAAAAAATGACAGAATTATCTTTTTATAAAAATAACTACGAAAGTGTTCCGTAATTAAACCGTTGAACTACTTTCGGTAGTAAAAAAGTACAATAATCTGGCGTGGTTGCATAGTACACGGTATTAATTATTGATGTTTACGTGAGAAGTCACTCGGTTATACTCAATTATTACTACGAGAATTGCTACATCATATCTCTCATATTATTGATTCAATTATTGTCACAGTATCATCGCATAATATGTTATATTATTAAATCAATAATTGAGACGACAAAGTTATTCATATTATTATTTGCAATATTGACAATGTCTAGAAGTTCTGTCAATGAGAGGTTTGGTCACCTAATTGCGCGCCAATAAGGAGAAATCCTTATCGAAAAGCCCCCTCTTTCCTGGGAACGACCTGGTTGTTAAATATTGTGAGTTATAATATTAATGGTGAATGTTATTAAAATTGAAGTTATGTTCGGAGTTGAATTTGGAGACGCGGACGTGATATTTGAGTCTGGAACGATGAAATTAGTAAAAATAGTCTATAAACACAAAATTTTCCGGGATTCACTATTTGGCAAAAAGTCAACAGTTGACTTTTTCAGGAAAAGTCAAACTTCAAAATTTCAAAATTTATATTGTTGATAAAAATAGTTTCATTATGTTGGAATTGTTTGTGTTAGTGAAAATCGACATCTATTCCGATGATAATTGATGTCTGGGGGTTATATTGATAAATCGGATAATTTATCGGACAAATGAGCAATTAATTACTACTAATTCACATGCTTATATAACTATTTGTTTACATGTGTGTACTATTGAATCACATTCTTGTACTATTAGGGGAGTTGGTGCAAAATTGATAATACTTGCATGACTAAGTTAAAAATGGAGGTATAGAGGGAGGTATTATACTGTAATTATTTTTATCACATGATTAGAACTATTGAGTCACATGATTTACTATTGATTCACATTATTTACTATTAAGGGAGTTGGTGCAAGTTTGATAATACTTGCAGGACTAAATTAAAAATGAAGAAAAAGAGGAAGGTATTATACTGTAATATTTCTAGCCCCAAAACGTGCAATTATCGAAACTATATTTTCCTATAAATAGAAGCTCATTCTTCCTTCATTTCTCACCAATTCACAAAAGCTATAGAGCAATTATTATAGAGAGAAATTATAGAGAGAAAGAAGAAAAGTATTCTGCTACTTCACTAATTCTATATCCAGTTTCTTCTAAGGTAAGGAGTATTATTTCTTTCTTATCCATGAAGAGAACTTCTGTTATTCCATTCTTTATTATTCTATTAGAATAGCTTGTATACGCGGGCTACCCTATACTTAGTGAAATTCTTCTGTTATTCCATTCTTTATTATTACATTGGAATAACTTTGTATCTGTGAGCTACCCTATACTTGGTGACAATCTTCTATTATTCCGTCTTTATTATTACATTTGGAATATCACATGCATGCGCGTTTCTGTTGGACACGATTAAAATCTTTATTATTCTCATTGGAATATCCCGATCATGCGTTTTATTCCTGGTTCGTTCCGTTTTTATTATTATTCTTTTGGAATATCCTGTTTTGTGCGTTTCTATTTGGACTGATTAAAATCGTTATTAGTATTACATTGGAATAACTTGTTCATCTGCAATACCGCATGCATGGTGATTTCGCATTGTTATTTCATTCTTTATTATTCGTTGGAACATCACCGCTCGGCATGTAATTTACTTTGACACAGTTCCGTTATTTAGTATTCTGTTGGAATAACTCGCTCATGCTGGCACCGCATACATGGTGATTTCTTTTGTTATTCCAATCTTTATTATACTTAATTAGTTAAAGTTTTGACTTGTATACTCCATGAAATTAGTGGAATATCCTTGATATTTGCGCTTCATCCAGTATCTTTTCACGGAAATATTCTTCTGAGCATTCTTGAATTTTACTTTACAAAGCAGTATCATGTTGACAATTTGGACATTATTAGTTCCTGGATAAATTAATTCTTGAACTTGTTTTATTAAATTCTTATATCATTGTCATCATCCTCATGTTTATATTTTGTTGAAAGTCATCTGTGGCCTGTAGTGCATAGATGGACTTGGTATGATTATGACCAGGGATTATTCGGTGTAATCATGACTGTAATGTTACAAATGATGTGGTAAAAGTCCTTATTGGCCCGTAGTGCATTGATAGACAATTTTTGGTATGATTATGGCTATGGATTCTATTCGACCAAGGGTGCAAAGATGAATTATTTTATGGCATGATCAGGATCGTTAATGAAAACACGATTATCTTTGGCCTGTAGTGCATGGATAATTCGTGGCCGTGATACTAAAAATATCATTGGCTTGTAGTGCAGGGATGAGTTAATTATGTGGATTATTTATTAAGCTGAGTCTCAGCGATAAAGTTAGTGAAAAAACTTTTTAAATCATAGAAGATAGTAGATTTTATATTTTACTTGACTCTTCTAATGGATTGTTTATTCCGCTGCAGTTTTTGATCTAAAACTTGTTGTCTATTATATTCTATCAGTTGTTATACTGTTGAAGGCTAATGATAATTTATTCTGCATTATCTTAGTCATAATATTTCTTACTAGGCTAGTTGAGCTCACCCTTCCTTTCACTGTTCTCTTCAGGAAATGAGAACGTGAATGGGAATAGTCGGTGTGAGTGATGGTCCTAGATGTTTGCATTAGTAGTCCTCACTATTCTGTGAAATAGTGTGATAATAATAGTAATGAGGACTCTTTTTGAGTTTGTATTCTCTCTAGTAAACAATATTTGTATTCAAACTCACAGCTCATGTTGTATATTTAAGATTATATTTGTATTCGGTACCATGTGTTTGGCGACTCAGAATAGGTGATGTATTCCTGTTTTGGGGGCGTCATAGCAACCCTCCTAAACAATTTAGAAATAGGGTTTTATTTTAACTAATTAAACTCCTTTAATTAATTATGCTCTTAATCTTATTAGGAATAATTAACTAAACTCTATTAATTAATTAGTCTCCTAATCTTATTAGAAATATATGGGAGTATCTTTTATTAATTAATTCCTAAAATCATTTAAGAATTAAATAATAATAATAATAAGACTCCTCTTATTGATTTATATTTAATATTTCCAAAATATTAAATAATAAATATTAAGCTATTTAATTTATTCTATCACCATAGATTAAATTAAATGCATTTAACTTATTATTACGATTATGTTATTTACTTCTTAAATAAATATTTTTTCTTTTCATGATTGTGACTCTTTAGGTTCTCCATATTAAACCGGTTGTGAATAAATTAATTAGAACAATTCTAATCTTATTTAAATAAATAAATTATTCTATTAATTTATTTAAATAAATAATATTTATTCTATAATAAGGATAAGCCTCCTTAGCGATCAACGACTTTCCAGATAATATAGATTTCAACATTAATCATAAAAGAACCTTTGAGTAAATAGTTACTATACAATTCAATCCTTTCACTATACAATGTCCCAATTAAATATAAGACATGAAATTACTGTCAAGTCTTATTTTATTTAATTATATGTATTTTGATTCTTAAATGCATCTCCAAATAATGCAAATTAGAAACTGGTTTCTAATTTCATTATTTCTTGGTCAAGGACTACTAGGTTGTCATTTATCGAATCACATAGGATATTCTCTTTTTTTACTAGAAGCTGTAGATTCTTTATTGATCATTCATTATCTCAATGTACAACTTATTACACTCAATCATACCCTTTGATATATCCTAAGGGTCTTAGGGTACATGTCAAAGTATAACTCATCATACACAAGATGCTATGATAGTCTCAAATCTAAGGATCACTTGTACTACTATCACTATAGGAATTCCTATTGACGGGCAAGTAAAACTACATTAGGTTTTCCTTAGAGAGCCACGTTAAGTGAACTTATTCTCCAATAAGCACCTACATACTTGCTTTAGTATCTCCACAAAAATGTTCATGATATCAATCATCCTCATCCAATGAGCAAGCAACGTATGTACCAATCTATCCGGATTCACTAATCCCCTTTTTAGTAATCCAACGATTGTGAATAATTTTAGTTTGTGAGCTATCTAAGAATTTAGATCTCATTAGCATGATCATCATCATAATTCTAAAAGCATTGCTAAAAACTATGGGTTTATCACATATTATAAAACAGTATCATGTAGATAAATTAAAAGCCTTTAATTAAACAGTTATTTTATTAATAAATGAATTAGATTATTACAAAGTATATGCTTTATCATCAAACATGATTGGCTTGTGTGCATACTACTTTCATATTTTATAATGGGAACTCTAACAAAAAAGAATCGAGAGTTAAATGACAGGATCCTATATGCATGCTAGTTATGCTAGGGTATATGCCAGAATGATGTATACACCTGATAGGGCGTGCATGTTGGTCGGATTACCGATCACTAAACACGAGCAAGTATACGCGGTATAACAAGTAATATAGTGATAAGAAGAGTTTTGTACCCACGAGGAACTATCACTAATATTTACCAAATACCAACTTTGTATCGCTTAAGTCTTATTCGAACAACAGAATAACATATGTGTACTTAATCTAACTATATTTAATTATCAAAGTAATTAAAATGGATAATGAATGGTATCGAAGGTGCTACAAGCTAAGGTCATAACTTCGTTGTTGGGTAAAATCTAATTACGCACAACACGCAAGTATACGTGGTCAACAAGTAATAAAGTGAAAGTAGAGTATCGTTCCAACGAGGAATTATTTAATAAAAATCACCAAGTACTAACCCGTAACCAACTCAATCTTATTTAAACAAATGAATTTAATGTTATAGATTAAATTATTTAACTAAACTAATTCTAATTACCACTAGTTAAAATCAGATTATGGAGATTTAAGATCATAAATTCACTTATTGCTTTATTTAAGTTAACACACTTCTCATTAATTATTTTATATCCTGAATTGTTAATCAAGAACACTAAAGCAAATAAAACCACTTCTCGATGCATAATACCCATACTCACTTAAATCCATAGATGATAGAATTAAGCAAGACACCCTAATTAACTAATCTATTATATCTCTATGTGAATTACAATTAAAAAGGATTTAAAGCACAAGTTCTCTATAAGATTACATATGGCGTAAAGGCATATCTCTATCCTAAACACAAATCATGAATTCCATCTATGCAGAAATCACAAACACATGCTATCATCATCAGATCTAAATCTAAACTTCATCTCTCGAGTTCATATAGATTATCACGGTAATTGATGGCTACTCAATTAAAAAATTAAGTTCAAATCACAATAGACAATCCTCACAATAGAACATAATAATTGATAGCAAAGCATATTAAAATAAACTACATAATAAGATCCATTGTAATCTCAAACAAAGAATTAGTTCCTTAAATTAAAACTAAGAGTCCACACTTGAATACACATTAAAAGATAAGAATAAGATTAAGGGAAAGAAGTGAATCTGTTGTCGGTAAATTTGTCCTACGTCTTGCTCTTGATCTGGATCTCCAATGGCTTCCAAGTGCTTCAATCTCCAAATCTCATAAGAACTAGTGTTTTCTCCTATTCTACTCTAATCTAATCTAATGGAATTCCCTCTCTCCCTCCTAATCCTTGTGATTCTCCTCCTTTTATATGTCTATATATATGTCTTTAAGTCCTCTTGGAAGTCCTTGAATCAATCGGATCAAACCAATCCTTCTCGAACTAAAATTCGGACAAAAAACGACTTTTTTACGCCTACCCCTGCCCCGGCAGGGGGTATAAGGCTTAAAGGGCCCGCCCTGGCTAGCATACCCACTGTTTTGCAGCTTTTACCCCTGTCCCGGTGGGGGTTTTGTATAGTAAAAGCCCGCTCTGGTGGGGGTCCCTTCTGGAAATTTTCTGCTCTGACGTCCTTTGGGAAAATGGCCATAACTTCTTCGTCTGAACTCCTCTTTTGATGATTCAAGATGTTCCGGAAAGAGAAGACGTAGATCTACAAATTTCATTCTTTGAGTTTGTCGAAATAAGGAACAGAGAAATATTGAAATTGTATCTTAAGTGGTTGTTATGTAATGGTCACCCAAAACAGTTAAGTTCAACGTCTGTTGGTACAAAGGTCATAACTCATGCATCCGAACTCCGATTGGAATGATTTAAGATGTTCCAGAAAGCTAAGAAGAAGCTCTACAATATAATCCAAGGTTGAAGCCAAGAACATGAAAGCTCAAATGATGTCCGAATTGTTTTTCCTTACATTTTTATACCAATAGTCGCGCACACAACTCCCGAGCATATAATCTACAAAATAAACACAAAATGCATGAAAAGTAACTAAGAAACATGAGTTTAAGCAATTAATTCAAGTAACAGATACCGGATAAGTAGGTATAAAATTTACTTATCAAATACTCCCAAAATTGAACCTTTGATTGTCCTAGTCAAACAAAAATACAAAACAACAATGTTATGCAATGCAACTAATCTACATGCCTACAAATCAAGCAGTAATGACAGAAACAAGTCTATTTAACCGGCCTTAGAAAAATCAAGTAAACACATTAATACATCATATCAAAACAAATCATTAACTTCCCAAATCAATCATCAAATCTTAGACTGTTATCACTAATATAGTGTATGTGTGCTCAACAACAATGCTAACTAATTTAATGCTAAATACAACACATAATAGATCTCTTTAAAGGCATCATATAGTGTAAACTCACAAAATTCACGAACAAGCTAGATCTAACTAAAGTCAAACATCCACCAAGTTCAAGAGTCCAATCCGGAATACTTATGCTTTACTTTTCATTACGAGGGTTTTTTTGACCATGATTGTTTAATGTCTCATTCCATTAGGCTAATAGTGCTACCCCTTAGCGAGCTTTCGACCAACAACTCCCAGACCATAAAGACCTTAGGGCGCTAGGTATAAAGACACTCCATCAGGTGTACTTGCTCAAGTAACAAAGGCCCCGAAACAAGACTAGCCATGATATCGTTTTCATCATTTTTTAAGCTTATTTATCCCAAATTTTTCCCCCAAACTTAAGTTTTTGTCTAAATTTAGCCATCTCCACCTATTCATGTTTTCATTCATTCAAACTAGTATTATCCTTAAGAAATCCATTATGTATCAATTTAAACTCAATCAATCAACAAGTTATTTTTATTGTGTTGTCCTTATTATACCAGTTTCAAACAGAAAAAGATTCAATTCATAACAAGAAATCACATCAAAGCTCTAATAATCAGTACTATACTTGTCTACCCAATTCTAATCTCATCATTGGCCAAAATAGACTGAATTATAACAAACCGCTGGACTTATACAAGATAACACAAAACTTAACTAATTTTTTTTGTATAGATGTGGTAAACATAACATGATTAAAAACTAATAAAAACAATTTACAATATTACATTGCAACTATTACACTACATGAATGCAAACATCTAATGATCCTAAAACTAAACATGAAACTAACATATACAAATCTAACTACTAAAATTAAACATGCAAACATAAAATTTAAACTAACTCCCCTAAACTTAAAAATTACAATGTCCTCATTGTAAAATAAAGCATTAAATAGAAGAGAAATTCCTTGTAATCAACTAAGCGTGAGGTGATGATGGCATGGAACAAAGACTGAAAACTCCTCCACATCAAAATTTGAAGGAGGATACTGTATCATGGGCTCAGGCTGGTGGCTTCCCTTTTCATAATCGTTTTCCTATCCATTGAACCTCCAATACCTGCAATAAAGAGAGACAACATATATTAGAATAGCACTTTGGATTATAAGAGAACTTAATAAGCAAATTAATTCTTATCTACTAAATAAACTAGTAAAGCATATAAATATAATAATTCCTGGGTTGCCTCCCAGTCACTGCTTGATTTACAGTCTTTCAGTTTGATTTTATCTGATCAACGCTATCCAATTCCTCTTCGATAATTGAGGAACCCTCCATCCATCGGAAATAATATAGCTTTTGGTAGGTTCCCATTTATGATGGCTAATGCATCAAAGTCACCTATCATGCTTTGATTTGGTATGATCTCAATCAAGAACGTCCCACTGCTAGGTGTTTTCTCCATTGTGTATGTGATCACTTTGGGGCATGGAAGCTTGTCACATACAATGAGCTCTTCGTCTATCTTCTCTTTCTCGTCCCACCATGGATTCAAAATTGTATTCGCTCTTATGTCATCAAGAGCTTCGCCGACGGCATGACTACCAAGTGGGCATTATTTTGGAAATTTGACTGACTCTTTGATCTTTGGTGGAGACCCAATTAGATCTTTGTCGACCTCTATTTCATTATCCCCAATTGTCTCCACACTTCCGATATCTTGTGGCTCATCCAGTCGCAGATTTGGTTTGGGTTCTCCGTTAATTTCATAATCTATATCATAAAGCCAAGTGTTTGGAGGAAGGTTGTTTACGACTTTGGTCATTTGCTCTATCTAATCCGCAAGATTTTGAATTGACCTCGCTTGTTTACTCATCTTCTTCTCATCTGCTATGAACTTGGACAATAATTCCCCCAGCCTTGAATTTTCTGTTTCAATCTCGGAAGCCATGTATTGAGGACCATTGGTTGAGGTAGTGATGAGTTGTTCCATCCGATTATTAAAATTTTGGGTTGACAGCTCTTGGTTAATCCTCATCTCCTCTAGGTCTGCTATGTCCTTCAATATTAAATCCATCGAATTTGGCTTTTCTTCTTGTGGCAATGGAGGTGAACATGAAAATTCCGGTGTGTATGATGAATTTGGAGCGTAATATTGGTCATCATAAATGTAGCTCCCTAGAGAATCCAGGTGATACCCTCAATCTCGGTGATAGTTAGTCTCAGCATAGTACCGGCTAAAAACTGGTGGTGCATTGATGACTCGGTTGATTTCCAGCACAATAATCACAAGTAACTGCCGCACTTTGACGACGATGTGCTGCAAAAGCGTCCAACATCCTCGAAAGTGTCTCAATCTATGCTGACAATGCAAAAAATACATCGAGTCATCAATTCATGTGTCCCTTGGTGGAGTCATATTTGTGTATGGCCATTGATAATTGCATCCATCCATGGTACCTAAAAAGAAAGAAAAATAGGGAGAGAATTAAATAAAAAGAAAAAAAAAGTCCAAATTAAGACTAATTTGATTAAAGCTAATATTGGCAAAAAATATTTAAATAAGTCCCCGTCAATGGCGCCAAAAATATGTTGGAAAAAATCTAATTACGCACAACACACAAGTATACGTGGTCAACAAGTAATATAGTGAAAGTAGAGTATCGTTCCCACGAGGAATTGTTTAATAAAAATCACCAAGTACTAACTCGTAACCACCTCAATCTTATTTAAATGAATAAATTTAATGTTATAAATTAAATTATTTAACTAAACTAATTCTAATTACCACTAATTAAAAATCGGATTATGGAGATTTAAGATCACAACTTCACTTATTGCTTCATTTAAGCTAACACACTTCTCATTAATTATTTTCTATCCTAAATTGTTAATCAAGAACACTAAAGCAGATAAAACCACCTCTCAATGCATAATACCCACGCTCACTTAAATCCACAGATGATAGAATTAAGCAAGACACCATAATTAACCAATCCATTATATCTCCATGTGAACTACAATTAAAAATGATTTAAAGCACAAGTTTTCTATAAGAGTACATATGGCGTAAAGGCATATCTCTATCCTAAACACGAATCATGAATTCCATCTATGCAGAAATCACAAACACATGCTATCATCATCAGATCTAAATCTAAACTTCATATCTCGAGTTCATATAGATTATCACGGTAATAGATAGCTAATCAATTAAACAATTAAGTCCAAATCATAATAGACAATCCACACAATAAAATATAATAATTGATAGCAAAGCATATTAAAATAAACTACACAATAAGATCTATTATAATCTCAAACAAAGAATTAGTTCATTAAATTAAAACTAAGAGTCCACAATTGAATACACATTAAAAGATAAGAATAAAATTAAGGAAAAGAAGTGAATCTGTTGTCGGCAAATTCGTCCTCCGTCTCGCTCTTGATCTGGATCTCCAATGGTTTCCAAGTGCTTCAATCTCCAAATCTCATAAGAACGAGTTTTTTCTCATATTCTACTCTAATCTAATCTAATGGAATTCTCTCTCTCCCTCCTAATCCTTGTGATTCTCCTCCTTTTATACGTCTCTTTATATGTCTTTAAGTCCTCTTGGAAGTCCTTGAGTCAATCGGATCGAACCAATCCTTCTCAAACTCAAATTCGGACATAAAACGACTCTTATGCGCGTACCCCCGCCCCGACGGGGTGTATAAGGCTTAAAGGGCCCACCCCGGCTAGCATACCTACTGTTTTCCAGCTTGTATCCCCGCCCCGGCCGGGGTTTTGTATAGTAAAAACCTGCCCCGGCGGGGTCCCTTCTGGAAATTTTCTGCTCTGACGTCCTTTGGGAAAATGGTCATAACTTCTTCGTCTGAAGTCCGATTTCGATAATTCAAGTGTTCCGAAAAGAGGAGACGTAGATCTACAACTTTCATTCTTTGAGTTTTTTGAAATATTTACAATCCAGATTTTTAATTATATAATTTAAATATTTATTGAATTATATAAATATTTAATGGATGTGTTTATCGTTGAATAAATATTTGTTTAATTGATTCGATTTGATTTGGTTAATTATTTGTTTAATAAATAATTAATGAGTTAAGGAAAGTAATTATTTTGAAATAGTAATCTAATTCAATTTAATAATTAAGTTAGAATGTTTATAATGATTAAATAAATTATTATATTATGCAATGAATTGTTATTAGAATTAAGTATGAAAACTTAATTAATTAGAAGTGTAACAAATAACTTTATTATAAGTGGTTATTAAAATAAATTAAAGTAGTTTTAATTTACCAAACAAGGCTTAAATATATTAAGTCTTTAATTTTAAAGAGTTTTGTCAAAGCAGACCTTATGGCTTTTGGATTTTTAAATTTGATTTATTAAATTTAAATTAAATAAATAATATATATTAAATATGTTATAACTAACATGTAGTGATTAGTATATTTAGTATAGCGTCGGTTTTAGACATTTTTAATTCGTACGTGTGAGACCCCAGATTTTATGAATAAATATTTAATTTTCTCGAAATAATTTTTTTGAATATTATGGTGTGGATTTGATATAATGTTATAGTTGTGAGTAATATTTATAAATTTTGCAAATTATGCAAGTTGTCATATTATATTCAGTTGGTCGGGGAATATTTTATCAGGGAATATTCGTTCAACGGCACAATTATTGGTGGACCCATGAATGGAATTATTATTCGATTGAAAACGACAAAAATATTTTATGAAAATAACGGCGGAAGTTTTCTGAGTTAATCTTGTTGAACTACTCGGTAGTAAAAGCCCGATGAATGGCGTGGTTGCATAGTAGCATACGGTATTGATTATTGATGCTTACGTGATAAGTCACTCATTTTGTGTTATTGGTATTATTAATGTAATAAAACAGAATACTTTTATAAAGTTATTCTATAAATAGAATATATTATATTCTATTATGCATAGTGTTGCATAGTGTCTGCATAGTGTTTTTCATAGTAAAATCTTTTTATATAAAACAGAATACTTTTATAAAGTTATTCTATAAACAGAATATATTATATTCTATTATGCATAGTGTTGCATAGTGTCTGCATAGTATTTGCATAGTGCCTGCATAGTGTTTGAATAGTAAAATCTTTTTATATAAAACAAAATACTTTTATAAAGTTATCTATTTTATTAGACAATAATTAGAATATATTATATTTTATTATGCATAGTGTTTGCATAGTGCCTGCATAGTGTTTGCATAGTAAAATCTTTTATAAAGTTATTCGTTTTATTATATTATAAATAGAATATATTATATTTTATTTAAAAGATTTTGCTTTAAATATGGACCGTCAGATTAAAGTAAATCAATCTGGACCGTTCATGAGTTAGTTACTATGCAGTCCATTTTTCTATAAATAGAAGCTCATTCATTCATTATTTCTTACAAATTCACTGAAACTCTAGAGAGAGAAACTATAGAGAGAAAGAAGAAAAGTGTTCTGCTACTTCACTACTTCTATATCCAGTACTCTTCTTTCTAAGGTAGGGAATATTATTTGTTGTACTCATAAGGGTATTCTTTCTTTCTTATTCATGAAGAGAACTTCTGTTATTCCATTCTTTATTATTCTTTTGGAATAACCTGTATACGCGGGATACCCTATACTTGGTGAAATTCTTCTGTTATTTCATTCTTTATTATTACATTGGAATATCACATGCAGACGTTTTTCTGTAGAACCTTGTTCCGTCTTTATTATTATTCTGTTGGAATATCATGTCTGTGCGTTTTACACCGGACCTAGTTCCGTCTTTATTGGTATTTTGTTGGAATAACATGTTTATACGAAGTACCGCATACATGGTGATTTCTGTTATTATTCCGTTCTTTATTATTACGTTGTAACATCCCATCGTGCTTTTACGTATGACTGGTTCCGTTAATTATTATTACGTTGGAATAACTTTCTATCTGTAAGCAATCTCGCATGCATGGTGATTTCTTTTGTTATTCCATTCTTTATTATACTCGGTTGGTTAAAGTTTTGACTTCTATACTCCATGAAATTAGTTGAATATCCTTGATATTTTTGCTTCATCCAAAGATCTTTTCATGGAAATATTCTTCCGATCATTCTTGAATTTTACTCTACAAAGCGAAGATCATGTTGACAATTTGGGACGTTATTAGTTCTGAATAAATTAATTCTTGAACTTGTTTTATTGAATTCTTATATCATTGTCATCATCCTCATGTTTATATTTTTTGAAAGTCATCGTGGCTCTGTAGTCATAGATGGACTTGGTATGATTATGACCGAGGATTATTCGATTGTAATCATGGCCAGTAATGTTACAAATGATGGAAAAGTCCGAATTGGCCCGTAGTGCATTGATGGACAGTTTTTGGTATGATTATGGCTATGGATTCTCTTTGGCCGTAGTGCAAAGATGAATTGTTTTATGGCATGATCAGGACCATTGATGAAAACATGATTATCTTAAGCCGTAGTGCATGGATAATTCGTGGTCGTGATACTAAAGAATATCCTTGGCCGTAGTGCAGGGGTGATTTGATGATGTGGATTATTTATTAAGTTGAGTCCCAGCGATAAAAGTGATGAAAAACCTTTTAAATCATAGAAGATAGTAGATTTTATTCCCTACTTAACTATTCTAATGGATTGCTTGTTCCGCTACAGTTAAACTTGATAGTTATTATATTTTATCAGTTTAACACTGTTGAAGGCTAACAATAAATTATTCTGCATTATCTTAGTCATAATATTTCTTACTGGGCTAGTTGAGCTCACCCTTTCTTTCACTGTTCTCTTCAGGAAATGAGAACGTAGCTGGGACTAGTCGGGGAACAGAGTGATGGTCCTAGTTAGGGCATTAGTAGTCCTCACTATTTTGTGAAATAGTGTGATAATAATTGTAATGAGGACTCCTTTTGAGTTTGTATACTCTCTAGTAGACAATATTTGTATTCAAACTCACAGTTTATGTTTTGTCGTATTATACACGACAGTTGTATTATTAAGTTGTATTTGAATTCTGTACCATGTATCTGGAGACTCAAGATGGGTGATGTATACCTAATTTTGGGGGCGTCACAGTTGGTATCAAAGCTTAGGGATATGATCCCTGGCTAAGATGTGAGACTAGAACTAGGAGGGGAGAGACGGGGAATTCCTTTGCTAGTATGACCTACCTAAGTTTATTTGATATTTAATTGGTCGGTCAGAGTATAGAGATAATATGTGATATGTTAATTAACCCTTGTTTTGTGGCAGTATTTGAAAATGGCATCTGAAAATGTTGAGATAAGCAATGGAGCATAGGAGACCGTTGATTCTCCACAGATCAATAATCAGGACAATGTGCAACAGGATGGGGATAATCCTCCTGTGAACAACAACACTGATCAATTGACGAACGACGGTACGTTTAGGAGCTTTTTAGAATTCATGCAACATCAGGCGAAGGCGGCTCCTGTTCATAATACATGATGAAACAATGGCAACCCACGATTGGTCACCGCTAAGCAATTCAAGTAGCTGGGACCACCGAAGTTTTTGGGAAAGCCAGAACCACTTAAGGCGGAGACGTGGTTAAAGCAGATCACCAAGATATTTGATGTCTTGGGATGCTTCGAGGAGCAAAAGGTTCCCTTTACCACCTTTATGTTGGGTGAAGAGGCAGATCACTGGTGGGAATCTATAAAACATACCCAGCTTGACGCACTCAAAATGTCTTGGGAGAAGTTCCAAGAGCTATTCAATGACAAGTACTTTCCGAAAAGCATTAAATCACATGAAGGAGGTGGAATTTATCAAGTTGGAGCAAAAAACAACATGACCGTGTCGCGAAGACGTAGCCAAGTTTGCCAAGTTGTCCCGATTGCGTCCCACTTGGTTGATAATGAAGAGAGAATGACGCGAATGTTTTAAGAGGTTTGAAAGCGGAGAATCGTCAATATCTTATCTCTCATAAAGCGTGTTTGTATTCGAGATGTTGTTAATAGGGCTCGATTATTGGAGCGCGATAATGAGTCAACCAAACCAAAAGAGAGCAAATGCAAAATGATAATACCGGTGATATGATAAATCATCAAAGCGGTGACAATAAGCATGGAGGAATCAACATGTCAAAAATGGTAACCACTTGGTGGTAATCATGGCCAAAACAATAAGAATGGACATTTCAAGAAGAGAAGGTTCAACAATGACGTAAAGACGCGTCGACACCAAAGACCCATTTCAAAGGAAGAAGAAGAACCACCACCGGTCATATGTTTCAAATGCGACGGGAGGGACACATCCAGTCAAACTATACGCTAAAGAATCCAAAACGTGTTTTAATTACGGAAGAGAAGGTCACCTAGCTCGATTTTGTCGTATGGTGAAGTCGATTCCAAGCGGGATAGTGATGCCAAAGGATGTCCCGCACAAGCCAAAGCCGATAGTTTAAGAGAGAGCATTTTTTTGTGACGAACCGAATAAAATTATCACGGGTATGTTAGTCATAAACTCTTGCAAAGTCTATACCGTGTTAGATACCAGTTCTACTCACTCTTTTATTGCACCTAGTTGTGTTCAATGTTTGAATTTAACTCTGGAGAAGTTAGATTTTAATTTAGCTGTTGAAACTCAGTTGGGTGAAACCTTCGTTGTGATGCCCCCAAAACAGGTATACAACACCCATTCTGAGTCGTCAAAATACATGGTACAGAAACAACTACAACTTTATTAATACAACATAAAAACTATGAGTTTAAATACAAATATTGTCATCTAGACAATATCCACACTCAAATAAGTCCTCATTTCAATTATTGATACATTATTTTACAAAAATAGTGAGGACTACTAAAATAACTTCTAGAACCATCATTTCATACCCCGACTAGTACTCACTACATTCTCGCCTCCTGAGAAGAAAAATGGAACATAAAGGAAAATGGTGAGCTTAACTTGGCCAGTAAAGAATATTATGACTAAGATAATACAGAACAAATTATTGTTAGTCTTCAACAGGGAAAAATCTAATAGAATACAATAGACAACAAGTTTTAAATTAATATTCGCAACGGAAATAATAATTCATTAGAAGAGTTAAGTAGAGAATGAAATCTACTATATCCTATATATGAATATAAAAGTTCATCATCTATCTTTTATCCCTGTAACATCAATCAATATATATCTGAAATCAAATATTCATCTTTGCACTACAGGCCAAAGATATTCATCGATTTGGTCATGTTCATCTAAACACACTATTCATCTTTGCACTACGGGCCAAAGATATTCATCGAAATCATTCATCTTTTCACTCTGAGGCCAAAGATATTCATTATAATATCATCATTTAGGGGTGAGGATGATGAAAAATATTTTAAAGAAAAGCGAATCCGATTGAAACAAAAGAACAAGTATTAAGGATTCATACTTTAAATAACCCAAGTTCGAAAATACTTCATAAATAACCAAAGTGAAGTAAAATTCAAGAATGAAGACTAAAACATAGATCCAATCAAAGATAAGAACTATAACAGACAATCTTGGACATAGAAAAGAAAATTTAATTTTTCTGTGAATAGTGTCGTATTCGTGAATAGTCTTAGTATCGTGAATATACGTGAATAGTAACTCCGACACCAAAAGATAGAAATTTCACAAAAAAACATCATCATGCTTCGTGAATAGTACTTGTGAATAGTAACTCGTGAATAGTATTAATAAATAGTAACTTGTGAATAGTAACTCATGAATAGTAACCCCGACATGAAAAAGTTCCAAATTTGATAAAAAAATTCAAACCAATATTTTAGCATAATGATATTGAAGAAATAATATTATTTATGAAGAAAATAATCTCCCTTACCTAAAAAGGATAGTACTTCTTGACAGTCGGTATCTTTGGATATAGTCTTTGAAAGAACTTGCAAATCAGTATAGCAATACTCAAAGTACTAAAATACTCACAAGAATACGCTCGATATATATAGAGAGAGAAGAGAGAAATCTTTAGTTTACGGTGTGATTTTCAATTCTAACCTAAGCACCTATTTATAGGAAAATGCTTAGAACACCAAAGTAGAAAATTTAATAAAATATTAATATATTTTTCCACATCTTCCTACGCATCGAAGAATGAATTCAGCCCCTAGCACATGTTAATGATGCCTCCACACATTCAAAAAAACGTTTTTGTTATTTAAAATAATTAAAACTTTCAAAAATCAATTATTTGAACTTGAACTTCAATAATTCATAATAAATAGCCCTTTTATCAGAAAATTCAAATCTCGTGATGTTTTATAGGAAATTCAATTTCTCTACAACTTTGCAGAAGAAAGTTTTTCCAAATTCAAACAGAAATTGGCCAGAAATCCATAAGCGAGGCGATTTTACTGTGCTATAATCAAATTTTAGTCAAGAAATGGGCCCCTGAGACATGTTTAACATGTTTTAAACAACTTTTGCAACAAAAATACTCTTCCTCCTCATATACTCATATATCCCACATTCATTGTAAAAAATATCATCATTATAATATAATATAATAAAATATTATTTTATCGAGAAAAGATAAAATATCAATTTTTAACAATTGTCACTTTAAAATTTTCTCCATCTATAACCACATAAAATAAATATTTTCCTCATCATATAAATCAATAATTAATTATTCACAAATAATATTCTGAGAATCACGATCTTGGCAACCAGGCGGTAGTTCGAGAAAGAGAGGCTTTTCGATAAGAATTTCTTCTTCTTGGCTCATGATTAGGTGACCAAACCTCTCCTTAGATGAGAACTTTCTAGACATTGCCAATAATGTTTTCTAATAATATTATTGAGATAATATGAATTATTGCTTCGATAATGGAAAATCTTGTGTAGTGACAATTATTGAAACAACGATAATATAAAATATCAACGCAACAATTATTGAATCGATAAAATAAAATATTTGAGCAATAACTCTCGTAACAATAATTATTGAGTAGTGCCTTCTTACGTAAGAATCAATAATTGGTGCAATCTGGTAATCTTCTTGTGCAACAACAGCGTATTCTTGTGTTTTAACCACAAGGGTATTCCAACAAGTGTTAACTTGGTAACAACTCACGCAATTATTTATAAACAACTTATACTTGTCGTTTTCTTCATCCAATCGCTTTCAGTTATGGGGGCCCACAAAAGCTGCTGCCGTAAATACGAATATTCCCAAGCGGCAAGAATATTCCACGACCAAACGAATATTCCCCGACAATAATGAATATTTTATAACCACGCTTATTTTAAAATATTTGCACATTTTACCCATAACTAACCACCATCATCAACCCTTACTATTTCAAAATGATAAAGAGAGAAATTAAATTTCATTTATTAATAATTTGGGGTCTTACAACCTCCCTCCTTATGAAATTTCATCCTCAAAATTGACGTCACGATACACAGTGTTTTGAAAAGATGAGGATATCTCGCTTTCATTTCCGTTTCCAACTCGGTCATTTCCTCAATAGCATGGTTTCTCCACAAAACTTTAACTTGTGGTATGACCTTTCGTGCGTGGGACATGCTCCTTCTATCCAAGATCTTGTGGTACCTCTTAAATACGTTAAGTCTTCGGCTATCTCATCCGGTTCTAACTCAATGACGTGGTTCGGATCTTTCACATATTTATGAAGCACAGATATATAAAAAACATTATGAACACGAGACATACTTGGAGGTAACGCGAGTCTATAAGCCACATTTCCTACTCGTTCAAGAATCTGAAATGGACCAATAAATTGTGGATTGAGCTTTCCTCTCTTCCCGAATCTTGTAACTCCCTTCCATGGAGCCACAGGCAACAATACATGATCTCCAATACTAAATTCCACGTCCTTTCGATAAAGATCCGCATAACTCTCTTGTCGATCATGTGCCATTTGTATACGTTGTCGAATCGTTTGGATCTTCTCTGTAGTCATTCGTACCAACTCTGGTCCCAACAATGTTGCTTCTCCCACCTCATCCCAACATACTGTAGTGCGACATTTTTGTCCATATAATGCTTCAAATGGAGCCACACCTATACTTGCCTGATAACTGTTGTTGTAGGAAAATTCCACCAATGGTCTATACTTATCCCAACTCCCTTTGAAATCGAGGACACAAAGTCTTAATAGATCTTCAAGAGTTTAAATAGTCCTCTCTGATTGTCCGTTCGTTTGAGGATGGTATGCCAAACTAAATCGCATAGCTTTTTGCAAGCTAACCCAAAATCTTGAAGTGAATCTTGGGTCACGATCCGAAACTATGGATACTGGCATGCCATGGAATCTTACAATCTCATTTACGTACATACTAGCAAGACGTTCAAGGGAATAAGTCTCACGTATAGGCAAAAAATGGGATGACTTGGTTAATCTATCAACAATAACCTAAATCGCATCTATGCCTTGAGAAACCTTGGGAAGACCCGTAACGAAATCCATAGTAATGTGTTCCCACTTCCATTTCGGAATCTCAAGTGGTTGCAATGGACCCTTTGGTACTTGATGCTCCGCCTTTACACGTTGACAAGTTAAACACATTGAGATAAACTTTGCAATCTCTCTCTTCATATTGTTCCACCAAAATGTATATCGAAGATCACGATACATTTTAGTACTTCCAGATGGATTGCAAATGGTGTATTGTGTGCCTCCATCATGATCTTGTACTTCAAAATCAGAATCATTAGGAACACAAAGTCTGGAATGGACTCGAAGTATTCCTTCTTCATCGATTCTTGATTCTGGAATAGCACCTTCTTGCACTTTCTTCTTCATACGCATCAGCTCTGGGTCCGTGGCTTGGGCAACTTTAACCTTTTCGATTAAAGTCGATTCTATGCGTATATTTGACATCATCGCACTCGTTCCTGCATATGATCTTCTACTCAATGCGTCAGCTACCACGTTTGCTATTCCAGGATGGTATTGAATAGTGTGGTCGTAATCTTTCTATAGCTCGAGCCAACGTCGTTGCCGCATGTTAAGTTCCTTTTGGGTGAAGAAATATTTGAGGCTTTTATGGTCTGAATATATCTCCACTTTCTCCCCATATAGATAGTGCCTCCGGATCTTTAAGCGTAAAAAAGCGATTGCCTTAACTCTAGATCATGAATATGATAATTCCTCTCATATTCTTTAAGTTGTCGCGAGGCATAGGCTATGACTTTCCTACGTTGCATGAGAACACATCCTAACCCTTTGCCTGAAGCATCGTTGTAGATAACAAATCCATCCGTACCAAATGGTATTGTCAGAACAGGTGCCGAAATGAGTCTCCTCTTGAGATCTTGGAAACTCTTCTCGCATTCCTCGCTCCATACGAATTTTGTATCTTTCTGAGTCGGCTGAGTTAGCGAGATAGCGATTCTAGAAAATCCTTCCACAAATCTCCGATAATAACCAGCTAAGCCCAAAAAGCTACGTACTTCGGTCACCGTCTTTGGTTGCTCCCAACTTTGTATTGCTTCAATCTTCGCCTGGTCAATAGACACTCTATGTTTTGACACCATGTGCCCAAGGAATGCTACTTCCTCAAGCCATAACTCACATTTCTTTAGCTTGACATATAGCTTGTTATCACGAAGCCTTTGCAGTACCAGCTTCAAATGGCGCTCATGATCTTCACGGCTTTTGGAATAGATGCAGACATCATCAATAAAGACAACAACGAACTGATCCAAATATTCCTTGAATACTCGGTTCATCATATCCATGAAAGCAGCAGGAGCATTAGTCGATCAAAAGACATGACTAAGAATTCATAATGCCGCATCTGGAGTTACGAAAGTAGTCTTTGGAATATCCTCGATTCTAACCTTCGGTGATGATATCCGAAGCGAAGATCGATCTTTGAAAATAATTGTGCTCCTTTATGGTTGGTCAAACCGGTCATCAATACGAGGTAGCGGATACCTATTCTTGATAGTGACATGGTTTAATTCGATAATCGATCTGAAAGTCGCATACTCCGTCTTTCTTCTTTACAAATAAAAAGCAGAGAGCACCCCGAGGAGATGTACTAGGGGCCGAATGAAACCGATGTCCAACAACTCTCGTAGTTGGACCTTTAACTCTGAAGTTCAATAGGAGCCATTCGATATGGGGTTTTAGAAATGGGCTTTGTACCGAGTTCAAGATCAATAAAGAATTCAACTTCACGTTCGGGGTAGGCCAGGGAAGTTCTTGAAATACGTCGGGAAAGTCGATAACAATAGGAATATTATTCAAATCGGCGTGTCTTTATTCAAATCCATAACATGGGCTAAGAAAGCTTGACATTCGTTTTTTAATAAGCGAATAGCTTTATGACTTGATATGACGATGATTGATTTTAATGGTTTAGTTGCTTGAATTGAACAACGGGTTGATTAGGAATATGAAAACTAACAACCTTACGAAAACAATCAATTTTGGCATGATGAGTAGTTAACCAATCAATCCCTAAAATCACATCAAAAGCAAGTATCTTTAAAGAGATAAGGTCGATAGGTAATGTGATGGTGCCAACTTGGATCAAACAAGGTTTATAAGCGAGTGGATGTGATGAAAGTTTCTCTAACGGAGTTTCCACGAGATAGGTCAAAGTCTAATTTCTCGAGTCAAGTTTTAAGCGTTGAGCACAAGCAGAGAGATAAATGAATGGGTAGCACCGGTATCAAGTAATGTATAAATTTCGCATGAATTTATGATTAGCTTACCGTGATCACCTCGTTTGGGTTCCTCGCATGTTGACCGATCCACGACAAACGCTCTTTCGAGGCAGATTGACTTTGACTTTTTTGGGATGACCTTTTGAGTCACCATCCCATTGGACTTGGTTTTGCTACTGATCTGATCTCGGCGATATGTCCTTCCTTTCCACAGTTATAACATACCTTAAACTATTGTGGGCGGTTTGGGTGATATGTCCTTCTTTTTCAAGCACTTATAGCATATGATGGGTGGTCATTCTCCTCCCTTGGAACCGATTTGTTCTTTGGTCTTTGGCGTCTTCACATTGTTATTGTTGAATCTCCTCTTTTAAAATCTCCCCGAGTCGCTTCTTCTATTTTTATGGCCACGATTACCACCGAGTGGTTCCGCTTTTATCTGAATGTTTTCTCCCATTTGGTTTTCATTGCTCAGATGATTTGCCACCTTGGTATGACCACAGTTGCGGTCCCTTGGTTGAAGCGTACTTGATATCTCGCTCTAATAATTGAACCCTGTTGACAACATCTGAATATAAAGAAAATTTATGAGAGATAAGATATTGCCGAATCTCCGGTTTTAAACCTCTCAGAAACATCCTCATCATTCGATCCTCATTCTCTACCAAATGAGGTGCAAACCTGGATAACTCTATGAACTTCGCCTCGTATTGGGACACCGTCATGTTGTTTTTTTCTAGTCTAATAAACTCTACCTCCTTCATATGGCGAATACTTTCAGGAAAGTATTTTTTGTTGAAAAGTTTCTGAAACGATTCCTAAGACATGCTGAGTGCGGAAGGCTGGGTCCATTTCACAGACTCCCACCTGTAGTCTGCCTCGCCACAGAACATAAAGGTGGTGAATGGAACCTTCTGTTCCTCCGTGCATCCCAAGACATCGAATATCTTTGTAATTTGTTTGATCCACGTTTCTGCCATGATTGGATCTGGCTTTCCCTTAAATTCTAGTGGTCCGACTCTTTAAAGCGATTGGCGTGACAAAGCGCGCGTTCTTATCATTTCCACCGTATTACGTACACGAGTCTCCCTCATCTGGTTTTGCATGAACTGCAAAAAGCTCCTAAATATCCCGTCGTTCATCGTCTGCTCAGTGGTGTTGTTTACAGGAGGAATATTGCCTTCCTATTGCACGTTCCCCTGGGTGGTGATTAAAGGTGTTTCCACGGTCTTATTAACTCCACCGTTAATATTCTCAGCTGCCATTCTTAAATACTGCCATAAAATAAGGGTTAATTAAATAATTTAACATGTCACATCACATATTAACCATATGCTTCAACTGACCAACAAATAAGCTTAGGTATGACACACTAGCGAAGGATTATTCGTCTCTCCCCTCCTAGTACTATTCCCCGATCTCCACCAGAGACCATATCCTAAGCTCGATACAATTGTGACAAATGTCCCATCGATTGGACAACACCTCACATTGGTACCTGGTTTACCAACTGCAGAAGCAGGCGTCCCCTACGAGATGTCGGCCCGGTGCATCCCCATAAACAGGAAGTCACCGGTGAAAGGCTCGTGGCTCTTTACTTATAGCTCGATATACCAAACCGTGATTTGACCCCAAAAGCAGTATACAACACCCATTACGAGTCGTCAAAATACATGGTACAAAAATAAATACAACTTTATTAATACAACATAAAAACTGTGAGTTTAAATACTAATATTGTCATCTAGACAATATCCACACTCAAATAAGTCCTCATTTCAATTATTGATACATTATTTTACAAAAATGGTGAGGACTACTAAAATAACTTCTAGAACCATCATTTCATACCCCGACTAGTACTCACTACATTCTCGTCTCCTGAGAAGAAAAATGGAACAAAAAGGAAAAGGGTGAGCTCAACTAGCCTAGTAAAGAACATTATGACTAAGATAATACAGAACAAATTATCGTTAGTCTTCAACAGGGAAAAATCTAATAGAATACAATAGACAACAAGTTTTAAATTAATATTCGCAGCGGAAATAATAGTTCATTAGAAGAGTTAAGTAGAGAATGAAATCTACTATCTTCTATATATGAATATAAAAGTTCATCGTCTATCTTTTATCCCTGTAACATCAATCAATATATATCTGAAATCAAATATTCATCTTTGCACTACAGGCCAAAGATATTCATCAGTTGGTCATGTTCATCTAAACACCTGTTCATCTTTGCACTACAGGCCAAAGATATTCATCAGAAATCATTCATCTTACTACTACTGAGCCAAAGATATTCGATAATATCATCATTTAGGACTGAGGATGATGAAAATTATTTTAAAGAAAATGAATCTAGTGAAACAAAAGAACAAGTATTAAGGATTCATACTTTAAATAACCCAAGTTCGAAAATACTTCATAAATAACCAAAGTGAAGTAAAATTCAAGAATGAAGACCAAAACATAGATCCAATCAAAGATAGGAACTATAACAGACAATCTTGGACATAGAAAAGAAAATTTAATTTTTTTGTGAATAGTGTCATATTCGTAAATAGTGCCGTATACGTGAATAGTGCCGTATACGTGAATAGTAACTCTGACACCAAAAGATAGAAATTTCACAAAAAACATCATCATACTTCGTGAATAGTACTCGTAAATAGTAACTCGTGAATAGTAACTCATGAATAGTAACTCGTGAATAATAACTCATGAATAGTAACCCTGACATGAAAAAGTTTCAAATTTGATAAAAAGTTCAAACCAATATTTCAGCATAATGATATTGAAGAAATAATATCATTTATAAAGAAAATAATCTCCCTTACCTAAAAAGGATAGTACTTCTGACTGGTATACTAGATATAGTGCTGAAAGAACTTGCACCGTATAGCAATACTCAAAGTACTAAAATACTCACAAGAATACGCTCAATATATCGACAGAGAAAGAGAGAGAAATCTTTCTAACCTAAGCACCCTATTTATAGGAAAATGCTTAGAACACCAAAGTAGAAAATTTAATAAATTAATATTATTTTTTTCCACATCTTCCTACGCATCCAAGAATCTAAATTCAGCCCCTAGCACATGTTAATGATGCCTCCACACATTCCAAAAACGTTTTTGTTATTTAAAATAATTAAAACTTTCAAAAATCAATTATTTCGGAACTTCGGAACTTCAATAATTCATAATAAATAGCCCTTTTATCAGAAAATTCAAAACTCGTGATGTTTTATAGGAAATTCAATTCTCTACAACTTTGCAGAAGAAAGTTTTTCCAAATTCCAAACAGAAATTGACCGAAATCCATAAGCAGGCGATTTTACACATTTATAATCAAATTTTAGTCAAGAAATGGGCCCACGGACATGTTTAACATGTTTTAAACAACTTTTGCAACAAAAATACTCTTCCTCCTCATATACTCATATATCCCACATTCATTGTAAAAAAATATCATCATTATTATATAATATAATAAAATATTATTTTATCGGAAAAGATAAAATATCAATTTTAACAATTGTCACATTAAAATTTTCTCCATCTATAACCACATAAAATAAATATTTTCCTCATCATATAAATCAATAATTAATTATTCACAAATAATATTCTGAGAATCACAAAGATCTTGTGACCGGTAGTTTCCGGAAAGAGGGGCTTTCGATAAAAATTTCTTCTTCTTCGCTCATGATTAGGTGACCAAACCTCTCCTTAGAGCAGAACTTTCTAGACATTGCCAATAATGTTTTCTAATAATATTATTAGGATAATATGAATTATTGCTTCGATAATGGAAAAAATCTTGTGTAGTGACAATTATTGAAAAACAACGATAATATAAAATATCAACGCAACAATTATTGAATCGATAAAATAAAATCTTGAGCGGTAACTCACGTAACAATTATTGAGTAGTGCCTTCTTACGTAAAAATCAATAATTGGTGCAATACCGTAATGCTTCTTGTGCAACAACGCGCGTATTCTTGTGTTTTAACCACCGGGTATTCCAACAGTGTTAACGGTAACAACTACGCCGTTATTTATAAACAACTTATACTTGTCGTTTTCTTCATCCAATCGCTTTCCGTTATGGGGCCGACAAAAAGGCTGCGTGCATCGTAAATGCGAATATTCCCCTACAGCAAGAATATTCCACGACCAAACGAATATTCCCCGACAACAATGAATATTTTATAACCACCTACTTATTTTAAAATATTTGCGCATTTTACCCATAACTAACCACATCAACCCTTACTATTTCAAAATGATAAATAGAGGAAATTAAATTTCATTTATTAATAATTTGGGATCTTACATTCGTTACCTCCACTATTTATAAATCTTGTTCAAATCAACACTTTCACGTTACCTGTCGATCTTATCTCTTGGAAAATACTTGCCTTTGATGCGATTTTAGGAATCGAATGGTTAATTACTCATCATTCTTTTCGTAAGGTTGTTAGCTTTCATATTCCTAATAAACCTGTTAGGCAAATTCAAGTAACCAAACCACTAAAGTCAATCATTGTCATATCAAGCGATAAATAAAGAGCCCCAATCCTTTCGTTGTTGACTTTCTTGTGTGGAATGCACCGAAGCTAGACTTTCTGTAGGCAACGTCATGAATGATGATGGCAAGTTGATAGGTATCAATGTGACGTGTTATCCAAGTCTTGGATGAGAGTCACAATTTTGAATGGTATTTCTATTGTTAATAAATTTCCTGATGTATTCTTGAGGACTTCTTAGCCTACCCCTAGAGAGTGAAATCAAATTTTGTATTGACCCGAGTACAAAACCCATTTCTAAAACCCTTAAATATTTCTTCAACTAAAGCGAACGTAACATGCGCCAAAGACGTTGGCTCGAGCTGTTGAAGATTACGATCGTACCATTCACTACCATCATGGGAAAGTGAACGTGGTAGCTGACGTGTTGAGTAGAAGATCATATGCGTTTATGAGTGCGATGTTGTTAACACAAAGGCCCATTTCGTACAACTTACAAATGATGAAGATAGAGTTAAAGACTCTAGGAACCCAAGTGAAGATAACGAATATACGAGTAGAATCGACTTTAATCAATAAAAGTAAAGCCGCTCAAGCTACATACTCAGAGCTTATGAATGTGAAGAAGAAGGTTCAAGAGGGCGTTATTCTAGAAGCAAGAATCGACGAAGAGAGGAAATCTCAACTCTCGATTTAATTGGCCCATTTGAAATCCTCGATGAAGTAGGAACTGTGGCCTATAAACTCGTTTTACCGCCAAGAATGTTGCGTGTTCATAATGTTTTTTTTTACGTATTGATGTTACGTAAATATGTGGACGACCCGAACCACATTATTAAATTAGAACTAAACGATATAGCAGAAGATTTAACGTATGAGGAGATACGTGTTAAAATCTTGGATAAGAAGGATCGTATTCAACACTCAAAGGTTATACCTCAAGAATTAGAATCTGAAATAAAGTCAAGGTATCCTCACCTCTTGACATACTAAGTGCGCACGTAAATTTCGAGAAATAAATTCCATAAGGAGGGAGATTGTGAGACCCCGATTTTATGAATAAATATTTAATTTTCTCAAAATATTTTTTTTGAATATTATGGGTGGATTTGATATAATGTTATAGTTGTGGGTAATATTTATAAATTTTACAAATTATGCAAGTTGTCATATTATATTCGATTGGTCGGGGAATATTTTATCAGGGAATATTCGTGCAACGACACAATCATTGGTGGACCCCATAACGTAATTATTGTCTGATTGAGAAAACGACAAAAATATTTTATGAAAATAACGGCGGAAGTTTTACCATTAATACTGTTGAACTACTCGGTAGTAAAAGTACAGTAATATGTGTGGTTGCATAGTAGCACACGGTATTGATTATTGATGCTTACGTGATAAGTCACTCATTTTTGTGTTATTGGTATTATTAATGTAATAAAACAGAATACTTTTACAAAATTATTCTATAAATAGAATATATTATATTCTATTATGCATAGTGTTGCATAGTGTCTGTATAGTGTTTTGCATAGTAAAATCTTTTTATATAAAACAGAATACTTTTATAATGTTATTCTATAAATAGAATATATTATATTCTATTATGCATATTGTTGCATAGTGTCTGCATAGTGTTTGCATAGTGCCTGCATAATGTTTGCATAGTAAAATCTTTTTATATAAAACAGAATACTTTTATAAAGTTATATGTTTTATTAGACAATAATTAGAATATATTATATTTTATTATGCATAGTGTTTGCATAGTGCTTGCATAGTGTTTGCATAGTAAAATCTTTTATAAAGTTATTCATTTTATTAAATTATAAATAGAATATATTATATTTTATTTAAAAGATTTTGCTTTAAATATGGACCGTCAGATTAAAGTAAATCAATTAGAACCGTTCATGAGTTAATTCTTATATGCGATCCATTTTTCTATAAATAGAAGCTCATTCATTCATTATTTCTTACGAATTCTATGAAACTCTAGAGAGAGAAACTATAGAGAGAAAGAAGAAAAGTGTTCTGCTACTTCACTACTTCTCTACTTCTATATCCAGTACTCTTCTTTCTAAGGTAAGGAATATTATTTGTTGTACTCATAAGGGGTATTCTTTCTTTCTTATTTATTAAGAGAACTTCTGTTATTCCATTCTTTATTATTCTGTTGGAATAACCTGTATATGCGAGATACCCTATACTTGGTGAAATTCTTCTGTTATTTCATTTTTTATTATTCTATTGGAATTTCATCGTGCGCTTTTCTGTGGGACACGGTTTAAATCTTTATTATTATTCATTGGAATATCACATACGTGAGTTTTCTGTGGGACTGGTTTTCGTCTTTATTGGTATTCTGTTGGAATAACTTTGTTTATGCTAAGTACCACATGCATGGTGATTTCATTATTATTACATTCTTTATTATTCATTGGAACATCCACATCGTGCTTTTACGCATTTGACTGGTTCCGTTAATTATTATTCATTGCTGAATAACTTTATCATCAAATACCGCATGCATGGTGATTTCTTTTGTTATTCCATTCTTTATTATACTCAGTTGGTTAAAGTTTTGACTTCTATAATTCATGAAATTAGCGGAATATCCTTGATATTTTAGCTTCATCCAGTATCTTTTTATGGAAATATTCTTCTGAGCATTCTTGAATTTTACTCTACAAGGCAGTAATATGTTGACAATTTGGACGTTATTAATTCCAGAATAAATTAATTCTTGAACTTGTTTTATTGAATTCTTATATCATTGTCATCATCCTCATGTTTATATATTTTTGAAAGACATATGTGGCCTGTAGTGCATAGATGGTGTCGACGTCGGGATTTTTGGATGTACCTTTCCGTTACTTGTTCTTTAGTGTTCTTATTTTTGGTGAGATTTATTTGAAAAAACAAGTGAAAAAGGTCCGACATGTATATGTCGATGATGGAATGTTAAGAGTCGCCAGTTGGTTTTTTAAATGGTTGTACCAATACAACCGAGAAAAGGTTTGCACATTGACCCAGTGATGTGACACCATTATATCTGAGTCGGTGAAACCGAGATTCGTTTAGGTCAGGGGACTTGTTATGCGAAGTGTTAGGCACCCCCGACATCCGTGTTACTACGGTGGTAGTCTCTTTTCAAGAAACTATTATCCGAGTGTGTGTGTGTGTGGGTCAATGTGTTGTTATATGGAAGTTATACGAGGCCTCGTTCGACGTATATATATTGTGGTTTGAATTTATGTTAAAATTCGGTTTTAGCAAGATATGGCAGTGATGTTTTATAAAAGAGGTTTTTCAAACCCTGATGCTCAATAGGAATTGAGACCTTTTACACTCCCATTTTTATTAAGTGATCGGCTTGATTGATTTTATTTGAGGGATGCGAGGCATCCATACGAAAATAATATACAAAAATAAAGCCGACTTCCTCGTGGGTATGGAAACCATCAGAGGAAATTGAACCGCATGAGAATAATTTACAAGTCGCCATACGGTGAAAATGTCCATCACGGGAACCGAATCTAGATCCAATGGGATGAATCTGTGATCACATGATTCCTAGGCGCACAAAATGCTGCAATTTATATGAAAGTAGTAAGCAGGTATATATATAAAAGTTGTAAATATATATACAGATAGGATCACCAACCACGAAGCACCTCCATAGGGGATCAGAAATGTAAATAAAGCTGTTAAAAGCTATCAACCACCACGGAGGAAACTCCAGGCGGGACAAAACGTAAATAAAGCTGTAAATACGGTCAACCGCCACGAAGTAAACTCCAGGCAGGACGAAACGTAAAGAAAGCAGTAAAAGCGATCAACCACCACGAAGTAAACTCCAGGTGGAACAAAATATATATCTATATATATATATATATAAAAGCAATAAACGCACCGGATGTAAAATCCAGGCTCATCGAACAGAGTTCGACCACAGTTCATATATATAAGTATATATATACAAAAGTGAATAAACGCACCGGATATAAAATCCAGGCTCATCAAACAGAGTCCGACCACAGTTCATATATATATATATATATATATATATATAAAAGCAATAAATATGAGGCCAAGTTCAGGCTCAATCGAGGCATAACTCGATAATGTTAGTCAATATATATGTAAATATATATATATAATATATATATATATATAGGTTGAAATGAAACCACGGACCGAAGTCCGGGCAAAAGCAAGCAACACGACTCTCAACGCGTAGAAGGGTGTGTGCAAAGATGAAGAGAAAGACTCTAAAGTGTATGAGAAGGCTTACAGCTGACTGCTAAAAAAAGGCTTCTATATCTTTAGAGTGGGTAAACATTGGCTTTTGTGGGTACAAAATAGGCTATATATGAGCTCATAGGTGTTTAAAAGTGGGAAAATACACTGTAGGGCGAGTGCAGAGCGAATTGTGCAGGGTTTCCCCGTCTTTTTTCTCTTATAAATCAGCACCCCAAGCCCTCTATTTATAGGCATATTAGCCGCAGGTGTACCTGCGGCTGAGCCGCAGGTGTACCAGAGGCAACCCGGGTTGGCCCGGGTTTGTTGGGTCGAGTCGTCTTGAAGTACGTTCACTCAGGCACTGTAATGTCCACTCGGATTTTTAGAAGTGCAATCCGGGCATCCGTTTGAGGTATATAGGACCTATTTCGGACCGCTGTTGTCGAGAGTTGTACGATGGCATGGGATTAGAGTTTGTGCGAAGTCATTGAAGATGGGACGATGCCCTCCAGTCTTCAAGCTTCAACTTTCATCCGTTACCCCACACAATAGTCACTCGGGATTGGTTAGCCTTATGAGACATCATTGCATAGAGACATGACGTGGCATTGTGTTTGACGAGATGACGATGTTTCCCCACTAGAAGGTGTTATCGGCCGGATTGAAATTTGATAAAGAGACGTTGCTCCAGACTTCGCTGAGATTGGACTTCCTGCAATTATTGAAGGTCCTCATTGTCATCTTTGAGGTATCCTGTCTTCCCGATGTTATTGGGGTTGGTGCGCAGTGTATTTTGTTGTGAGTATTTGAGATTGAAGGTAGTCGGCGATTTGAAACAAGCATTTCCGGGGTTATCGCAGAAACTGCATTCCTTGGAACTATTACCAAGGTTGATGGCTATTCCCATGGTTGGGACTGAGACTGGATACCTCGGGGTCATCTCCGAGATTAATCGGTCTTCTCCAGTGTGTGTTCCGATATTGGATCTGTAGGCCTCGGGGTTACATCCGAGGTTGGAATTGCTACTCCCAGATTGCGATCCGGGGTTGATGCTGAACTTCCGGTAGTATCCGGCATAGATTTGGATCGTCTTTCGGGGCTCTTTCTTAAATGACGAATATGTCCTCCTGCAATGTTAGTAACAGTATTATAGAAAATTTCGAGTGTCTACAGATGCCCCTCTTTATCATACTCATGCATGGCGATGCATGGGTAGGATAAAGAATCCTAGACACTTGAAACTCAACAAGAAAAATGTGGTATTATGGGTAACAAAATGATGCAAATGTATGATGCATGTGTACAGGGTTGTAGCCCAACATGCTGGGGATGATTGCGGGATCCTTGTTGCTTCAACTGGGGATTGGCAATGCTGACCCGATTCGATATGTAAGCCGAATCTGTTAGGATGTTGATGTTGGAGTTATCACCAAATTCCTGTGTTCTTGATAACGACTTGATCCTGAGAGGTACCTCTTATGTGCAAGAGATCTGTGGGGATAAAGCTTGATCTGTTTGAGGATGTGTACAACACATTCCATCATCTATCCTCTTTGATAACATTAGCCTTTCCGGGTTGGTATCGCCAAGACATGTCAAGATTACATTGGATTTATCGCCAATGACAAGAAACATTTGTCAAGGATGCTCGACCTTTGTTGGTATTTGTATTTCAAAGTCATGTGAATCAATATTTGGAAAATCTCGTGGGATATCTTTGTCAGGTACGCTTGAGCTTCGTTGACATGTGAATCAACGGCTGAGACTCTGTGAGGAGATCGTCAAGGTTGATTGACCTTCGCTAATGTGTGAATCAACAGAATCCGCTGGGGAATACAAGCAGTTGGGTATAAAAACCTCGAATAGCTCTATAGCTCTGATAGGTTTAATCGCTATCGGCAGAAATAATGTCAAGGTTGATTGACCTTCATTAATATGTGTGTCAACGGTTGAGTATACATTGTTACTCCCATCAGAGATATACATTGTAACCCCCGTCAGGGATCTACTGGGAACGCGTGAGTACGTATGCAACTATTGAATGGTTCCCAAGGCTTCGATGGGTTTACTTGCCATCGGTTGAAATAACGTCAAGGCTGCTTGACTTTCATTGATAGACATGTTAACGGATGAACGTGTTGTAACCCCCACCGGGGATTTACGTTGTAACCCCCGCCGGAGATCTACGTTGTAACCCCCATCGGGGAATATACGTAGGGTAACGACATGGAATTGGCAGCATCAGACCTGTATAATGTATTTCCGTATGCGATTCGTGACAACTGAGGTCATCGGCAGGGTATACCTTGTGTTCAGGCGACTACCAATGAGTGATGTATAGATTCAAAGTCTCATCTGAGAAGACCAGGATTGTATGCTGTTTTGCTCAATCGCGTAGCATTTTTGTTCTCGATTTGACCTTTTCAGTCTGTGAGAACTCTTTTGCAACTCGAACTGGACCGAGCTGGAGGGGTGGGGCCCACATAGGGGTGCCGCAGGTGCACATACTACAGCCGCCGATGAGCCTGTGGCCAACTGTGGATCATAAATCCTGCAAGTTGGTCTTCACAAGTCACTTTCAACTTGCTTCACTTAGAAAAAAACCGCGAGCCATCTTCAGATCTACTGAGTTCGGGCTTCTTTATGCAAATTCTGTCACCGTACAAGTGTTCTACACTATCCTGGTAATGTATGCATGTATTTTTTTCCAGTTTTTGTCTGTTAGATTGTGAGTTATCGCATGAAATGCATCTAAACACATAGTAGTGATTATGTATGCACAAATGACTTGATAAAAAATATTCAACATAGTAAATGTTAGTATTAAACCATCTTTGGATATAATGATGTGAAAAAATTTGACCGAGATGACCAATTGGCACCTTTTCTGCTATTTTTTGTCCTATTTGAGGTCCAATGAGCAAAAGGTAGAAAGGCAAAGTACTCCTAGCATTGAGGTTGGCCTTGTGCATGATGATTTTAATTTTTAATGCATATATTATGTATATGACTTTGGGGCAGGTGTGCTACTGAATGGCCATCTAGACATGCCTATGTGCATGAGGATAGTCCTATTTTCAAAGGGGACTATGGCAATTTTTTTCCAAATGTAGGCATTGTGTATTCATGCATTTTAACTCTATTATATGTTAAAGTAAATGCATGCATGCATATAGTCATAAATGCATTTTAAAAAGCTCCAGGTAAGGAAATACCACACCCTTTCTGAGGTGATTTGGAGACTTGTTGTCTAGATATTCACTGATGGAGGCTGGGAGCTCTATTTAGGAGAGTGTGCTATTAGGAGCACCACAGGGGAGATCCGTGTACCGATCTTGCCTCCTGCCAGGCGTCATTGGCCTGTATCACAGTCACCCGTCACTGATATCCCATTGTTGGGGGTTGACGGCTTTGCATTATCAAAGGGCCTATGTACTCAGGAGACGTTCCAGCGTTGGTGGTTCCCTCGCACTATTGGAGCCCAGTCCCGCGCCACACAGTTTATGGGGGATATGGTTCCAGGATCTTTGATGATGACGGATTGGGTAGCTTGTGTCTGAGCTCCGACTCATATGACCCAGATTGATAGTTTGACCCGGCAGTTGGACCATGCACATGTATTTATTCGGCATTTAGGCAGAGATCCAACAGAGGCGGAGTCATTTGTTCCTTCCAGCTCAGGTGTTGGCCCTTCAGACGACCCATTTGGTTTTGCCAGCGCAGATCCTCCTCTTTATAGGCTTGACATCCCTGTTGATAGAGATCCAGTGACTCAGGAGGAGTTACATCAGGTGGACAGGATTGAGGACGTGGACATCGAGACCCTGGTCTTCTTCTGATGTATATTCTTTTTATATCTTTTGATAGGCCTCTATTAGATATTGGGTGGTTGTTCCCCATTCTCGCTATAACTTTTGATAGGCCTCTGTTAGTAGTAGGGCGGTTGTGCCCCATTTCCCTATATTTGTAGCTGTACAGAGCTGATGTATTAGATGATGATATATTTAGGAATGTATGCACCATTTTTCATTCCCTATATCATATTGCCATTCATTACCTGTTATGCATGTATCATGTTATACATATGTATGTATTTCCAAAGATATTCGGCATTGGCCCTTGGATGGTCTTATGACACGGATCGGACAGATGTCTTCTTCGACAGTTAGACGTATTGATCATACCCCACCGTCAGTGGTGGCATTAGGTATGCGATCGTTGTACGATAACATGTCACCACCAGACAAGGTGATTGTAGATCTGTTGTTACAGCATACCATGACCCTTTTGGCATTTCAGGTTCCTACAGGATTTGTAGATGGGATGCTAGAGCATTGGCTACCTGATAGGCAGGTATTCCGTTTTGGCACCCATGAGTTGACTCCTACTCTGGAGGAGTATGCACATTTGACGATGCTGCCCTTAGACAGGCCTTACGTGCATTTAGCTTTGGGAGACATGAGTAGATGATTCATGACTCTCACAAGTTTGAGGCATAGAGTAGTGCAGGATGAGCTAACATCTAGCCATGTGATCTCTCATCGTTTTCTGTATGACAGATTTGGCGCGGAGGATGGCTATTCACGACATTCCGGGGATTTCACCGCGTCGGAGGATCATTGGCGTTTGGCCAGAGTTAATGTACTAATGTTATGTGTACTGTCATATGTGTACATGTTGCGGTATATGGATGAGATAGATATAGGCGTTATCATGGCCGTGAGAGCTCTCAGGGAGGGTCATACCATTGTGCCTATGATTGTAGCAGAGACTCTGCGGTCAGCATCCTATTGCTGTACTTACCCGTCAGGCGTGTTCACTGGGAGTTCGGTCATGCTGTATGTGTGGTTTATGTCACACTTGCGACCAGTTGGTACCCTTAGACGGCATGGGTATTGCTTCTCCCATGATGTGGCTATGTCATACTCCTTTCAGCCATCGAAGTGTATAGATGCTCTGTCCTGGTCCGCATTTTTAGCAGATATCAAAGATTCATTTAGCATATTGATGTGCTTGGGGTTTTGCTCACCATACATCTTCATTACTCATGCTCCGGGCATGGATTTCCTCCCTCTGGCTGGCTTAAGGGGCGTGACTACTTATCACCCATTGGCCGTGATGTCGCAGTTTGACCAGTTCCAGGATTTTTATCCTTTCGAGGGGGCGATGGGTCAGCGTTCAGCTTCTCGATATCTCTCAGCAGAGGACCGATCCCATGTGTATACTTCTTTGGGATCGGCGTGAGATAGCTTCTTTTTTTACGTCCATCGTCCGGCTATTTCGCGAGTATTCCGTATGGATGGAGACGAGAGATTTTATTGGGTCTGCAGATGAGTATCGTAGTCTGGGATATTGAGTCGAGACGATCGAGAGCCCATGGAGGACATTGATACCTACATCGAGGAGGAGCCGGCTGTCTTTGGGTTGCCAAGATTTCTTCCGGATTCTCCTTGTACAAGGTTTTTGTGATTGAAGATTCAAAGCCGCGAAGACTTAGAGCAGAGTCTTCATCTGATGACCTTTGAGAGAGACCAAATTCAATCTATGATGTCGACTGCTCTTGATGTGAGGGACATCGCTCTATTGGAGAGAGACAAAGCATTAGATCGCAAAGATGCCCTTTGTTGTTGAAAGCGGGGATGAGGCTATATCGGCCGGAGATGCACGTTGATAGTTGAAGCGGGGATAGTACTATATCTGCCCGGGATATAGCCGTCACAGATAGCATTGCAGTGAGGTCCCTTACCACTGGCATGATTGGAGAGATGAGCACATATATTGATGATCATATGGTCACCATGTAGATGGCTACAGATCATTTGGGTTGTGTGGATATTCTTATACAGGAGACCACAGCTTCGCCTCCGTCTTCTGAGAGGGATGCCATGTTGGGCTTGTTAGCTCGCATATACCCTGACTTGTAGAGGAGCTTGTATTTACCTGCACAGACTAGCTTAGCCATTTTGTCATGTACAGTTTACATTGTATATATATCAAACAACATTATATATATGACAGGGAAATATATTTTTGGATCACTTCCCTTTTAGATATGCCTCGCTATTTGTTGGATATTTTGCCTGCTGCTTCAGGGCTTGTGGTCTTGATGTATTCTGAATTCCTCCTGGGTGGATGGACATTGAGTTGTCTCTGGATAGTTCAGAATGGATCATCGATTTATGTGTATCCCTACCATCTTTAGTGTCTTGGGACTGGTTTCTGGGTGAAAATGTGGAGAGGAGTGTGGCTTTCCTCTCTGAGATTGATCGCACCAAAGATGGTCGCCAGTAATTCTATTTAGGAGAAGCCTAGTTAATTCCACCTCTTATGGATTAGTGTTGCTCTTCAAGGTATGACCGCAGCTTAGATGGTTGCTGAATCTCCTATTTGGGAGGAGTTCAGGTAATTCCATCCCTTTGGTCTGAAGCCAATGAAATGTAATGGATTAAAAGAGAATCCTAGTACCAGTTGACAATGGTTTGTGTTTTGGTAGGGGGTGACCGCCTCTTTTCAAGAAACTATTATCTGAGTGTGTGTGTGTGTGGGTCAATGTGCTGTTATATGGAAGTTGTGCGAGGCCTCGTTCGAACCTATATATGTTTAGCATATTATTATGTGTTATGTGATGCATGAAAACTGTTAGATTTTGCTGGGATGTCGAGCTCACTCTTGCAAATAACTATTTTGTAGGTTAAAGATTTAAGGTAAGGATATGTGCTACGTGAATTATAGAGATCCATATTCACGAAGATTACTTATGTTTTATGGGAAATGTATTTAATATTTTGAATGTAACATGTTGTTGAATTGTAAGTTGAGTTATCCGGTGTATATGGATATCTATTGATGATGTAAGACTTTGTATAGTCATTTTGATGTAACGATTCATGATATAGATTTGAATCGAAGAGATATAATGTAAAGGTTGCAATCTAGGGCAATAAAGAAGGAAATGTATAAAAGTTTTAAATATTCCACATTTTTAGTGATTTTAATATCAAATAATGATGTAAAGATAAATTAAAGTTGTATTATTAACGACCGAGAAGGAGAATATTATTGTACGAATTTTGGGGTCGCATTCTGGGTTTGTATATCGAGTAGTAGGTTATAAACCTTAGGTAGGAGTACCGTAGGCTATAACCTTAGAGATGAGAGGTGAAGATAATGAACGAATAAGCTCAAATAGAGTTTGAACAATACGGGATTAAAACTTGCGTGAAAGGATTCAAAGAAGAATCTCAGAGAGTTATAAGGATTATGAATGTAGGGTTACCCAACTCCAATAATAAGGATCTAAGGTGATAATAAATAGACAATGTCTATAAAAAGATAATGATAAAGAAGTTAAGAACAGAGAGTATGGTGCAATTGTACTCTTTAGTAGTTGATGTATGGTATTTGGGCTAAACATGTGAAGCCCCCAAAATAGGTATACATCACCCATCTTGAGTCGCCAAATACATGGTACAAAATTCAAATACAACTTAATTATACAACAGTCGTGTAAAATACGACTAAACATATGCTGTGAGTTTTAATACAAATATTGTCATCTAGACAATATACAAACTCAATGGAGTACTCATTACATTTATTATCACACTATTTCACTAAATAGTGAGGACTACTAATGCACCATCTAGGACCATCGCTCTGTTCCCCGACTAGTCCCTGCTACGTTCTCATTTCCTAAAGATATTAATGGAAGTAAAAGGGTGAGCTCAACAAGCCCAGTAAGAAATATTATGACTAAGATAATGCAGAATAATTTATCGTTAGCCTTCAACGGTGTTAAACTGATAAAATATAATAAACATCAAGTTTAACTACAGCGGAACAAGCAATCCATTAGAAGAGTCAAGTTGAGAATAAAATCTACTATCTTCTATGATTTAAGAGGTTTTTCATCACTTTTATCGCTGAGACTCAGCTAAAGAAATAATCCACATCATCAAATCATCCCTGCACTACAGGCCAAGGATATTCTTTAGTATCACGACCACGAATTATTCATGCACTACGGGTCAAAGCTAATCGTGTTTTCATCAACGGTCCTGATCATGCCATAAAACATTTCATCATTGCACCCTTGGCTGAAGAGAATCAATAGCCATAATCATACCAAAAACTGTCCATCAATGCACTACGGGCCAATGAGGACTTTTCTTTTTCCACATCATTTGTACCATTACGGTTATGATTATACCGAATAATCCATGGTCATAATCATACCAAGTCCATCTATGCACTACAGGCCACGGATGACTTTCAACATAATATAAACATGAGGATGATGACAATGACATAATAATTCAATAAAACAAGTTCAAGTATTAATTTATCCAGGAACCAATAACGTCCAAATTGTCAACATGATACTGCTTTGTGGAGTAAAATTCAAGAATGCTCAGAAGAATATTTTCATGAAAAGATACTGGGTGAAGCGCAAATATCAAGGATATTCCACTAATTTCATGGAGTATAGAAGTCAAAACTTTAACCAACTGAGTATAATAAAGAATGGAATAATAAAAGAAATCACCAGGCATGTGATAGACCGCACAGACAAGTTATTCCAACAGAATAATAAATAACGGAACCAGGTCATGCATAAAGCACATACAGGATGTTCCAACAGAATAATAAAGAATGGAATAACAGAAGAATTTCACCATGTATGCAGTACTTTGCATAGACAGGTTATTCCAACATAATAATAAAGAATGGAATAACAGAAGAATTTTACCATGTATTCGGTACTTCGCATAAACAGGTTATTCCAACATAATGATAAAGAATGGAATAACAAAAGAATTTCACCAAATATAGGGTATCCCGCGTATATAGGTTATTCCAACAAAATAATAAACAACGGAATAACAGAAGTTCTCTTAACGAATAAGAAATAATACCCCTTTTGAGTACAACAAATAATATCCCTTACCTTTGAAAGAAAAGTATTGCGACTGGTAGGGCGAGGATATACTCGAAGAAAACTTGTACTACGCTCAAAGCTTTCTTAAACTCTAAAGAAATACGCTCAAGATTATAGAAGAATAACTCTCTCTATAGTTTCTCTTCTAGAGTTTCAGTGAATTCGTAAGAAATAATGAAGGAATGAGCTTCTATTTATCGAAGAATGGATTGTATAGTAACTAATTCATGAACGGTCCAGATTGATTTACTTTTAATCGGACGGTCCATATTTAAAGCAAAAATCTTTTAAATAAAATATAATATATTATATTTATAATCTAATAAAAGCGAATAACTTTATAATAGTATTACATTTTATATAAAAATATTTTACTATGCAACACTATGCATAATAAAATATAATATATTCTATTTATAGAATAACTTTATAAAAGTATTGTGTTTTATATAAAAAGATTTTACTATGCAAAACACTATGCATAATAGAATATAATATATTCTATTTATAGAATAACTTTATAAAAGTATTCTATTTTATATAAAAAGTTTTTCTGTTTTATTACATTAATAATACTAATAAAACAAAACTAAGTGACTTATCACAAAAGCATCAATAATCAATACTGTGTGCTACTATGCAACCACGCATATTACTGTACTTTTACTCTGAAAGTAGTTCAGCAGCTTTTTAACAGTAAAAAACTTTGTAGTTATTTTCATAAAAATATTTTTGTCGTTTTCTCAATCCGATAATAATTCTGTTGTGGGGTCCACCAATGATTGTACCGTCTTATGGATATTCCGCGACCAATCGAATATTATACAACAACTTGCATACTTTTCAAATTTTTTAAATACTACCAACAACTATAACACTATCTCAAATCCACACCATAATATTCAAAAAAATATTTCGAGAAAATTAAATCTTTATTCATAAAATCTGGGATCTCACAATCTCCCATCCTTATGAAATTTCGCCCTCAAAATTTACGTACGTACCTGGTATGTCGAAGAGGTGAGGATACCTTGATTTCATTTCATATTCTAACTCTTAAGGTATATCCTTTAAGTATTGAAAACGATCCTTCTTATCCAAGATTTTAGCACGTATCTCCTCATATGTTAAATCTTCTGCTATATCGTTTAGTTCTAATTTAATAATGTGGTTCGGGTCGTCCACATATTTACGTAACCTCGATACGTAAAAAAATAACGTTCTGAACACGCAACATACTTGGCGGTAAAACGAGTCTATATGCCACAGTTCCTACTTCATCGAGGATTTCAAATGGGCCAATTAAATCGAGGGTTGAGATTTCCTCTCTTCGTCGATTCTTGCTTCTAGAATAATGCCCTCTTGAACCTTCTTCTTCACATTCATCAACTCCGGGTTTGTAGCTTAAGCGGGTTTAATTTTATCAATTAAAGTCGATTCTAATCGTATATTCGTTATCTTCACGTGGGTCCCTAGAGTCTTTAACTCTATCTCCATCATTTGTAAGTTATACGAAATGGGTCTTTATGTTAACAACATCATACTCGTAAACGAATACGATCTTGTACTCAACGCGTCAGCTACCACGTTCGCTTTTCCCACGATGATATTGAATGGTACGATCGTAATCTTCAACAGCTCGAGCCAACATCTTTGGCACATTACAAGTTTGTTTTGGGTGAAGAAAATATTTGAGGGTTTTAGAAATGGGTTTTGTACTGGGGTCAATACAAAATTCAATTTCACGCTCTAAGGGTAAGCTAAGAAGTCTTCAAGAATACGTCAGAAAATTTATTAACAATAGAAATATAATTCAAAACTATGACCCTCATCCAAGACTTGTATAGTACGTCACATTGATACCTATCAACTTGTCATCATCATTCACGAAGTCGCCTACAGAAAGTCTGGCTTCGGAGTATTCCACACAAGGAAGTCAACAGTGAAAGGCTCAGGGCTCTTTAGTTATGGCTTGATATGACAATGATTGACTTTAGTGGTTTGGTTGCTTGAATTCGCATAACAGGTTGGTTAGGAATATGAAAGCTAACAACCTTACAAAAAGCATGATGAGTAGTTAGCCAATCGATTCCTAAAATCGCATCAAAGACAAGTATTTTCAAAGAGATAAGATTGACAGGTAACGTGAAAGTGTTAATTTGAATTAAACAAGATTTATAAACAGTGGAGGTAACGAAGGTTTCTACTATCGAAGTTTCAACCAATAAGTCAAAGTCTAATTTCTCCGAAGTCAAATTTAAACGTTGACCGCAAGCAAGAGAGATAAAAGAATGGGTAGAACCGGTATCTAATAAGGTATAGACTTCGCAAGAATTTATAATTAACTAACCCGTGCTAACTTCGTTCGGGTCACTCGCTTTTTGAGAAGTCACGAAAAATGCTCTTCTTGAAACCACCGACTTTATTTTGTCTGTATCCGCCTTTGGTGCCACCGTACCAGCTGGAATTGACTTCACTATACTGAAAAATTGAGCTAAATGACCTTCTCTTCTTGTAATTTCCACTTCTATTATGTTGGCCATGAATACCACCGAAGTGGTTACAATTCTTGGCATGATAATTTCCCCCACGATGGTTATCATTATTCCGATGGTTGTTGCCACCGGTATGATTATTATCGTGTTGTTTGTCGTTACCTTTTGGTTGAGCTGACTCAACTGTCTCTTGTGCTTCATTGCTTATCTCGACATTTTTAGATGTCATTTCCAAACACTGTCACAAAACAAGGGTTAATTAACATATCACATATTATCCCTATACTCTGACCGATCAATTAAATACCAAATAAACTTAGGTAGGTCATACTAGCGAAGGAATTCCCCGTCTCTCCCCTCCTAGTTCTTGTCTCACATCTCAGCCAGGGATCATATCCCTAAGCTTTGATACCAACTGTGACGCCCCCAAAATAGGTATACATCACCCATCTTGAGTTGCCAAATACATGGTACAAAATTCAAATACAACTTAATTATACAACAGTAATGTAAAATACGACTAAACATATGTTGTGAGTTTTAATATAAATATTGTCATCTAGATAATATACAAACTCAATGGAGTCCTCATTATATTTATTATCACACTATTTAACAGAATAGTGAGGACTACTAATGCACCATATAGGACCATCACTCTGTTCCCCGACTAGTCCCTGCTACGTTCTCATTTCCTGAAGAGAATAATGAAAGCAAAAGGGTGAGCTCAACTAGTCCAGTAAGAAATATTATGACTAAGATAATGCAGAATAGTTTATCGTTAGCCTTCAACGGTGTTAAACTGATAAAATATAATAAACATCAAGTTTAACTGCAGCGGAACAAGCAATCCATTAGAAGAGTCAAGTAGAGAATAAAATCTACTATCTTCTATAATTTAAAAGGTTTTTCATCACTTTTATTGTTGAGACTCAGCTAAAAAAATAATACACATCATCAAATCATCCCTGCACTACAGGCCAAGGATATTCTTTAGTATCACGACCACGAATTATTCATGCACTATGGGCCAAAGCTAATCGTGTTTTCATCAACGGTCCTGATCATGCCATAAAACAATTCATCTTTGCACCCTTGGCCGAAGAGAATCTATAGCCATAATCATACCAAAAAATGTCCATCAATGCACTACGGGCCAATGAGGACTTTTTTTTTCCACATCATTTGTAACATTACGATCATGATTATACCAAATAATCCATGGACATAATCATACCAAGTCCATCTATGCACTACAGGCCACAGATGACTTTCAACATAATATAAACATGAGGATGATGACAATGACATAATAATTCAATAAAACAAGGTCAAGAATTAATTTATCCAGGAACCAATAACGTCCAAATTCAAGAATGCTCAGAAGAATATTTCCATGAAAAGATACTGGATGAAGCGCAAATATCAAGAATATTCCACTAATTTCATGGAGTATAGAAGTCAAAACGTTAACCAACTATGTATAATAAAGAATGGAATAACAAAAGAAATCACCAGGCATGCGATAGACAACACAGACAGGTTATTCCAACAGAATAATAAATAACGAAACCAGGTCATGCATAAAGCACAGACAGGATGTTCCAACAAAATAATAAAGAATGGAATAACAGAAGAATTTCACCATGTATGCAGTACTTTGCATAGACAGGTTATTCCAACATAATAATAAAGAATGGAATAACAGTAGAATTTCACTATGTATGCGGTACTTCGCATAAATAGGTTATTCCAACATAATGATAAAGAATGGAATAATCGAAGAATTTCACCAAGTATAGGGTATCCCGCGTATACAGGTTATTCCAACAGAATAATAAACAACGGAATAACAGAAGTTTTCTTCACGAATAAGAAATAATACCCCTTATGAGTACAACAAATAATATCCCATTCCTTTGAAAGAAGAGTATTGCGACTGGTAGGGCGATGATATACTCGAAGAAAACTTGTACTACGCTCAAAGCTTTCTTAAACTCTAAAGAAATACGCTCAAGATTATAGAAGAATAACTCTCTCTATAGTTTCTCTTCTAGAGTTTCAGTGAATTCGTAAGAAATAATGAAGGAATGAGCTTCTATTTATAGAAGAATGGACTACATAGTAACTAATTCATGAACGGTCCAGATTGATTTACTTTTAATCGGACGGTCCATATTTAAAGAATAATCTTTTAAATAAAATATAATATATTCTATTTATAATCTAATAAAACGAACAACTTTATAAAAGTATTACATTTTATATAAAAAGATTTTACTATGAAAAAACACTTTGCGTGCACTTATCATAATAAAATATAATATATTCTATTTATTGAATAACTTTATAAAAGTATTCTATGTTATATAAAAAGATTTTACTATGCAAAAACACTATGCATAATAGAATATAATATATTCTATTTATAGAATAACTTTATAAAAGTATTCTGTTTTATATAAAAAAAATTCTGTTTTATTACATTAATAATACTAATAAAACAAAACTGAGTGACTTATCACGTAAGCATCAATAATCAATACCGTGTCCTATTATGCAACCATGCGTATTACTGTACTTTTACTACCGAGTAGTTCAATAGTTTTAATGGTAAAACTTTCGCCGTTATTTTCATAAAAATATTTTTATCGTTTTCTCAATCCGACAATAATTCCGTTGTGGGGTCCACCAATGATTATAACGCATTACGGATATTCCCCGACCAATCGAATATTATACAACAACTTGCATACTTTTCAAAATTTTTAAATACTTCCAACAACTATAACACTATCTCAAATCCACACCATAATATTCAAAAAAATATTTCGAGAAAATTAAATCTTTATTCATAAAATCTGGGATCTCACAATCTCCCATCCTTATGAAATTTTGCCCTCGAAATTTACGTACGTACCTGGTATACCGAAGAGGTGAGGATACCTTGACTTCATTTCATATTCTAACTCTTAAGGTATGTCCTTTGAGTGTTGAAAACGATCCTTCTTATCCAAGATTTTAACACGTTACTCCTCATACGTTAAATCTTCTGCTATATCGTTTAGTTCTAATTTAATAATGTGGTTCGGGTCGTCCACATATTTACGTAACCTCGATACGTAAAAAAATAACGTTCTGAACACGCAACATACTTAGCGGTAAAACGAGTCTATATGCCACAGTTCCTACTTCATCGAGGATTTCAAATGGGGCCAATTAAATCGAGGGTTGAGATTTTCTCTCTTCGTCGATTCTTGCTTCTAGAATAACGCCCTCTTTAACCTTTTTTTTCACACTCATCAGCTCCGGGTGTGTAGCTTAAGCAGCTTTAATTTTATCGATTAAAGTCGATTCTAATCGTATATTCGTTATCTTCACATGGGTCCCTAGAGTCTTTAACTCTATCTCCATCATTTGTAAGGTATACAAAATTGGTCTTTGTGTTAACAACATCATACTCATAAACGCATACGATCTTCTACTCAACGCGTCAGCTACCACGTTCGTTTTTCCCACGATGATATTGAATGGTACGATCGTAATCTTCAACAGCTCGAGCCAACGTCTTTGGCACATTACACGTTTGTTTTGGGTGAAGAAAATATTTGAGGGTTTTAGAAATGGGTTTTGTACTGGGGTCAATACAAAATTCAATTTCACGCTCTAGGGGTAAGCTAAGAAGTATTCAAGAATACGTCAGGAAATTTATTAACAATTGAAATATCATTCAAAACTATGACCCTCATCCAAGACTTGTATAGTACATCACATTTATACCTATCAACTTGTTATTGTCATTCACGACGTCGCCTACAGAAAGTCTGGCTTTGGTGTATTCCACACAAGGAAGTCAACAGCGAAAGGCTCAGGGCTCTTTACTTATGGCTTGATATGACAATGATTAAATTTAGTGGGTTGGTTGCTTGAATTCGCATAACAGGTTGGTTAGGAATATGAAAGCTAACAACCTTACAAAAAGCATGATGAGTAGTTAGCCAATCGATTCCTAAAATCGCATCAAAGACAAGTATTTTCAAAGAGATAAGATTGACAGGTAACGTGAAAGTGTCAATTTGAATTAAACAAGATTTATAAGCGGTGGAGGTAATGAAGGTTTCTCTTATCGAAGTTTCAACCAATAAGTCAAAGTCTAATTTCTCAGAAGTCAAATTTAAGCGTTGACCGCATAAGCAAGAGAGATAAAAGAATGGGTAAAGCGGTATCTAATAAGGTATAGACTTCAGTAAAATTTATAATTAACTAACGTGCTAACTTCATTCGGGTCACTCACTTTTTGAGAAGTCACAAAAATGCTCTTCTGAAACCACAGAGCTTTATTTTTGTCCAGTATCCGCCTTTGGTGCCATAGTTCGGTGGAATTGACTTCACTATCGACAAAATCGAGCTAAATGACCTTCTCTTCTTGAAATTTCCACTTCTATTATCTTGGCCATGATTACCACCGAAGTGGTTACAATTCTTGACATGATAATTTCCCCCACGATAGTTATCATTGTTCCGATGGTCGTTGTCAGCGGTATGATTATTATCGTTTTGTTGGTTGTTACCTTTTGGTTGAGCTGACTCAACTGTCTCTTGTGGTTCATTGCTTATCTCGACATTTTCAGATGTCATTTCCAAACACTGTCACAAAACAAGGGTTAATTAACATATCACATATTATTCCTATTCTCTGACCGATCAATTAAATACCAAATAAACTTAGGTAGGTCGTACTAGCGAAGGAATTCCCCGTCTCTCCCCTCCTAGTTCTTGTCTCACATCTCAGCCAGGGATCATATCCCTAAGCATTGATACCAACTGTTACACCCCCAAAATAGGTATACATCACCCATCTTGAGTCGCCAAATACATGGTACAAAATGCAAATACAACTTAATTATACAACAGTCGTGTAAAATACGACTAAACATATGTTGTGAGTTTTAATATAAATATTGTCATCTAGACAATATACAAACTCAATGGAGTCCTTATTATATTTATTATCACACTATTTCACAGAATAGTGAGGACTAATAATGCACCATCTAGGACCATCACTCTGTTCCCCAACTAGTCCCTGCTCTGTTCTCATTTCCTGATGAGAACAATTAAAGCAAATGGGTGAGCTCAACTAGTCCAGTAAGAAATAATATGACTAAGATAATACATAATAATTTATCGTTAGCCTTCAACGGTGTTAAACTGATCAAATATAATAAACATCAAGTTTAACTGCAGCGGAACAAACAATCCATTAGAAGAGTCAAGTAGAGAATAAAATCTACTATCTTCTATGATTTAAAAGGTTTTTCATCACTTTTATTGCTGAGACTCAGCTAAAAAAATAATCCACATCATCAAATCATCCCTACACTACAGGCCAAGGATATTCTTTAGTATCACGACCACGAATTATTCATACACTACGGGCCAAAGCTAATCGTATTTTCATCAACGGTCCTGATCATGTCATAAAACAATTCATCTTTGCACCCTTGGCCGAAGAGAATCAATAGCCATAATCATACCAAAAACTGTCCATCAATGCACTACGGGCCAATGAGGACTTTTTTTTTCCACATCATTTATAACATTACGGTCATAATTATACCGAATAATCCATGGTCATAATCATACCAAGTCAATCTATGCACTACAGGCCACAGATGACTTTCAGCATAATATAAACATGAGGATGATGACAATGACATAATAATTCAATAAAACAAGTTCAAGAATTAATTTATCTAGGAACCAATAACGTCCAAATTGTCAACATGATACTGCTTTGTGGAGTAAAATTTAAGAATGCCTAGAAGAATATTTCCATGAAAAGATACTGGATGAAGCACAAATATCAAGGATATTCCACTAATTTTATGGAGTATAGAAGTCAAAACTTTAACCAACTGTGTATAATAAAGAATGGAATAACAAAAGAAATCACCAGGCATGCGATAGACCGCACATACAGGTTATTCCAATAGAATAATAAATAATGGAACCAGGTCATGTATAAAGCACAGACAAGATGTTCCAACAGAATAATAAAGAATGGAATAACAGAAGAATTTCACCATGTATGCAGTACTTTGCATAGACAGGTTATTCCAACATAATAATAAAGAATGGAATAACAGAAGAATTTCACCATGTATGTGTACTTCGCATAAACAGGTTATTCCAACATAATGATAAAGAATGGAATAACAGAAGAATTTCACCAATTATAGGGTATCACGCGTATACAAGTTATTCCAACAGAATAATAAACAACAGAATAACAAAAGTTCTTTTCACGAATAAGAAATAATACCCCGTATGAGTACAACAAATAATATCCCTTACCTTTGAAAGAAGAGTATTGCGACTGGTAGGGCGATGATATACTCGAAGAAAACTTGTACTACGCTCAAATTTTTCTTAAACTCTAAAGAAATATGCTCAAGATTATAGAAGAATAACTCTCTCTATAGTTTCTCTTCTAGAGTTTCAGTGAATTCGTTAGAAATAATGAAGGAATGAGCTTCTATTTATGAAAGAATGGACTGCATAGTAACTAATTCATGAACGGTCCAGATTGATTTACTTTTAATCGGACGGTTCATATTTAAAGCAAAATCTTTTAAATAAAATATAATATATTATATTTATAATCTAATAAAACGAATAACTTTATAAAAATATTCTATTTTATGTAAAAAGATTTTATTATGCAAAACACTTTGCAGGCACTATGCAACACTATGTATAATAAAATATAATATATTCTATTTATAGAATAACTTTATAAAAGTATTACATTTTATATAAAAAGATTTTACTATGCAAAACACTATGCATAATAGAATATAATATATTCTATTTATAAAATAACTTTATAAAAGTATTCTATTTTATATAAAAAGTTTTTACATTTTATTACATTAATAATACTAATAAAAAAAAAAATGAGTGACTTATCACGTAAGCATCAATAATCAATACTGGTAGTGTCTACTCTTGCAACAATGCCAGCGTATTCTTGTACTATTACTACTTAGAGTAGTTCAACAATTTTAACGGTAAAGCTTTCGTAGTTATTTTCATAAAAATATTTTTGTCGTTTTCTCAATCCGACAATAATTCCGTTGTGGGGTCCACCAATGATTGTACCGTCGTACGGATATTCCCCGACAAAAAGAATATTCTTTGACCAATCGAATATTATACAACAATTTGCATACTTTTCAAAATTTTTAAATACTACCAACAACTATAACACTATCTAAATCCACACCATAATATTCAAAAAAATATTTCGAGAAAATTAAATCTTTATTCATAAAATCTGGGATCTCACAAAATAATTCCTTCATAGAGCGGAGGTATATACGAACTAGTAACTCGAAATCTAGTTTGATGGTTGTTTGTGGGAAACCACTCAGTGTACCATATTGAAACTGTTAGAGACTCGATATGTACCAAGTGTAGAAATAGATACGTATGATGACAGTGTAGAACTCGAATGAAATTTTGAGCGATGTAACTGAAGTTAGAAATTCTTAAAGGAATAATTTTTTTTATAAACAAGAAGATTCAAAGAAGAATCAAAGAGATATAAAGATAAGAAATGGGAGTTTCCTAACTCCAATTGCCAAGATAACGAATAATGTCGTAAATGATGAAAAGGGAAAGAAAGAGGATCGTAAAACAAAACGATCACGAGTTAAGAAAATAATTTTACGGGAGATGATTATAGAATAAGATCACGACGTGATCTGTTTAAGTTATAAAAGAAAGATGGTCTGTAATGTTTGAATGATTATAGCTTGATGCTATGAAGATAATGAACTATGATATAATACAAGATAAACTCATGAGGAGTTATAGATAATGTGATACGAGCAATTCGTATCAAGCAAAGAGCAAGTTATAAGCAAGATAGAGTTAGGTGGGATTTCAATTGAGGACTCATATGATGGCTGAGTTGTACAAACCTTTGTATGGGCGAGGGTTTTGTGCTTGCACACAGTTTATCACATTGATAATCATTGGAATGTTTGTGTCGCGCTATTTGCTATATGCCTGTTGAGAAGGTGATTCTTTTCTCATGTGTATAACAAATAGGTAGAGTATAGTTAGAGAATATTATAAGGTTAAGTGCGAGTTGTTAAAACTCATAGTTATGGTAGGTTTGTGACTCATAATTATATGGTATATTTTTGAACCCCCCAGCGAATGGACGCCTATGGTCTGACTAGGATAAGTTCTTAAACTCATATGATTGTGGCAAGTTCTTGAACTCATAATGTGTGGTAAGTTTGACGAACTGGGTATAGATAAATGTAAATGGAGTATTGAGGATGATAGGAATAGATAGACCTATTAAGCAATGGATCATTATAGAAAGTGGAGTTGATGGTGGAAGCATAGGTATTCTAAATCTACTAGCTACACTAGACTTTCAAAATTTATTGACATCGTGCTGATGTTTACACTTTTATTTTCTTGAAAAACATTGGATCAAATGATGGAACCAATGAGTTTTAACAACAATACTGTTATTCGTATGTCTATGGTAATTACTTCGGCTAGACAAAAATGATTTGCAATATATCAAAATATATTTTATATCATTAATGCATCATTTAACTTGGTGCAAAGATGGTAAAAATGATGGAGTCATCAATGCAGTATTACCTAGTGTTGGATGTGATTTAAGGATCATCAGCCCACTATGGTATGATGTAGTATGATAAAATCACCAGATGACGGAATCCTCAACGGATTGTAAATACAGTGCGGTGTCATGACGTCGTAAAATGATTTTTGAGATTTCTTTATGATATGAGAATACATATGTATGTATGTATGTATGTATGTATGTATGTATGTATATTTTGGTTGATGTCTGAATTGTTGTAGAGGTCTATGTTATTTGATTCAGCTAGACAAATATTGAAAGATGTTCATGAAATTCAAGACTTTCTTGAGAAGTTATGCCAAACCAAATTATTTTAAAAGTGGATTTGAGATGATGAAAAGCGAGATGAACAACCCTATTATTTAGGGGTTGCGCTTAGTTTATACTTTCTTATTTGAAATGTTTGAGCATAATACATGTACGAAGGATTGATCCCCTAAGTACCTTGGAGTCCTTATAGTTGTATGACTGTTAAAGTTAAAGTTGAAAGATTACTTATAACTGTGGACATGGTTCATGGTCATTAGACCCTCAGTTGAATGCTTGCACTCTAAATTACGAGATGAACAACTCTTTTATTAGAGGTTGCGCTTAGTTTATACTTTCTTATTTGAAATGCTTGTGCACAATACATCGCATGAAAGGGCTTAACACCCTAAGTACCGAGCGTAACGCATATAGTCGTTACAAAACACTACGTTACGACACTGAATGATGAATAAGTGAGAAAAGAGATTTTGAAGTGAGAAGGATGTGAGTTATCAAAGAATAATGTGAAACTTTTAATAGAAAAAATAATAGTTGTAGAATGATCTCTGTGGAAAGAAAGTGGTTATAGAAACCAATGAAAGAATGAAGTAGTGACGTAAAAATCTACTTTGATAGATTGAATGAATAAAGATTAATAAATTAAATTTCAAGGACGAAATTCTTAGAAGAAATGGTGAATGTAATATTCTGAGTGTTTATGATAGAGATTCTTAGAAAAGGAAATGAATGGGTTAAGAATATAATACTCAGAATATAATTGAGTTCAAGTGAAAGTTATGAAATGAAACCTAGAATTTGTTAAGGTAATGAATGTAGTAGGAAATATAAAATCTATATTTAGATAAAATGATGAAAGATTACTCTGAGTTATTTATTTAAATCGTGTCTTCGATTCTAGGGACAGAATCTTTGTAAGTAGTGAAGATTGTAACGAATAAGTGGTTTGAGTTGTGATTCTGAGGACAGAATCCTTGTAAGGAGGGAATGATGTAACAATCCAGATTTTTAATTGTAATATTTAAATATTTATAAAATTATATAAATTTTTAATGGATGTGTTTATCGTTGAATAAATATTTGTTTAATTGATTCGATTTGATTTGGTTAATTATTTATTTAATAAATAATTAATGAGTTAAGGAAAGTAATTATTTTGAAATAGTAATCTAATTTAATTTAATAATTAAGTTAGAAAGTTTATAATGATTAAATAAATTATTATATTATGCAATGAATTGTTATTAGAATTAATTAAATTAAGTATGAAAACTTAATTAATTAGAAGTGTGACAAATAACTTTATTATAAGTGGTTATTAAAATAAATTAAAGTAGTTTTAATTTATTTTGCCAAACAAAACTAAAATATATTAAGTATTTCATTTTAAAGAGTTTTGTCAAACGGAGCCTTATGGCTTTTGAATTTTTAAATTAGATTTATTAAATTTAAATTAAACAAATAATATATATTAAATATGTTATAACTGACATGTAGTGATTAGTATATTTAGTATAGCGTCGATTTTAGATGTTTTTAATTCGTACGTGGGTTTTGTTTTAAGTTTTATGTATAGTGTTAGTAGCCTAAGTCTAAGAAAAGAAAAGAAGAAAGGAGTTCTCAGAAAAACCAGAGAGAATTGAGAGAGAATACAGTAAGTGTAGAGGAGTCTGTGAAGTTGGAATTGTCTGCTATTATCAAGGATTTACAAAGTAATAAAAAGGTATTTTCCTATAATCCTAATACGATATACCTATGTATGTTTTACATTCTCTGAGTTCTTGGAATTCATTTTTACAAAATTCCTGTAAAACCGAGTTTTATAATTGGTTATGATATTATATGTATCTGTAATTGAAATGATTATAACTAGCATATATATATATATATATGTATATATAGATGTTGTATGCTAAAATACGTTCAAAGATAAACGAAATTGGTTTTACAGTGGACATATGAGGATGAACATGAACGTATATTTTGTATGATAACAAAATTAGTATGTGATTGTATGCTAATTATGAAATTGAACGTTGAGTTTATTGAGTTGTTATGAAATTCAGAGAAATCGTAGTCTCAAGGAATCAAATTAGTTTATAAATTTTGGTTACCATGTTCACTGTGTAAACAAACATCTATAATGGAGTCTTGGTTTTTAAAACAGTGCGTACAATGATTTAAGTTTTCTAAAATTATTGTTTAGTGGTTTAAACTAGTATATGCATGTTGGGTAGTGTGTATATATGTAATTTATATAAGTTAGCATGTTAATTTAGATGTTAGCAGTGTTAAATAGACAGAAATTAGTTGTTCTATTCTCTGATGGTTGGGTTACGAAAGTTTGGCGCTGACCCGTAAATTCGCACTCCAAATAGGAATTGTGTAGTCTAGGTCGAATTTGTTTTGACCTCCTATAGTAAAATGACCATAACGTTTTCATACGAACTCCGATTGAGGTGATTCAAGATGATCCGGAGCGAGGACAAATATAGCTACTACTTTTGTTCTTTAGGTTTTTCAATTTGAGGTCTGTAACAATAGTCAAAATGGTCATCGTAAGGACTGTTGTGTTTTCGGGGGCAATTAGAAGGCGTCGGTGATGCACATATGCATTTTTAGTGCTCCTGACGATAAAAGATGATGTCCTAAGTTATAAAACATGTATATAAGTAAATATAATGATGCTTAACATTAATAAATAATATATTAGAAAAGTTATAGAAGCATAGTAAGCATGCACAAGAGAGGCAAATCGGGCGTGTGACGATTGAACGTCGAAACGCCGTGCCAAGTGTTAATGAACTTAAAATGTGAGACCCCAGATTTTATCAATAAAGATTTAAATTTTGTCGAAATAATTTTTTAATATTATGGTGTGAATTTAAGATAATATTATAGTTGTGGGTAGTATTTATAAATTTTGCAAAGTATACAAGTGGTTATATTATATTCGATTGGTGGGGAATATTAGGTTTAGCGGGGAATATTATTACAACAATGACTCAATCATTGGTGGACCCCACAATGGAATTATTGTCGGATTGAGAAAACGACGAAAATATTTTATTGAAATAACGGCGAAAATTTTATCATTGATACTGTTGAACTACTCGATAGTAAAAGTACAGTAATACGTGTGGTTGTATAGTAGCACACGGTATTGATTATTGATGCTTATGTGAGAAGTCACTCAGTTTGATTCCATTATTGTCGATTAATAATATGAATTATTATAGCGATAGTGACGTTTTGTTTTATTCGTATTATTAACGTAATAAAACAGAAACATCTTTTTATATAAAACAGAATACTTTATTAAAGTTATTCTATAAATAAAATATATTATATTTTATTATGCATAGTGTAGCATAGTGTTTGCATAGTAAAATGTTTTTATATAAATAGAATATATTATATTTTATTTAAAAGATTTTGCTTTAAATATGGACCGTCAGATTAAAGTAAATCAATCTGGACCGTTCATGGATTAATTATTATGCATTCTATTTTCCTATAAATAGAAGCTCATTCCTTCATTATTTTCTTACGAATTCACTGAAACTCTAGAGAGAGAAATTATAGAGAGAAGCTATAGAGAGAAAATCTATAGAGAGAAAGAAGAAGAGTATTCTGGTACTTCACTACTTTGATATCTAGTGTCTTTTACGGTAAGGGATATTATTCTTTTATATTCATGAAGAGAACGGTTGTTATTCCATTTTTTATTATTCTGTTGGAATAACTTTGTATATCTGTGAATACCCTATACTTGGTGACATTCTTCTATTATTACATTTGGAACATCACATCATGTGTGTTTTACAGACAACTGGTTAAAATCTTTGTTATTATTACATTTGGAATATCACATGCATGTGTGTTTTACACGGACACGGTTCCATTTAAATATTCCATTTTATTATTACGTCGAGAATATCACATGCATGCTATCTGTGGGACTGGTTCCATCATTTATTATTCGCATTTATTATTACGTTGGAACATCGCTTGATTGTGAATTTCACGACACGGTTCCGTTATTATTATTCTGTTGGAATAACCTGCCTATGCGGTCTATCGCATGCATGGTGATTCCTTTTGTTATTCCATTCTTTATTATACGAGTTGGTTAAAACTTAGACTTCTATACTCCATGAAATTAGTAGAATATCCTTGATATTTGCGTTTCATCTAGTATCTTTTCATGAAAATATTCTTCTGATCATTTTTGAATTTTACTCTACAAAACAATATCATGTTGACAATTTGGACGTTAATAATTCCTGGATAAAATAATTCTTGAACTTGTTTTATTGAATTTTTATGTCATTGTCATCATCCTCGTGTTATATTATGTTATCTTTGGCTTACGTGCATAGATGAACTTAGTATGATTATGACCAGGGATCATTCGGTATAATCATGGCTTGATATAAATGATGTGACAAAAGTCCTCGGTGGCTTTGTCATGCGATGATGGATAGTTTTGGTATGATTATGACCGGGGGTGATTCGGTATATAGTCATGACCATTGATAATTTGATGAAAATCCTTGGCCGTGGTACGGGGATGATTAGATATTGTGGTTTATTCATTAAAGCGAGTCTTAGTGATAAAATTATTGAAAACCTTTTAAAACCTAAAAGATAGTAGACTTTATTTTCTACTTAACTCTTTTAATGGATTGCATATTCATTGCAGATTAAACTGGTTGTCTATTGTATTTTATCGGTTTAACAACTTTGTTGAAGGCTAATGATAATTTATTACGCATTATCTTAGTCATAATATTTCTTCTTGGGCTAGTTGAGCTCACCCTTTCTTTCACCGTTCTCTTGAGGAAATGAGAACATAAATTGGGACGAAGTCGAGAAGCGGAGTAATGGTCGAGAGGATAGCATTAGTAGTCCTCACTATTACGTGAAATAGTGTGATAATAGTTGTAATGAGGACTCCTTTTGAGTTTGTATAATATCTAGTAGACAATATTTGTATTCAAACTCACGGTTTATGTCGTATTGTACCACGGCGATTATGTTAGTAAGTTGTATTTGAATTTATGTACCATGTAAGTGGCGACCCAAGATGGGTGACGTATACCTAATTTTGGGGCGTCACGGTTGGTATCGAGCTTAGGGATATGATCCACGGCTAAGATGTGAGAATAGTACTAGGAGGGGAGAGACGGAAATACCTTCGCTAGTATGACCTACCTAAGTTTATTTGGTATTTGATTGGCCTGGCCGAGTATAGTGATAATATGTTGCATGTCAATTAACCCTTATTTTGTGGCGGTGTTTGAAAATGGCATCCAGAGAATGTTGAGAATAGCAATGGAGCACGAGAGGCTGTTGATTCTCCACGGATCAATAATCGGGACAATGTGCAACAGGATGGCGATAATCCTCCGTAAACAACAACACCGATCAATTGATTAACGACCAGATGCGTTTAAGAGGTTTTAGAATTCATGCAACATCGTGCAAAAGCGACTCTGTCCAAAAGCGTAGGTGGAAACACGGAAAACTCTCGGCGGTCACCGCTAAACAATTCAAGGATTTGGGACCATCGGAGTTTAAGGGAGAGCCAAAACCACTTCTAAGCGGAAGCATGGATAAAGAAGATTACCAAGATATTTGATGTCTTGGGAAGCTCCGAGAGCAAAAGGTTCCCTTTGTCGCCTTTATGTGCGCGGAGAGGTGATTCTTGGTGGGAATCGGTAAAAGCGTACTCAACTTCGTTGTCTTGAAGATATCTTGGGAGAAGTTCCAGAGTCATTCAACGACAAATACTTTCCCGAAAGTATTCGCCACATGAAGGAGGTGGAGTTTATCAAGTTGGAACAAAACAATATGGACCGTAATGTCGCAATACGAGGCAAAATTTATGAGTTATCACGATTTCGTCCCACTTGGTGGATAATAAAGAGAGAATGGCGCGAATGTTTTTAAGAGGTTTGAAGTCGGGAGATACGTCAACATCTTATTTCTCATAAAGCGTGTTTGTATTCGAGATGTTGTAAATAGGGCTCGATTAGTGGAGAGCGATAACGAGTCAACCTTAACTAAAAGAGAGCGTGGCAAAATTATAATACCAGCGAGAGTAGTCATCGAAGCGGTGACAACAAGCGTGGAGGGATTCAACAGGCCAGATATGGTAACCACTTCGGTGGTAATCAGGGTCAAAGCAATAAGAATGGACATTTCAAGAAAAGGAGATTCAACAATGATGGAAAGACGTCAGTACCAGCACCCGTTGTTAAGGAAGGAGAAAGACCACCTATCATATGCTTCAAATGCGGAGGAGAGGGACACATCAGTCTGAACTGCGCCATGCCGTCCAAAGCATGTTATAATTGTGGGAGAAAAGGTCACTTAGCTCGATTTTGTCGTTTACCGAAGACAAATTCAACTAGGATGGAGGCACCAAAGGCTGTCCCAGACAAACCAAAGCCGGTAGTTTAAGAGAGAGCGTTTTTTTTCTCGTGACGAGGAACCTGAATAAAATTATCACGGGTAAGTTAATCATAAGCTCTTGCGAAGTCTATACCGTGTTAGATACCAATTCTACCCACTCTTTTATTTCACCTAGTTGTGTTCAACGTTTAAATTTGACTCCGAAGAAGTTAAACTTTGACTTATTGGTTGAAACTTCGTTAGTAGGAACCTTCGTTACCGCTACTATTTTTAAATCTTGTTTGATTCAAATAAACATTTTCACGTTACCTGTCGATCTTATTTTTTTGAAAATATTTGCCTTAGATGTGATTTTAGGAATCAATTGGTTAACTACTCATCATGCTTTTCGTAAGGTTGTTAGCTTTTATATTCTAAACCAACTTGTTGTGCGAATTCAAGTAACCAAACTACTAAAGTCAATTATTGTCACATCAAGCCATAAGTAAAGAGCCCCGAACCTTTCGTTGTTGACTTCCTTTTGTGGAATGCAATCAAACCGGACTTTTCAGTGGCGACATCGTGAATGAAGATGGCAAGGTTATAGGTATCATTGTGAGGTGCTATCTAGGTTAAGGGATAGAAGCCACAGTTGGTATCAATGTGACGTACTATCCAAGTCTTGGATGAGAGTCACAGTTTTGAATGATATTTCTATTATTAATAAATTTCCTGGCGTATTCTTGAAGACTTCTTAGCCTACTTAGAGCGTGAAATCAAATTTTGTATTGACCCCAGTACAAAAACCCATTTCTTAAACCCTCAAATATTTCTTCAACTAAAAGGATCTGTTTACGTGGATTATGATGAAAGTCATAATAAAAGCATTGGACTAATGAAAATCATAGGTATACGTGGTATTAGTAAGTGTTATGATGAGTTATGTTGGTTAGTATGTGAAAACATGAAAGTTTCTTAAAAATCACAAGGAGTTAAAAACCAGATTTTGGTGAAAAACGTAACATGAAATTCAATTGACCATATCTCCTATTATATTTTGAATTTTTGAGTGTGGTCAAATCCTAGAGTTAGATCTATGAGTTACCTAACTAATCCAAGTAGAATTACTAGAAAAGGTGTTGTAGATTTTTGTGTGGACAGATTTTAGCAAAGGAGTGCAAAGCTGCAAAAACCAAAAAAGCTGCTGCCATGATTTTAGAGGGGCTGTTTCGGCCACTTAAATTATGAGAAAAATTCTGGCCTTTTGGCACATGAAGGTATATGGTATAAAGTACCTCCTGTCCAAAAATGAGCTCATTCTGACTTAAAATGAGCAAGTTATGACTATTTCAATATTTAGGTTTTTCCGACGAAAAACGCTATAACCGGAGTTCTATAACTTCGATGACCATGAAATTTAAACTGGAGGCTCACATTAACATGTGTAAGGTCCTGCCAAGATTTGGGAATTTCTGGAGTTAACCTTGAGGTAGCTAATTTCTTAAGGAATTAATTAAAATTAATTTTGAAAAATAGTAAATGAATTTTAAAAATTCGAGAAAAATATATTTTCATTATGGGACTATATTATGCTAAATCCCAGAAAAGAAATATTTTTGGGACTGATTTGGTATTTTCATGAAAATAGTTTAATTACTGAACATATGAGTTAAATATGTTACGTGAAGTAACAAAGTTGAAAATAGGATTTTATGGCTAGAGAATCCTATATAGAGTATATGCATATTTTTGATGAGGATTTGATAATTGGTGATGATATCTTATGAGTATGGCATTTTGAATGATTAAATGCATTATATGGTAAAGCGTAAACAATTGAGATAAATTATTTATAAATTTAAGAAGTGATTAAAATATTGTTATAATATTAATGATATTAGATTATGAGATTATTAATTGATTGATAACATGGGGATATTCTTGAATCTCGGATAAATTATATTATAAATGTTTAATATTTATCCTTTATCTCATTTGATTGATTCTTTATATCATTATCCTCATGTTTATATTATGTTAAAAGTCATACGTATTCTGAAGTGCATAGATGGACTTGGTATGATTATGACCGGGGATTGTTCGGTATAATCATAGCCGTAATTGAAAACACGATTATCTTTGGTAGTAGTGCATGGATAATTTGTGGTGCGTGATCTTAATGAATACACGATTATCTTTGGTAGTAGTGCATGGATAATTTTGTGGTCGTGATACTAATGAATACTACGATTATCTTTGGTAGTAGTGCATGGATAATTTGTGGTCACGATATTAATGAATACATGATTATCTTTAGTAGTAGTTCATGGATAATTTGTGGTCGTGATCTTAATGAATACACGATTATCTTTGGTCGTAGTGCATGGATGATTTGTGGTCGTGATCTTAATGAATACACGATTATCTTTGGTAGTAGTGCATGGATAATTTCTTGTCCCGATACTAATGAATACACGATTATCTTTGGTAGTAGTGCATGGATAATTCTTGATCGTGATACTAATGAATACCACGATTATCTTTGGTAGTAGTGCATGGATAATTCGTGGTCGTGATACTAATGAATATCCTTGGCACGTAGTGCGGGGATGATTCGATGATATGGATTAATTATTGAAATTTGAGTCTCAAGAATGAAATATTAATTCATGGATGTGGTAAAAGTCATCTTTGGTAGTAGTGCATTGTTAGACTTGGTATGATTATGACCACGGATTATTCGGTATAATCATGCCACCGTAATTAAAAACAATTTCCTTGGCGTTAGTGCATGGATAATTCGTGGTTGTGATCTTATTAGCTGCGTCTCGGCATTATTGGTTTCTGATTATATATCTTTGCTTTGTAGTGCAAAGATGAATTGTTAATGAATATCTTTGGCGGATTGCGAAAATGAATTTAATATTTTTTAACGATAAAGGTATTCAAGGTATCCTCACCTCTTATCATACAGTGTACGTACCCTAATTTCGAGGGCAAAATTCTATAAGGAGGGAGATTGTGAGACCCAGATTTTATCAATAAAGATTTAAATTTTGTCGAAATAATTTTTTAATATTATGGTGTGAATTTAAGATAATATTATAGTTGTGGGTAATATTTATAAATTTTGCAAAGTATCTGATGGTTATATTATATTCGATTGGTGGGGAATATTAGGTTTAGCGAGGAATATTAAATACAACTACTCAATCATTGGTGGACCCCACAGCGTAATTATTGTCGGATTGAGAAAACAACAAAAATATTTTATTGAAATAACGGCGGAAGTTTTACTGGTTAATCTTGTTGAACTACTCGATAGTAAAATACGATTAATCGTGTGGTTGTATAGTAGTAGCGCGGTATTGATTATTGATGCTTATGTGAGAAGTCACTCGGTTTGATTCCATTATTATCGATTAATAATATGAATTATTATAGTGATAGTGACGTTTTGTTTTATTCGTATTATTAACGTAATAAAAGCGAAATATCTTTTATATAAAACAGAATACTTTATTAAAGTTATTCTATAAATAAAATATATTATATTTTATTATGCATAGTGTTGCATAGTATTTTGCATAGTGTTGCATAGTGTTTGCATAGTAAAATGTTTTTATATAAATAGAATATATTATATTTTATTTAAAAGATTTTGCTTTAAATATGGACCGTCAGATTAAAGTAAATCAATCTGGACCGTTCATGGATTAATTACTATGCATTCTATTTTCCTATAAATAGAAGCTCATTCCTTCATTATTTTCTTACGAATTCACTGAAACTCTAGAGAGAGAAATTATAGAGAGAAGCTATAGAGAGAAAATCTATAGAGAAAGAAGAAGAGTATACGGTACTTCACTACTTTGATATCCGATTGTCATTTACGGTAAGGGATATTATTCTTTTATATTCATGAAGAGAACTGTTGTTATTCTATTTCTTATTATTCTGTTGGAATAACCTGTATACGCGGAATACCCTATACTTGGTGACATTCTTCTATTATTATTCATTTGGAACATCACGCTCGTGTGTTTTACAGGACTGGTTAAAATCTTTATTATTATTACATTGGAATATCACATCGTGTGTTTTACACGGACACTGGTTCCATTTTTATTATTCTCGCCGGAATATCACATGCATGCTATCTGTGGGACTGGTTCCATCATTTATTATTCCGCATTTATTATTACATTGGAACATCACATCGGTGTGAATTTCACTGACGTGGTTCCGTTATTATTATTACGTTGGAATAACTCCGCCTGTCTGCTGATACATCGCATGCATGGTGATTTCTTTTGTTATTCCATTCTTTATTATTCCGATTGGTTAAAACTTTGACTTCTATACTCCATGAAATTAGTAGAATATCCTTGATATTTGCGTTTCATCCAAATATCTTTTCATGAAAATATTCTTACGATCATTCTTGAATTTTACTCTACAAAAGCGAAGATCGTGTTGACAATTTTGGACGTTAATAATTCACGGATAAAATAATTCTTGAACTTGTTTTATTGAATTATTATGTCATTGTCATCATCCTCATGTTATATTATGTTATCTTTGGCTTACGTGCATAGATGAACTTAGTATGATTATGACCAGGGATCATTCGGTATAATCATGGCTTGATATAAATGATGTGACAAAAGTCCTCAGTGGCCTGTCATGCAGTGATGGATAATTTTTGGTATGATTATGACCAGGGGTGATTCGGAATAGTCATGACCATTGATAATTTGATGAAAATCCTTGACCGTGGTACAGGGATGATTAGATATTGTGGTTTATTCATTAAACTGAGTCTTAGTGATAAAAATTGTTGAAAACCTTTTAAAACCTAAAAGATAGTAAACTTTATTTTCTACTTGACTCTTTTAATGGATTGCATATTCCGCTGCAGTTAAACTGGTGTTCTATTGTATTTTATCAGTTTAACACTGTTGAAGGCTAATGATAATTTATACCATATACTTTCATGTCCCAAAAGGCCAGAATTTTTCTCATAATTTAAGTGGTAAAAATGACCTCTCTAAAATCATGGCGTGTTTTTCGGTTTTTGCGACTTTGAACTCCTTTGCTAAAATCAGTCCACACAAAAATCTACATCACGTTTTCCAAGTAATTCCACTTGGATTAGTTAGGTAACTCATAGATCTAACTCTAGGACTTGACCACATTCAAAAATTCAAAATATAACGGAGATATGGTCAATTGAATTTCATGTTACGCTTTTCACTAAAATCGATTTTCAACTCTTTGTGATTTCTAAGAAACTTTCATGTTTTCACATACTAACCAACATAACTCATCATAAAACTTACTAATACTTCATATACCCATGATTTTTATTAGTTCTATACTTTTATTATGACTTTCATCATAATCCACGTAAATGCAGATCCTTTTAGTTGAAGAAATATTTGAGGGTTTAAGAAATGGGTTTTGTCTTTGGGGTCAATACAAAATTCGATTTCACGCTCTAGGGTAGGCTAGGAAGTCTTCAAGAATACGCCAAGAAATTTATTAATGATAGAAATATCATTCAAAAAAGCATTACTCTCGTCAAGACTTGGATAGTACGTCACATTAATACCAATTGTGACTTCTATCCCTTAACACTGGATAGCACCTCACAATGATACCTATAAACTTGCCATCTTGGTCATGGCGTCGCCTACTGAAAGTCCGGCGGTGCATTCCACACAAGGAAGTCAACAACGAAAGGTTCGGGGCTCTTTACTTATGGCTTGATATAACGTTGATTAACTTTAGGGTTTGGTTACTTTGAATTCAGTATAACAAGGTTGGTTAGGAATATGAAAGCTAACAACCTTACAAAAAGAATAATGAGTAGTTAATCAATCGTTTTTAAAAATTACCTCAAAGGCAAGTATTTTCAAAGAGATAAGATCGACGGGTAATGTGAAAGTGTTTATTTGAAACAACAAGATTAATAAGCAATTGGAGGTAACGAAGGTTTCTCCCAACGAAGTTTCAATAGATAAATCAAAGTCTAATTTCTCCTGAGTCAAATTTAAACGTTGAACGCAAAGCAAAGAGAGATAAAAGAATGGGTAGAACCCAGATTCTAATAAGGTATAGACTTCGCAAGAATTTATAATTAACTAACTTGGTGCTAACTTCGTTCGGGTTACCCACTTTTTGAGAAGTCACTAAAAACGCTCTTCCCTAAAAACCACCGACTTTGTTTTGTCCAGATCCGCCTTTGGTGCCACTATCCCAAATTGGACTTGACTTGATTGCACAACAAAATTGAGCTAAATTACCTTCTCTTCTTGCAATTTCCATTTCTATTATCTTTGCCATGATTACCATCGAAGTGGTTACCATTCTTAACATGATAATTTCCCCCACGATGGTTATCATTGTTTCGATAGCAATTGCCACACCGATTATGATTATTATCGTATTGTTACTCGTTACCTTTTGTTTGAGCTGAATCAACACTCTCATGTGCTTCATTTCTTATCTCAGCATTTTCAGATATCATTCTCAAACACTGTCACAAAACAAGGGTAATTTACATATCACATATTATCCCTATACTATGACCGACCAATTAAATACCAAATAAATTTAAGTAGGTCATACTAGCGAAGGAATTCCCCGTCTCTCCCCTCCTAGTTCTTATCTCGCATCTTAGCCAGGGATCATATCCCTAAGCTCTGATACCAACTGTGACTCTGGACACCAACTTATGTCAGCACCTCACATTGGTACTATCATCACCACATAGAAAGAGCGGCGCCCCCTACGGAGAGATGCGCGGTGCATTCCCCATCAACAGGAAGTCACCAGCGAGAGGCTCGGGGCTCTTCACACTTATGGCTCTGATACCAACTGTGACGCCCCCAAAATTAGGTATACGTCACCCATCTTGGGTCGCCACTTACATGGTACATAAATTCAAATACAACTTACTAATATAACTGTCGTGTACAATACGACATAAAGCGTGAGTTTGAATACAAATATTGTCTACTAGATATTATACAAACTCAAAAGGAGTCCTCATTACAACTATTATCACACTATTTCACGAGAATAGTGAGGACTACTAATGCTATCCTCCGGACCATTACTTGCGTTCCCGACTTCGTCCCGCTTATGTTCTCATTTCACAAGAGAACGGTGAAAGAAAGGGTGAGCTCAACTAGCCCAAGAAGAAATATTATGACTAAGATAATGCGAGAATAAATTATCATTAGCCTTCAACAATGTTAAACCGATAAAATATAATAGACAACAAGTTTAAGCTGCAATGAATAAGCAATCCATTAACAAGTAGTCAAGTAGAGAATAAAGTCTACTATCTTTTAGGTTTTAAAAGGTTTTCATCAATTTTTATCATTGAGAGACTTTTTAATAAATAAACCACCACATCTAATCATCTCGTATTCACGGCCAAGGATTTTCATCAAGTTATCAATGGTCATGACTATACCGAATCACCCCCGGTCATAATCATACCAAAAACTATCCATCAACGCATTACGTGCCATCGAGGACTTTTGTCACATCATTTATATCAAGTCGTGATTATACCGAATGATCCTCGGTCATAATCATATACTAAGTTCATCTATGCACGTATGCCAAAGATAACATAATATAACATGAGGATGATGACAATGACATAATAATTCAATAAAACAAGTTCAAGAATTATTTAATCCATGAATTATTAACGCCCAAATTGTCAACATAATATTGTTTCATAGAGTAAAATTCAAGAATGATCGAATAATATTTCGTGAAAAGATCTTTGGATGAAACGCAAATATTAAGGATATTCTACTAATTTCATGGAGTATAGAAGTCAAAGTTTTAACCAATTGGGTATAATAAAGAATGGAATAACAAAAGAAATCACCATGCATGCGGTACTTCAGATAGGCAAAGTTATTCCAACAGAATAATAATAACGGAACAGTGTCGTGAAATTCACACCCAGCGGGATGTTCCAATGAGAATAATAAAGATGGAACCAGATCCGGTAAACACACAGATAGGATATTCCAACAGAATGATAAAAGACGGAACCGGTCAGGTGTAAAAACACATGCAGGATGTTCCAACAGAATAATAAAAAGCGGAACCGGTCGGTGTAAAACACATGCATGTGATGTTCCAACAAAATAATAGAAGAATGTCACCAAGTATATAGGTAAATCAGCGTATACAAAGTTATTCCAATGAATAATAAGCAATGGAATAACATAAGGATTTCACCAAGTATAGGGTATGCCTGGCGTATCTGAGTTATGTATAGGGTATGCCACTTTTAAAAGTTATTCCAATGTAATAATAATGAATGGAATAATGTAAGTTCTCTTCAAGAAGAAAGAATAACACCCTCTTACCGTAAAAAAGAACTGAATATAGAAGTAGTGAAGTAGCGAGAATACTCTTCTTCTTTCTATAATTTTCTCTCTAGAGTTTCAATGAATTCGTAAGAAAATAATGAAGGAATGAGCTTTATTTATAGGAAAATGGAATGCATAGTAACTAATCCATGAACGGTCCAGATTGATTTACTTTAATCGACGGTCCATATTTAAAGAAAATCTTTTAAATAAAATATAATATATTTTATTTATATAAAAACATTTTACTATGCAAACACTATGCAATACTATGCAAAACACTATGCAAAACACTATGCAACACTATGCATAATAAAATATAATATATTCTATTTATAGAATAACTTTAATAAAGTATTCTATTTTATATAAAAGATGTTTCATGTTTTATTACGTTAATAATACTTAATAAAACAAAACGTCATTATCATTATAATAATTCATATTATTAATCGATAATAATGGAATCAAATGAGTGACTTCTCACATAAGCATCAATAATCAATCTGGTAGTGCTACTATGCAACCACACGACATCGCATACTTTTACTACCGAAAGTAGTTCAACAAGAACTACGGTAAAACTTCCGTAGTTATTTTAATAAAATATTTTTGTCGTTTTCTCAATCCGACAATAATTACATTGTGGGGTCCACCAATGATTGAGTAGTTGTATGAATATTCCCGCTAAACAAGAATATTCCCTACCAATCGAATATAATATAACCACTTGCATACTTTGCAAAATTTATAAATACTACCCACAACTATAATATTATCTTAAATTCACACCATAATATTAAAAAATTATTTCAACAAAATTTAAATCTTTATTGATAAAATCTGGGGTCTCACAATCTCCCCTCTTTATGGAATTTCGCCCTCGAAATTAGGGTACGTACCTGATATGATAAAGAGGTGAGGATACCTTGAATACCTTTATCGTTAAAAATATTAAATTCATCTTCTAATCCAAACCAAAGATATTCATTAACAATTCATCTTTGCACTACAAAGCCAAATATATATAATCAGTAAAACCAATAATACTGAGACTCAGCTTAATAGTATCACAACCATGAATTATCCATGCACTACTGGCTAAGGATATTCGTGTTTTTAATTACGGTCATGATTATACCGAATAATCCGTGGTCATAATTATACCAAGTCTATCAATGCACTACTACCAAAGATGACTTTTACCACATCCATGAATTAATATTTCATCTTTGAGACTCATTTCAATAATTAATCCATATCATCGAATCATCCCCGCACTACGTGCCAAGGATATTCATTAGTATCATGACCACGAATTATCCATGCACTACTACCAAAGATAATCGTGTATTCATTAGTATCACGACCACAAATTATCCATGCACTACTACCAAAGATAATCGTGTATTCATTAGTATTACGACCACAAATTATCCATGCACTACTACCAAAGATAATCGTGTATTCATTAGTATCACGACCACAAATTATCCATGCACTACTACCAAAGATAATTGTGTATTCATTAGTATCACGACCACAAATTATCCATGCACTACTACCAAAGATAATTGTGTATTCATTAAGTATCACGACCACTTAATTATCCATGCACTACTACCAAAGATAATCGTGTATTCATTAGTATCACGACCACAAATTATCCATGCACTACTACCAAAGATAATTGTGTATTCATTAGTATCACGACCACAAATTATCCATGCACTACTACCAAAGATAATTGTGTATTCATTATATCCGCGACCACGAATTATCCATGCACTACTACCAAAGATAATCGTGTATTCATTAGTATCACGACCACAAATTATCCATGCACTACTACCAAAGATAATTGTGTATTCATTAAGTATCACGACCACAAATTATCCATGCACTACTACCAAAGATAATTGTGTATTCATTAGTATCACGACCACAAATTATCCATGCACTACTACCAAAGATAATTGTGTATTCATTAATATCACGACCACGAATTATCCATGCACTACTACCAAAGATAATCGTGTATTCATTAGTATCACGACCACAAATTATCCATGCACTACGTACCAAAGATAATTGTGTATTCATTAAGTATCACGACCACAAATTATCCATGCACTACCAAAGATAATTGTGTATTCATTAGTATCACGACCACAAATTATCCATGCACTACTACCAAAGATAATTGTGTATTCATTAATATCACGACCACTTAATTATCCATGCACTACTACCAAAGATAATCGTGTATTCATTACTGATTATGATTATCTTAGAAACAATCCTCGGTCATAATCATACCAAGTCCATCTATGCACTTCTGTGCCACATATGACTTTCAACATAATATAAGCATGAGGATAATGATATAAAGAATCAATCAAATGAGATAAAGGATAAATATTAAACATTTATAATTTATCCGAGATTCAAGAATATCCCCATGTTATCAATCACTTAATAATCTCATAATCTAATAACATTAATATTATAATAATATTTTAATCACTTCTTAAATTTATAAACAATTTATCTCAATTGTTTACGCTTTTACCATATAATGCATTTAATCATTCAAAATGCCATACTAAGTAAAAATATCATCACCAATTATCAAATCCTCATCAAAAAAATATGCATATACTCTATATAGGATTCTCTAGCCATAAAATCCTATTTTCAACTTTGTTACTTCACATAACATATTTAACTCATATGTTCGTAATTAAACTATTTTCATGAAAATACCAAATCAGCCCCAAAAATATTTCTTTTCTGGGATTTAGCATAATATAGTCCCATAATGAAAATATATTTTCTCGGAATTTTTAAAATTCATTTACTATTTTTAAAAATCAATTTCCACTTAATTCCTTAAGAAATTAGCTACCTCAAGGTTAACTCCAAAATTCCCAAATCTTGACAGGACCTTACACATGTTAACGTGAGCTTCAGTTTAAATTTCATGGTCATCGGAGTTATAGAACTCCTAGGTTATAGTTTTTTAAATCGGAAAAATCTAAATATTGAAATAGTCATAACTTGCTCATTTTAAGTCGAATGAGCTCATTTTTGGACAGGAGGTACTTTATACCATATACTTTCTGTCCCAAAAGGCCAGAATTTTTCTCATAATTTAAGTGGCCGAAACAGCCTCTCTAAAATCATGGCGCGAAGTTTTTTTGGTTTTTTGCAGCTTTGAACTCCTTTGCTAAAATCAGTCCACACAAAAATCTACATCACGTTTTCCAGTAATTCCACTTGGATTAGTTAGGTAACTCATAGATCTAACTCTAGGACTTGACCACATTCAAAAATTCAAAATATAACAGGAGATATGGTCAATTGAATTTCATGTTACGCTTTTTCACTAAAATCGATTTTCAACTCTTTGTGATTTCTAAGAAACTTTCATGTTTTCACATACTAACCAACATAACTCATCATAAAACTTACTAATACTTCATATACCCATGATTTTTATTAGTTCTATACTTTTATTATGACTTTCATCATAATCCACGTAAATGATCCTTTTAGTTGAAGAAATATTTGAGGGTTTAAGAAATGGGTTTTGATTGGGGTCAATACAAAATTCGATTTCACGCTCTAGGGTAGGCTAGGAAGTCTTCAAGAATACGCCAAGAAATTTATTAATGATAGAAATATCATTCAAAGCTCATTACTCTCGCCCAAGACTTGGATAGTACGTCACATTAATACCAATTGTGACTTCTATCCCTTAACCCGGATAAGACCTCACAATGATACCTATAAACTTGCCATCTTGATCATGACGTCGCCTCTGTAAAGTCCGGCTTTGCAGTTGCATTCCACACAAGGAAGTCAACAACGAAAGGTTCGGGGCTCTTTACTTATGGCTTGATATAACGTTGATTAACTTTAGGGTTTGGTTACTTTGAATTCAGTATAACAGTTGGTTAGGAATATGAAAGCTAACAACCTTACAAAAAGAATAATGAGTAGTTAATCAATCGTTTTTAAAAATTACCTCAAAGGCAAGTATTTTCAAAGAGATAAGATCGATGGGTAATGTGAAAGTGTTTATTTGAAACAACAAGATTAATAAGCAGTGGAGGTAACGAAGGTTTCTCCCAACGAAGTTTCAATAGATAAATCAAAGTCTAATTTCTCTGAGTCAAATTTAAACGTTGAACCTTAAGCAAGAGAGATAAAAGAATGGGTAGAACCGGTATCTAATAAGGTATAGACTTCGTGAAGAATTTATAATTAACTAACCCGGCTAACTTCGTTCGGGTTACCCACTTTTGAGAAGTCACGAAAAAAGCTCTTCCGAAACCATCGACTTTGTTTTGTCCAGATCGCCTTTGGTGCCACTATCCCAGCTGGACTTGACTTCGGTGCACAACAAAATTGAGCTAAATTACCTTCTCTTCTTGCAATTTCCATTTCTATTATCTTTGCCATGATTACCATCGAAGTGGTTACCATTCTTAACATGATAATTTCCCCCACGATGGTTATCATTGTTCTGATAGCCGTTGCCACCAGTATGATTATTATCGTATTGTTACTCGTTACCTTTTGTTTGAGCTGAATCAACACTCTCATGTGCTTCATTTCTTATCTCAGCATTTTCAGATATCATTCTCAAACACTGTCACAAAACAAGGGTTAATTTACATATCACATATTATCCCTATATACTCGAATGACCAATTAAATACCAAATAAATTTAAGTAGGTCATACTAGCTTAAGGAATTCCCGTCTCTCCCTCCTAGTTCTTATCTCGCATCTTAGCTGGGGATCATATCCCTAAGCTCGATACCAACCGTGACTCTGGACACCAACTTATGTCAAAGACCTCACATTGGTACTGTCGACTTGCCACCGAAAGACAGGCGCCCCAACGGAGAGTCCGGCCGGTGCATTCCCCATCAACAGAAGTCACCAAATGAGAGGCTCGGGGCTCTTCACACTTATGGCTCTGATACCAACTGTGACGCCACCAAAATTAGGTATACGTCACCCATCTTGGGTCGCCACTTACATGGTACATAAATTCAAATACAACTTACTAATATAAGCGTCGTGGTACAATACGACATAAAGCGTGAGTTTGAATACAAATATTGTCTACTAGATATTATACAAACTCAAAAGGAGTCCTCATTACAACTATTATCACACTATTTCACGTAATAGTGAGGACTACTAATGCTATCCTCTAGACCATTACTTCGTTCCCCGACTCGTCTCCCATTATGTTCTCATCATTTCAAGAGAACAAAGTGAAAGAAAGGGTGAGCTCAACTAGCCCAAGAAGAAATATTATGACTAAGATAATGCGAATAAATTATCATTAGCCTTCAACAAAGATGTTAAAGCGATAAAATATAATAGACAACAAGTTTAAGCTGCAATGAATAAGCAATCCATTAATGAGTCAAGTAGAGAATAAAGTCTACTATCTTTTAGGTTTTAAAAGGTTTTCATCAATTTTTATCGCTGAGACTCAGCTTAATAAATAAACCACCACATCTAATCATCCCTATACCACGGTCAAGGATTTTCATCAAGTTATCAATGGTCATGACTATACCGAATCACCCCTGGTCATAATCATACCAAAACTATCCATCACTACATTACTGTGCCACCGAGGACTTTTGTCACATCATTTATATCAAGTCATGATTATACCGAATGATCCCTGGTCATAATCATACTAAGTTCATCTATGCACGTAAGCCAAAGATAACATAATATAACATGAGGATGATGACAATGACATAATAATTCAATAAAACAAGTTCAAGAATTATTTAATCCATGAATTATTAACGCCCAAATTGTCAACATAATATTGTTTCATAGAGTAAAATTCAAGAATGATCGGAAGAATATTTCCGTGAAAAGATCTTTGGATGAAACGCAAATATTAAGGATATTCTACTAATTTCATGGAGTATAGAAGTCAAAGTTTTAACCAACCTGGGTATAATAAAGAATGGAATAACAAAAGAAATCACCATGCATGCGCAGACTTCAGATAGGCAGTTATTCCAAGAATAATAATAACGGAACCGTGTCGGTGAAATTCACACCAAGCGAGGATGTTCCAAATGTAATAATAAAGATGGAACCGGATCCGGTGTAAAACACACGAGATAAGATATTCCAGCGAGAATGATAAAGGCGGAACCGGTCGGTGTAAAACACATGCAGCGAGGATGTTCCAACAGAATAATAAAAGCGGAACGAAGTCGGTGTAAAACACTGCATGGATGTTCCAATGTAATAATAGAAGAATGTCACCAAGTATAGGTAAATGGCAGATACAAAAGTTATTCCAATGTAATAATAAGCAATGGAATAACATAAGGATTTCACCAAGTATAGGGTATGCCATGCAGATACAAAGTTATGTATAGGGTATGCCACTTTTACAAAAGTTATTCCAATGTAATAATAATGAATGGAATAATGAAGTTCTCTTCAAGAAGAAAGAATAACACCCCTCACTAGTAAAAAGAACCTGAATATAGAAGTAGTGAAGTAGCGAGAATACTCTTCTTCTTTCTATAATTTTCTCTCTATAGCTTCTCTCTATAATTTTCTCTCTAGAGTTTCAATGAATTGTAAGAAAATAATGAAGGAATGAGCTTCTATTTATAGGAAAATGGAATGCATAAGTAACTAATCCATGAACGGTCAGATTGATTTACTTTAATCGACGGTCCATATTTAAAGAAAAATCTTTTAAATAAAATATAATATATTCTATTTATATAAAAACATTTTACTATGCAAACACTATGCAATACTATGCAAAAACACTATGCAAAAAACACTATGCAACACTATGCATAATAAAATATAATATATTCTATTTATAGAATAACTTTAATAAAGTATTCTATTTTATATAAAAAGATGTTTCATTTTATTACGTTAATAATACGAATAAAACAAAAGCGTCATTATCATTATAATAATTCATATTATTAATCGACAATAATGGAATCAAACCGAGTGACTTCTCACATAAGCATCAATAATCAATACCTGTGTGTGCTACTATGCAACCACAAGTATTCTTCGTACTTTTTACTACCGAGTAGTTCAACAAGAACCACGGTAAAACTTCCGCCGTTATTTCAATAAAATATTTTTGTCGTTTTCTCAATCCGACAATAATTCTGTTGTGGGGTCCACCAATGATTGAGCCATTGTACTAATATTCCCTGCTAAACCGAATATTCCCCGACCAATCGAATATAATATAACCACTTGCATACTTTGCAAAATTTATAAATACTACCCACAACTATAATATTATCTTAAATTCACACCATAATATTAAAAAAATTATTTCAACAAAATTTAAATCTTTATTGATAAAATATGGGGTCTCACAATGTTGGGTAGTGTGTATATGTGTAATTTATATAAGTTAGCATGTTAATTTAGATGTTAGCAGTGTTAAATAGACAGAAATTAGTTGTTCTGTTCTCCGATGGTTGGGTTCTACAAGTTTCGGCGCCCCAGCGCCAGAAATTCGCGTCCCAGCACCAATTTTCGTGCCCCAGCGCCACCGGCTAGATTAGTTTTCTGGCCCCAACGCTGGAATTGTAGTCTAGGTCGGACAGTTTTGACCTCCTATAGTAAAACAACTATAACATTTTCATACGAACTCCGATTGAGGTGATTCAAGATGATCCGGAACGAGGACAAATAAACCTACAACTTTCGTTCTTTAAATGTTTCAATTTGAGGTCTGTAACAATAGTCAAAATGATCATCTGTAGGACTATTGTGTTTTCGGGGGCAATCGGAGGGCGTCGAGCATACACATATGAATGTGTAGTGCTCCTGACGATAAAAGATGGTGTCCTAAGTTATAAAACATGTATGTTAGTAAATATAATGATGCTTAACATTTATAAATAATATATTAGATAAGTTATAGAAGCATAGTAAGCATACACAAGAGAGGCAAATCGGGCGTGTGACGATTGAACCTCGAAACGCCGTGCCAAGTGTTAATGAACTTAAAAAGTGTTTCAATTCAATTGAAATGATTATTATAAGATATGGAATGGATTTAATATAAAACCAATAAGTAGTCCTAGCAAGACTTAAGCACTTGAATGAACTTCGAGTTTGACTAAGAAGAAATATAGTGAGTTATAAGTCAAAAAGTTAACACAATCTAATTGAACATTGTGTGCTAATTAATAGGAAAGATTATGAGATGTGGAGTAGAGTTTACATTACAATTACTATATGTTGTTATGTGACTAATAATTGATGTGTATGATTATATAATTGTGTAGGGCACGTGAAGTGCAGATAACTGTAAGCTGTTAAACTGTTATTGGTAAACAACGATCAAGGCAAGTCTTTCGGTTCCTATTTTCTACGTGGACTTGATGAACTGTTTTAAATTACATGATATGTTCTACATGTTGAAATCATGAAATGTTAAAGTCAATTTATGACTGCATTGTTTTGGTTAAATAAGGAGGATTGAGTAAGGAACTCAAGCTTTATATTTGTTAATTGAATTAAAAGCATGTATGCCATGTTACTTTAATTATTATGATATGTATGTTTAGCATATTATTATGTGTATGTGATGATTGAAAACTTTTAGATTTTGCTGGGATGTCGAGCTCACTCTTGCAAATAACTATTTTTGCAGGTTAAAGATTTAAGGTAAGGATATGTGCTACGTGAATTATAGAGATCCATATTCACGAAGATTACTTATGTTTTATGGGAAATGTATTTAATATTTTAAATGTAACATGTTGTTGAATTGTAAGTTGAGTTATCCGGTGTATATGGATATCTATTGATGATGTAAGACTTTGTATAGTCATTTTGATGTAACGATTCATGATATAGATTTGAATCGAAAAGATGTAATGTAAAGGTTGCGATCTAGGGCAATAAAGAAGGAAATGTATAAAAGTTTTAAATATTCTGCATTTTTAGTGATTTTAATATCGAATAATTATGTAAAGATAGATTAAAGTTGTATTATTAACGACCGAGAAGGAGAATAGTATTGTATAAATTTTGGAGTCGTTACAACGGAGAGCATGCAACTTCTAAATCCACAGAGGATCTGATTCACGGATATAAATCCCACTCATCAAATTCCCCCAAACTTAAGCTTTTTCTTGTCCTTAAGCAAACTATCTGAACACCCACACCCACAGTAATGTAAGACGCGAATGAAATCTAATCCTATAAACTAGTATCATGGCTTCTAAGTACAATTATAGTCCATCTCAGAGAACATGACAAACACATATATGAACGAGGGTTAATGTTAATTTTCAAGCATAAGACTGTACTCGATCCATTCTATGTGTGTTTGTGAAGACCAACCATCTTGACTAATCATAGCTCAAAATAAAATCACATGCTCGATTGTAGAAACCAATATGAAAACTTAGTAACTTAAGCATTCAACAAGCATTAAGAACAAGACGCAAATGCAAGAAAGGATCAAAAGACTCTAGTATGAAGACATTAAAATCTGACTCGGACAATGCTTAATCATCTTAGGCTATTCAGAGCTACCCATTAACGAGCTTTTGATCAATGACTCCCAAGTCAGAAGACTTTAGGGCACTAAGTGTAGAACACCCCTATGAATCTAATAACTCGAGTAACGAAGGCCACGTAATAAACTTAAGCCAAATTAGACTTTTATTCCATATATATTTTTAATAAACAAACCTTAGGACGACCGTGCACTGCTTAATTACCTTAGGCTATTCAGAGCTACCCTTTAATGAACTTTAGATTAATAACACCCAAGCCAGATGGCTTTAGGGCACTAGGTGTAGAACACCCCTATGAATCGAATAACTCGAGCAACAAAGGCTACGTAATCAAACTAAGTTAACTAAGGTTTTCATTTTCATTTTCTTTCTTTTTTCTTTTTTTAAAATTAAAACATGCCAAAACCCAAGATTCAAAATTGTGTAAGCTTCTAAGTCTTTTACTACCTTTTAATCATGGAAGTTTTAACAGAGTGAACATATTCTCAAAATAATAAACAGGTATGCTATATTCGAAATAGAACTAGTTAAAATAGTTGGTCAGTACTTGCTAAGAAAGGCGGATCAATAACAGTCTCGACTTATCGACTGAATGTAACGCTCGAGAATTTCAAATTTTCAATGAATTAAATTTTTATTTGATTATGTGGATTAAATGAATTTTATTAAGTTATTATATGAGTAAGATGTTCGAGGGTCGTTGTATGACCTAGAATGTGTAGATGTGGTTAGTATTCTGGCTTTGTGCTAGAATTAATTGTTGTGAATTATCAAGACGAGAATGAAGGTTTTCTGAGATTATTTGTGAAAAAATATTTCCGTTATGGCAAACGAAGTTTTCGCCTGCGGACTTAAAACCTAAGGGTTTGTGAAAGAGGTTTTCCAAAGGGAAATATAATGCGTATAGTCATTTCGATTATTACACGTAAGAAATATGAGTATTATACTAGTATGTATACGAGTATTGTATGAAGAATAGTACGACGTATAATACGATTATTATATGAGTATTATACAAAGAGAATACGTGAGTAATATGCATGGAATATGAGTTGTATTATTAGAGTATGAGTTAAGGATTTTATCCAATCCAATTGGACTTGAATTAATAAACAAGCCCAATGAATTAAGTATACAAGCCCAAGTCAAGGCCCAATATTAGATTGGTTAAAGCCTAATGTTTTTATGTTAAGCCCAATCCAAAAAGTAAACCGCGGGTCGAACCGGTGGGTCAAGTGATGGGTAAAACCCATGGGGCAACCCATGGGGATGACCCATGGGCATGGTAGGCCGGCCACTTGGTGTGCAAGCCAAGTGTATCACTTGGTCACCAAGTACTTTACTTGGTGACAAAGTGGTAATTAAGTAAGGAGGTGGAAAATTGGACATTTTTGCCCTCATTTGGTTTTTCTATAAATAGAAAGCTAAGAGTTGGATTTTTGTTGTTTTACAAAGTTTGTCCAACATATTTGAGAGAGAGAAAAGAGCTAGAATCCTATAATCCTTCTACTTCTAAGCAAACCAAAAGATGTTTATCAAGAATGTTAACTACTTCAAAGGTAAATTCCTATAAACCGTAATCTTCATCCTTTTCTATTTCTTTCTCATAGAAGAATCGTAGATGAGTGGATAATGTTTATATAGAAGATATAAGAATGCCTTTTAATGACCAAATCATTGATAGGTCATGACCAAATAGAAATTGTAAGTGTTTACGTGAGTTAAAACCATAGAAAGTCTTAAAAGTTAACTTAGTTATAATTGAACGTTTTGGAAACCGTTGTAGCTAAGATATGTGCATCTTGATTGGTTAGGATGTAGATATGAAGTCCATGGAGTATTCAATGTGATTTGGCTTAGAGAACATTAGTAACCAAGTTATGGCGGATTTTACGGAAATAGACGTTAAACGTCAAAAACGCATAAAGTCCGGATTAAAGGTCAAAAGTTTATGTGTGACTTGAAAACGTCAGTTTCCAATGTCAACACGTGAGATAAGGTAATTAAGAGTCGTTGGTGAAGGAATCGTCGCATTCTGACTTATAACGAAGAAAACGAGTATTGAACGGGTGAAAACGTTAAACGAACGCTTAAAAACGAACTTAAAGGTGAATTCTGAGTTAACGGATTCAAAAATATGAAATTCTTATATGAACACGTAAAGGATGTAATTCTTGACTTGTAGGAATTCGAATGGGTCAATTCGGATGTAAAACGAACAAATTAGGAAGCTGGGAGTTCCGTTAAGAAACCAAATCTGTTTTGGCTAAGCTGGTGAAGACTCTTGTAAGCAGCAATGGCCAAAAACCAAGACAAAGTGGTGAAAGCCGCTTGACGCCGGACTCGATCGAGTACCCTGCTAACTCGCACCGTAGTGCCACTAATATACAAAGGATGTCGCGCCGCAGTGCCGGTAGTGGGAAAAAGTTGACCAAGTTAGGTTTAGTTCCCTTTTGAATGTAGACCTAAAGTAAGATGTTAAAGGTACTTAAATTACATAATGAGACTTGCTTTAAAAACACTTATAAGATGTTAATGTAAGAAGAATTGGTAAGGTTTAATGGAAATTAAATGAAGAACGTAAATACGTAATGAGTGAACCGTGAACGACGTTCAACATTGGTAATTAACCATTAATGATCGAATGTCGGCTAAAGACGTAAGAACGTTAATAAAACATAACGAAGTATAGAAAGTCGAATCGACTTTAATAACAGAGTTAAAAAAAGTAAGACATAGAAGAGAAAGAAGTTGGTTAGAACCGTAAAGTGAGTTTGTTTGATAACTAATTACAGTGTGCTATGTGAATGTATCATGTAGATCCTGTAAAGACTGAATAGTTAGAATATATATTTGAAGACGCTTGAAGGCAAGTCTTTCTTAACTCTTGTCTGACCTTCATGTTAGCCAAGTTTTTACGTAATGCATGATATACAATGCATGAATGGTAAATAGAAAAGAGTCGATGCCTATTTTATCCAGGCTAGACAAGTATTGAAGGATAGATTGAATTGGTTACAAGTCTGTTAATATAGAACTGTTAACGCTATCCTATACCAAGTATTTGGTACGGATGAGAAGTTGAGTTTGTCTATGAACAAACAAAAGTATTTTCATCGATTATTCGATGGGCACGCGAGGTTGCCAAATGTTAAACGTAAATATGTTTAACGTAAGAGTGTTGATCAACATAGAGTACAATAGGCTGATCACCTAGAAGTGCTCGTAAGTAAAGACGGGTGGATGGCCTTAGTGCCGGATATCCTTTTCAAGGTATGAAAACGAAAAGATTATGTTCATGGTCTATTGACCGGTTCATCATTCCTAAGCTATTATATATATTATGGAATTGTTGTAGTAGAAGTATTAGTCAAATGATTCAGGATGCTTAGTAAATAATTGTTCTGATATTAATATAAAGCATGTACTTACTGATGTGATATTCATATGTTTCGTTGTTAAGACTTCTTTGAGCCGCTTATGCTCATTCTTGCTAGAACCATATGTTTTGCAGACTAAAAGCCGAAACTAACCGAGAGTTTTATGAGAGATAAAGGCAAGGCTAAGATGGACAATTAATCATCCTGTAATAGACTAGTATATTTGTATGTAATATACTTATGAAGAACAATGAATGTATTCGGTTATGAACCTGGGAAAGGATTTATTACAGATGTAATACAAAGATAGTAATTACACTCATTTTGTTGTTATTTCAATGGAATGATTGTATGAAATGTAGTATCGTGGAGCACCATCTGTCGGGTTGGAAGATACCCGGATTTGGGGGTGTCACACTGAACACACCCCTAGTCCACACATGTTTGACACAACTCTATGAGATAGACATAATCGCTTGACGCTTGTCATTAGCCACAATAAAAAATTATAATCTATAAAACCCAAACCCAACATATGAACAATTATAGATAGGGGGATAAGGTTAACCAAAAATGAAAAGATAAGAATTAAAGTATACCATTGCACTAATACCAGCTCTAAATAGGGTAAAGCCAAAACACATGGCATCAAGTGTACCAATATGTGCAAATCCCAAAATATGGCTATAAACAAAACATACATGATGCTAAATATAAAAACATCCATAACATCTATAATGAAAATAAAACCAACATAATAAGTCTAAACTAAGCATAACCAAACCAAACATAAAAAGGTCTAAGGGTATTCAAGCCCAAAAGATGCCTAACGTAATTCATACATAACAATTCATATAAATAAAATGAAATAGAAATCTCCCCCAGACTTGACTTTGCAAATGCCCTCATTGGCCTGAAATGCTGTAGATTCATTCAGCACGATCACCCCCTACATCGTCATCGCAGCCCTCATCTCTAGGCGGGGATGGTGGTGGATAGGGAGTGAAAGTCGGAGGCTCCAGAAACTGGAATGGCATAGACTCAACGTCGTCCCCACCCTGAGCTGCATAGATGCTGGAAATTATGTTGGCAAACTCCGCATGGTAGTTCATGAACTGGCTCTGCCATTGAGCAACATTGTCCACCTTTCTATGTAGGAAGTTCAGGCTAGCCAGAATCTCAGCTAGAGTCGCAGGTGGAACATACTCAAATAAGGGCTCAGGTGTCTGTGTGGACGGTCCGGCCTCAGATGAGGGTGGCGATTGTGGAGCCGATAGGTAACCCTCGCCCCGAGGGTGAGACAGTGTTCCTTCCCACACTCTAAATCAGGAGATGACATGATGATCTATGACTGCCATGGGCGGCTGAGTGACGTCATTGTTTTGCCACTGCACGCCGGCCCGTTTGTAGAGGCGAGTAATTAAGGACGGGTGAGGGAGTCCGGATATTGTGTTGCTTCGGATAGCCTTTTTGATGGACTCCTGGATGAGAGCCCCTACGTCCACTTTCAGTCCCGTGACAATGGCAAAAAAATAGGACGGCCCGCTCTTTAGTGACATCACTGAGATGGTGGGTTGGCATGATGTTGGAGCAGATAAAGGCGTACCAGGCCTTGCCATGGCGACTCAGAGCTTGTTGAGGGAAACTGGTCTTCTTGCCATGGAATTCATTTGTCTTCCAGTCGGTGCCAGGCTTGCAAAGCCTTGCTATTATCTCATCTGCATTATAGCTCCGTAACCCAGGCTCCAAGTAATCGTGGCCATCATAATTTGGAGTCCCAAATACGTTGTTGATGGACTGGCTATCATAAGGGACCAGTTTACCCCGAACAGGAACTACCGCAGGGCCATCTGCACTCGCATTAGCATAGAACACTCTGGCCACATAAATAATAGCAGAGTCAGGTTGCTTTGTAAAATGGACCCATTTCATTGCCAATATGATCGTCATCAGATCTCCATCAATCTTGTCATCTTGCCTAAGACCCCTCTCAGGCTCTAAATTTTGCTTGGAGAATGTTTGGGTGTATCGCTTCCATGCCTCCTCACTAATGAATTTGGCAGTGTCCCATCATGGTGGAGGAGCTCTCGGTGCCGACGAAGGGGTCAGTGCTAGTACGGGGGCGTTTGGATACCATATCAACAATTTCAGTTTATAGCACAAGACAGGATCATAATCTAACCCAAAACTAACAAACCAAAGGGTGGCTTTCAATTGAAGATGCAAGGAACACAAATAACCCAAAACTTGCAATAAGGGAGGAGCAAACCCTAGCCTTAGCAATTGGCTAATTCAACAGATCACCCACAACCAAAAATAATAAGAGAATGTCATATTATTACTTTGCAAACAACACAATATGACCCACAGAGAAACCACTGAACTAAATAAAAGGAATGGCCAAAATCACCCAAAATCCACAGTAAATGAAGTACAAACCCTTAATAGAACAGCAATTCCCTTTACATTGGAGTAGAGATTCAGTCTCTTGCACAAAATTGAGAGGCTATGGCACAGCTTGAAGAGGTTAGGGATGGCTGGAAGAGGGAAAGAAGTAACTGATAGGGAGAAAGAATGGGATATGTGACTACTGTGCTGATAAAAAGCCCTCCTAAGAGCCAAAATTTTTTATGGCGTTCTTAAATATGAGCCATCATTTGTATTTTAGTATGCCAAGCGCCGATTCAAAAATCCATATTTTAACTTCACGGCTGCAGTATGGTCTTCGATTCAAAAACAATGGCACACAAATGAGATCGTCTCCAAAGGTGTGTGTTGACCACCTATGACGATGCAGCGCGAGACTTAGTATATTTACTAGCACTGCAGCATGGATTTCTAGTATGGCATAGAATTATATGACGCTGCAACATAAATTATAGCATTGATACCAGAGCTGCAGCACGAGTTTCCAGTGTGGCATAACATGTCTTGGCACTGCAGTAGCATGGATTGTAATCTTGAAGTTCAAGTCACACCGGTAGCGAAGGCGAAGTTTCAGATGTGGAGAATGAGACTTGGTGTCGCAGTCATGCGGCTCCCAAAGACCAATGTTGGCGTTGTAGTGAGACTCCTGTATAATAGTTTTCCTAGTTTGGTTCTTGCACAAGCCAAGTCCAAGATAAGTATAAACATTCCACAACACAAAAACTATCAAAACATTAAAAAATAAGTAGTTTATCTCTAACTACTATATGCAATTTAACAACTTACTAACTAAACATTGTAATATATACTATATAAACATTAGCAAACATACTAAGTAAACATGGTAATAACAAGCTGGCACCTATGCTATCAAACTAAAGAAAACAGAACGAATGCAAACTAGCATAAGCTAAGAGAAAAAGGAAATTTTTGATACTGAGATGGGGTTACCTCCCCACCGAGCGCTTGATTTATAGTCGTCGGCCCGACTCTTTCGCTGCTGTTCAATTTGACTCATATGAAAAGATAGCCATTTCATGCCGCCTATTTGTCAACTCCTTTATGTTCATAGCAGACATGGATGATTGGCCATCCCCAAACTTCACTTCACCCATCAGCACGAAGAAGCGATCACCACTGGAATTATCCACTAATTCGCTTTTTTTATCAAACTAAAATCGTTCTTTGTGCTCTAATGGGCCCTCTAGAGGTTCAACAACCGTGAGCGTGAGCTCCAACTTCTTATCGGCCTCAACAATAGACCCACTCATGATCCTTTCTTTTCCTTCCTCAAACTGGTCAATATGCACCTTGGCATCTCCTTTAGCAACTTTGTGAGACTCATCGCTTTCTCCTTGCGTATCCATTGTGCAATTCTCTACAACTTCATCGTTGTGATTAGTTATGATCGGTAGATTACCTTGCGATGGATTTGTGATGGCATTAACGAGTTGTCCCAATTGACTCTTAAGGATCTTCAATGAGGGGTCTTGGTTCGCCATTCGAACCTCATTTCAATGAGGGGTCTTGGATCTTTATTTGTGGTAATATTTATTCAATCTTTGATATAAATAAGAAGTCTGTTATGAGACGTTTGTGGTAAGTTTATTTTATTCTATGGGGGCCCATATGTCATCATCTAAGAGTCACTTTCGCCAAAAGTAATTACCTATATATCAAACCACTTGTCGTTTCATATTACAGGCGTCGAACCAATTGTTGTTTCACATTACAGGCGTCGAACCAATTGTCGTTTCACATTACAGGCGTCAAACCAATTGTCGTTTCACATTACAGGCGTCGAACCAATTTTCATTTCACATTACAGACGTCAAACCACTTGTTGTTTCACATTACAAGCGTCAAACCACTTTTCTTTTCACATCACCAGTCGTCAAGCCACTTGCCTTTTCACATTGCAAGGGCTAAGTTAGAAATCTTCTATAAATAGAAGCTTATTTCTTCTTTCATTCTCACCAATTCACTACGACTCACAAGAGAATTCTATAGATAGAGAATAAGAGAGAAAGAAGAAGAGTATTCTGTTACTACACTATTTTAGTAGCCAATCTCCTACTAAGGTAAGGGGTATTATTTCTTTCATATTCGTAAGTGATATTATTTTTGTTCAATATTCGTAAGAAATAATATTTTCTTATATACTCTGTAGTATGTAAGTAATATTATTTCGTTTCATATTCATAATTCTACACTTATGTTGATAAGTATTGCTTCTATACTCCATGAAATTAGTAGAATATCCTTGAAATTTGTACTTCAATTAGCATCGTTTCACAATGATATTTTTCTGAACATTCTTGTTAAAGTTTAATCTTTTTATGTCGGGGTACTATTCATGGGGTACTATTCACGAGATACTATTTACGGGGTACTATTCATGACAAAAATTAATTTCTTTACTGTCCAAATTATTTTTGATACAATATTATTCTTGAATTTTACTCCACAAAGCAGTATCATGTTGGCAATTTAGACATTATTGAATTCTGGATAAATTGAATTATAAATCTTTAAAATTTATCCTTGCTCTCATTTAAATTGAATTCTTATATCATTGTCATCATCCTCGTGATTATAATGTGATGAAAGTCATCTTTAGCCGTAGTACATAGATGGACTGTAATTGGTATGATTATGACTAGGGATTATTCAGTATAATCATGACCCGTAATGTTACAAATGATGTGGTAAAAGTCATCATTGGCCCGTAGTGCATTGATGGACAATTGTTGGTATGATCATAACCATTGGTGATAATAATGAATATCCTTGGCCTGTAGTGCATGGATAATTCAGTGATGTGGATTATTTATTTAGCTGAGTCTCAGCGATAAAATTGATGATAAACTTTTTAAATCCTAGAAGATAGTAGTTAGCATGCTCTACTTTACTCTTCTAATGGATTTCTTGTTCCGCTGCAGTTGAACTTGATGTTTATTGTATTTTATCAATTTAACACTGTTGAAGGCTAATGATAATTTATTCCGCCTTATCTTAGTCATAATATTTCTTACTGGGCTAGTTGAGCTCACCATTTTGCTTTCATTATTCTCTTTAGGAAATGAGAATATAGTTGGGACGAGTCGGGAAATGAAGTGACGGTCCAGATAAGTGGCTATTGTAGTCCTCACTATTATGTGAAATAGTGTGATAATAATTGTAATGAGGACTTTATTTGAGTTTGGATACTCTCTACGAGACATTATCCGTGTTGAAACTCTCAGCTACGTTTTGTCGTACTGTATAAAAGAAGTTTGTATTTAATTTCTGTACCATGTATTGGCGACTCAAGATGGGTGATGTATACCTATTTTGGGGGCGTCACAGTTGGGATCAAAGCTTAGGGATATGATCCCTGGCTGAGATGTGAGACTAGAACTAGGAGGGGAGGGATGGGTAATTCCTTCGCTAGTATGACCTACCTAAGTTTAGTTGTTATTTAATTGGTTAGTCAGAATATAAGGATATTATGTGGCATGTCAATTAACCCTTGTTTTGTGGTAGTGTTTGAAAATGACATCTGAGAATGTTGAGAATAGCAATGGAGCACAGGAGACCGTTGAGTCACCACAGATCAATACCCAGGATAATGTGCATCAAGAAGGCAATAATCCTCAGGTAAACAACAACACCGGCCAAATGTTGAACGACGGAATGTTCAGAGGCTTTCTACAATTCATGCAACATCAGACGAGACAGACTCTTGTCCAAAATACAGGTGGAAACACTGACAACTCACGAATGGTCACCGCTAAGCAGTTCAAGGAACTGGGACCACCGGAGTTTTTGGGAGAGCCAAAACCACTTAAGGCGGAGGCGTGGATAAAGTAGATCACCAAGATATTTGATGTCCTGGGATGCTCTAAGGAGCAAAAGGTTCCCTTTGCCACCTTCATGTTGCGAGGAGAGGCAAATTACTGGTGGGAATCCATAAAACGTACCCAACCTGTCGCACTGAAGATATCTTGGGAGAAGTTCCAAAAACTGTTCAGCGACAAGTACTTTCCCGAAAGTATTCGTCACATGAAGGAGGTAGAGTTTATCAAGCTGGAGCAAAATAATATGACCGTGTGACAGTACAAAGCTAAGTTTGCCGAGTTGTCCCAGTTTGCGCCCCACTTGGTTGATAATGAGGAGAGAATGACGCGGATGTTTCTAAGAGGTTTGAAGCCTGAGATACGTCAATACCTAACTTTTCATAAACTATGTTTATATTCAGATGTTATAAATAGGGCTCAGTTATTGGAACGTGATAATGAGTCAACACAACCAAGAGATAGCAGTCAGCAAATCGATAATACTAGTGGTAGCAATCATCAAAGCGGTGACAACAGACGTGGAGGGAATCAACATGCCAGAAATGGTAACCACTTCGATGGTAATCATGGCCAAGATAATATAAGTGTAAATTTCAAGAAGGGGAAATTCAATAATGATGGAAAGATGTCAGTACCAGCACCTGTTGTTAAGGAAAGGGAACGACCGCCGGTCGTATGTTACAATTGAAGATGGGAGGGACACATCAGTCCAAACTGTACGCAGCAGTCCAAAGCATGTTACAATTATGGAATAGAAGGTCACTTAGCCCGATTTTGTCATGCACCAAAGTCAAGTCCAGCTGGGATGGAGGCATCAAAGGTCGTCCCAAACAAGACAAAATCGATAGTTCAAGGGAGAGCGTTTATCGTAACCTCCCAAAAAGTGAGGAATCCGAACGAGGTGATCACGGGTAAGCTAATCATAAACTATAGCGAAGTCTATACCTTATTTGATACCGGTTCTATATATTATTTTATTTCTCCTACTTGTGCTCAACGTTTAAATTTGACTCTAGATAAATTAGACTTTGATTTATCTGTTAAAACTCCGTTGGGAGAAACCTTCATTACATCCACTATTTATAATTCTTGTTGGATTCAAATCGGTAACCGCACATTACCTATCGATCTTATTTCTTTGAAAATACTTGCATTTGATGTGATTTTAGGGATTGATTGGTTAACCACTCATCATGCAAAAATTGATTATTTTCGTAAGTTTGTTAGCTTTCATATTCCTCACCAACCTATTATGCGAATTCAAGCAACCAAACCACTAAAGTCAATCACTGTCATATCAAGCCATAAAGCTATTCGTTTTTTAAAAAAGGGATGTCAAGCTTTTTTAGCCCATGTCATAGATTTAAACAAAAATACGTCAGATTTGAATGATATTTCTATTGTTAATAAATTTCCTGACGTATTCCCTGAAGAACTTCATGGCCTACCCCCAGGGCGTGAAATCGAGTTTTGTATTGATTTTGAACCCGGTACAAAACCCATTTCTAAAGCCCCATATCGAATGGCTCCTATTAAACTTCAGGAGTTATAAACCCAACTGCAAGAATTGTTAGACATCGGTTTCATTCGTCCTAGTACGTCTTGATGGGGTGCTCCTGTTCTATTCATAAAGAAGAAAGATGGAAGTATGCGACTTTGTATTGACTATCGGGATTTGAATCATGCCACCGTCAAAAATAGATACACGTTACCTCGAATTGATGACCTGTTTGACCAGTTACATGGTGCTAAATTCTTTTCAAAGATCGATCTTCGTTACGGATATCATCTGTTAAAAGTTAAAACTGATGACATTCCAAAGCCTGCTTTTAGAACTCGGTATGAGCATTACCAATTCATAGTCATATCTTTTGGATTGACTAATGCTCATGTGGCCTTCATGGATATGATGAACCAAGTATTCAAGGAATATTTGGATCATGTTGTTGTAGTCTTTATTGATGACATCCTCATATACTCCAAAAGCTGTGAAGATCATGAGCAACACTTGAGGCTAATACTTCAAAAGCTTCGTGAAAACAAGTTATATGCCAAGTTGAAGAAATGCTAGTTCTGGCTTGAGGAAGTAGCATTCCTTGGGCATGTGATATCAAATCATGGAATATCAGTTGACCCGACAAAGATTGAAGCAATTCAAAGCTGGGAGCAACCTAAGTCAGTGACCGAAGTACATAGCTTTCTCAACTTAGCTGGTTATTATCGGAGATTCGTTGAAGAGTTTTCTCGAATCGCTACTCCATCAACTCAGCTAACTCGAAAAGATACAAAATTCGGTTGGAGCGAGGAATGTGAGAAGAGTTTTCAAGAACTCAAGAGGAGACTCATTTTGGCACCTGTTCTAACAATACCATCTGGTTCGAAGGGATTTTTCATCTACAGTGATGCTTCAGGCAAGGGTTTAGGATGTGTTATCATGCAACATGGGAAAGTCATAGCCTATGCCTCACGACAACTCAAAGAATATGAGAGGAATTATCCTACTCATGATTTAGAGTTGACAGCTGTCGTTTTCGCACTTAAAATCTGGAGGCATTACCTGTATGGGGAGAAGGTGGAGATCTTTAAGGATCATAAAAGCATCAAATATTTCTTCACTCAAAAGGAACTCAACATGCGGCAACGACATTGGCTTGAACTGTTGAAAGATTATGATCATATTATTCAATACCATCCTGGAAAAGCGAACGTGGTAGCTGACGCATTGAGTAGAAGATCATATCGAATGCACGAAAGTGCAATATTGTCAACGCAAAGGCCCATTTTGTATGACTTGTAAAGGATGGAGATAGAGATAAAGACTCCAGGGACCCACGTGATGATGGCAAATATACAAATAGAACCGACTTTAATCGATAAAGTTAAAGTTGCTCAAGCTACAGACCTGAAGCTGATGCGTATGAAGAAGAAAGTGCAAAAAGGTGATATTCCAAAAGCAAGAATTGATGAAGAAGGAATACTTCGAGTCAACTCCAGACTTTGTGTTCCTAACGACCCTGATTTAAAGTATAAAATTATGATGGAGGCGCACAACACACCGTTTGCAATCCATCCTAGGAGTATCAAAATGTATCGTGATCTTCGACATACATTTTGGTGGAGCAATATGAAAAGAGAGATCACGGAGTTTATCTCAAGGTGTTTAACTTGTCAACGAGTCAAGGCGGAGCATCAAGTGCCAAAAGGTCCATTGCAACCACTTGAAATTCCAGAATAGAAGTAGGAGAACATTACCATGGATTTTGTTATCGGTTTTCCAAGGTTTCTCAAGGCATAGATGCAATTTGGGTCATTGTTGATAGATTGACCAAGTCTGCTCATTTCTTACCTATACGAGAAACTTATACACTTGAACATTGTGACACCCCCAAATCTTGGTACTTCATTTCCTCAAGATTTGGTGTTAATTTAATCAAAACATTCATTTATAACTACCCAATCATAATAAAATTGAATAATACACCTGCCCATACAAGATTACATTAAATAAAAATCTCCCAGGTTATCTAACCTTTACAAACAATCATTCATGCAGAAATTTTAAAAAAACTTCATTACAATATTTAAACCAAAGTTTGATAATAAAACTATCAAAGCGATTACAAGTCTTCAGTACTTGTTAATCTTTCCCTTTCCTTTACTGGTGCTAGGTATGTCACCATTTTCATCTTTAGCTGTAAGGATTTTACAGGCAAGAGTGAGCAAACAAGGCTCACTTGGAATAACAACAATATAAACTTTTAACCTTTACATCACTTGCCATATACTAGGCACAATAGAACTGAACAATATGTTTTATTAATATTCTGAAAATCATAACATTCACTGAGGGTCTAGTGACCACGAACCAAGTCAACAGTTATAAGTAATCTTTCAACTTTAACTTTAATAGTCATACGACTATAAGGACTCCGAGGTACTTAGGGGGATCAATCCTTCGTACATGTATTTTGCACAAACATTTCAGCGCAAAGTAAAAAACTAAGTGTAACCCCTATTAATAGGGTTGTTCATCTCAGTATTTCGAGTACAAGTCCGCCCCAAAGTCAGTTTGGTTTGGATACACTTCAAGGTAATTTGGAATTCAACGGACATCAACTAAGGATTAGTTGAATAAAAGGTAATAACACTATGTTATTGAATAATCATAACTGAATAAACATTGCATTCTAAGTTCATGCTTTAGGAATAATCTAATAGCATAACGATTGAATAGTATGTCATACCTTGCTTTCAACAACTGATAAGTGGATTTTATATACATTTATCCGGTATCTTTTACTTGAATTAGTTGCTTATATTTATGTGTCGTAGTTATTTTTCATGCATTTTTTTTTCATTTTGTAGGTTATACGCTTGGGAGTGGTGTGAGCGACTAATGGTAAGGAAAAGCAAAGAAAATGCAAAGAAAAGCGATCCGGATATCATTTGGGCTATCGCGTTCATTTCATGTTCTTGGCATGGAACTTGGACTATGTTGTAGAGCTTCTTCTAAGCTTTCTAAAACATCTTGAATCATTCAAATCGAAGTTCGGATGCAAGAGTTATGATCTTTGTACCAACGGACGTCAAACTTCGCTATTTTGGTTAGCCAGTTTCTTAGCATTCACTTCCAGACCATTTTCAGCCTTCATCCGTCCAGAATTTCTGAATCATCAAAAAATGAACGTTATAGAGCTGGTCGATAGCTTCGATTTGATAGGTGGTAGGCCCCGTAACTCTTCCCGGATCAAAAGTTATGGCCATTTTACCAGAGCACACTGCAGCAGAAAATAAACCTCATGGCGCTATGATTTCTATGGCCTTGCGACTTCTGAGAGTAAAAGACGCGATTTAATACTTGCGCGCGGCCGCGCCCAACTTTAGACCAATTCTTGCACGGCCGCGCGACTTCGGGTGTTGACCAAAGCTGACTTTTCATTAAACAGTGCAATTGAAGCGTAACAGAGAGGGGGATTCAATGAAGGCTTATAAATTAGACGTATTTTCATGATGTAAGAGATATTCCACCCCTTGGGGGCTAAAGCTACTATTATTTTCTTTTCTTCTTTTTCTTTTTAGATGAGATTAGAACCCTAGATTAGATTAGAGTTGAAGATTGAAGCAATTGAAGAGCATAGAAAATTCAGAATTAGAGCAAGAGGAGAATCTCAGATTTGCATTCCTAAATTCCCTAACTTCTCTTTACTTCTATCTTTATTCCTCAATGTATAGTCAATTGTGGATTACAGATTTTGATTCTATGATGAGTTAAACTTTATTTTGGGATTGCAATGGATTCTATTGCTTAGTTTAATCTGATATATTTCATTGTTAACCTTATTGATTGCTATGGGATTGTCTATTAAGATTCATGTTTATTTGCTTAGTTGATTGGCCATCAATTATTGTGATAACCCATATGAACTTGAAAGATGACGTATGGGTTTGGATCTGATCTTGATAGCTTGTGTTTGTATGTTCTACATGGTGATGGAATGTATGATTCGTGCTTAGGATAGACATATACCGAGGCATCGCTCGTAGTCAATTGAGAACTTGGGCTTAAACCCTAATTATTTGTAAATCACATAGACATATAGTGGTTTAGGTAATTTGGGTGTTTATGTGTATTCTTTCAACTGGGGAATATATTTGATATGGGTATGGTACATCGAGAGATGGCTATATTTCATTTTTGTGTTCTCGACTAACAAACCGATACAATTAGTTTGGTTTAACATGAAATGGATGGATTTGAATGAGTCAATAGATGAAATTGTAATCTCAGATCTTTATAATCTAGTTTCACTCTAGAAATAGTTACGTTTATTTAATTTAATAGTTTAAATATAAAATATAATATCATTCGTTTAAATAAGACTGAAATGGTTATGGGCTAGTGCTTGGTGAATTTTATTAGTTAATTCTCCGTGGGAACGATACTTTACTTACTCTTTATTACTTGTTGACCACGTATACTTGCGTGTTGTGCGTAACTAGAAATTACCCAACAACAACATTAAGCTAAGGTTACATCTTAGAATTTAATATCAAGCATGCATAACAAACAATAGCTTGAACGATAAACTGGTTCAACAGAATAAAGGTACTTGCATGCTAATATAACAAGTTTAGATTTAGGAAAAACTTGCATAATCATGAATAAAAGTACTAGCTCGATGAAAGTGTGGAGATAGAAAACTTGCATCATCATGAACAACTAGATACAATCAATTTGCTAAATGAAAGTTTAGGATTATAAAACTTTCATAAACATAACAAACTAACTCAATGAGAGTATGGAGTTAGAAAACTTGCATAAACATAACAAACTAACTCAACGAGAGTATGGAGTTAAAAAACTTGCCTTGCGCGTAGATTAAACTTGCCTTGTGCATAGATTAAACTTGCCTTGCGCGTAGATTAAACCGTTATCATGGCCAAGATAATAGAAGTGGAAATTTTAAGAAAAGAAGATTCAACAATGATGGAAGGACGTCATCACCAGCACTTGTTGTTAAGGAAGGGGAACGACATCCAATCGTATGTTACAAATGTGGAGGGGAGGGACATATTAGTCCGAACTGTACGCAGCAATCCAAAGTGTGTTATAATTTCGGAAGGGAAGGTCACCTTGCCCGATTTTGTCGTGCACCAAAGTCAAGTCCAGCTGGGATGGAGGCATCAAAGGCAGTCCCAGACAAGACAAACCCGGTAGTTCAAGGGAGAGCGTTTGTCGTAACCTCCCAAAAAGCGAGGAATCTGAACGAGATGATCACGGGTAAGCTAATCATAAACTCTAGTGAAGTATATATCTTATTTGATACCGGTTCTACCTGTTATTTTATTTCTCATACTTGCGCTCAATGTTTAAATTTGACTCCGGAGAAATTAGACTTTGATTTATCTGTTCAAACTCCGTTAGGAGAAACCTTCATCACATCCACTATTTATAAGTCTTGTTTGATTTAAATCGGTAACCGCACATTACCTGTCGATCTTATCTCCTTAAAAATACTTGCATTTGACGTGATTCTAGGGATTGATTGGTTAACTACTCATCATGTTAAAATTGATTATTTTCGTAAGGTTGTTAGCTTTCATATTCCTAATCAACCTATTATGCGAATTCAAGCAACCAAACCATTAACATCAATCATGGTCATCTCAATCCATAAAGCTATTCATTTATTGAAAAACGGATGTCAAGCTTTCTTAGCTCATGTCACAGATTTAAACAAAAATACGTCAGATTTGAATGATATCTCTATTGTTAATAAATTTCCTAACGTAATCCCCGAAAAACTTCCTGGCCTACCCCCGGAGCGTGAAATTGAGTTTGGTATCGACCTTGAACCCGGTACAAAACCCATTTCCAAAGCCCCATATCGAATGGCTCCTATTGAACATCAAGAGTTAAAAACCCAACTACAGGAATTGTTAGACATCGGTTTCATTCGACCTAGTACGTCTCCTTAGGGTGCTCCTGTTCTATTTGTGAAGAAGAAAGATGGAAGTATGCGACTTTGTATTGATTATCGGGAGTTAAATCATGTCACCATCAAAAATAAGTACCCGATACCTTGCATTGATGACCTGTTTGACTAATTGCAAGGCTCCAACTTCTTTTCAAAGATCGATCTTCATTCTGGATATCATCAGTTGAAGATTAAAACTGATGACATTCCAAAGACTGCTTTCAAAACTCGGTACGGGCATTACGAATTCCTAGTCATGTCTTTTGGATTGACTAATGCTCCTGCTGCCTTCATGGATATGATTAACCGAGTATTCAAGGAATATTTGGATCACTTTGTGGTCGTCTTTATTGATGACATCCTCATTTACTCCAAAAGCCATGAAGATCATGAGCAACACTTGAGGCTGATACTCCAAAAGCTTCACGAAAACAAGTTATATGCCAAGTTAAAGAAATGCGAGTTCTGGCTTGAGGAAGTAGCATTCCTTAGGCACGTAATATCAAATCACAGAATATCTGTTGACCCAGCAAAGATTGAAACAATTCAAAGCTGGGAGCAACCTAAGTCAGTGACCGAAGTACGTAGCTTTCTCGGCTTAGCTGGTTATTATCGGAGGTTCGTGGAAGGATTTTCTCGAATCGCTACTCCATTAACTCAGCTAACTCGAAAAGATACAAAATTTGGTTGGAGTGAGGAATGTGAGAAGAGTTTTCAAGAACTCAAGAGGAGACTCATTTCAGTACCTGTTTTGACAATACCAGCTAGTTCGGAGGGATTGGTCATATACAACGATACTTTAGGAAAAGGTTTAGGGTGTATTCTCAAAGAATATGAGAGGAATTATCCTACTCATGATCTAGAGTTGGCAGCTGTCATTTTTGCGCATAAGATTTGGAGGCATTACCTGTATGAAGAGAAGGTGGAGATCTATACGGATCGTAAAAGCCTCAAATATTTCTTCACTTAAAATGAACTCAACATGCGGCAACGACGATGGCTTGAGCTATTGAAATATTACTATCATACCATTCAATACCATCCTGGAAAAGCGAACGTAGTAGCTGACGCATTGAGTAGAAGATCGTATGCTGGTACGAGTGCAATATTGTCAACGCAAAGGCCCATTAATTTTGTATGACTTACAAAGGATGGAGATAAAGTTAAAGACTCTAGGGACCCATGTGATGATGGCGAATATACGAGTAGAACTGACTTTAATCTATAAAGTTAAAGCTGCTCAAGCTACAGACCTGGAGCTGATGCGTATGAGGAAGAAAGTACAAGAAGGTACTATTCCGGAAGCAAGAATCGATGAAGAAGGAATACTTCGAGTCAACTCTAGACTTTGTGTTCCTAACGATTCTGACTTGAAGTATAAAATCATGATGGAGGCACACAAGACACCATTTGCAATCCATCTTGAGAGTACCAAAATGTATCGTGATCTTCGACATACATTTTGGTGGAGTAATATAAAGAGAGATATAGCGGGGTTTATCTCAAGGTGTCTAACTTGTCAACGAGATAAGGCGGAGCATCAAGTGCCAAAAGATCCATTGCAACCACTTAAAATTCCAGAATGGAAGTGGGAGCACATTACCATGGATTTCATTACTGGTCTTCCCAAGGTTTCACAAGGCATAGATGCAATTTGGGTCATTGTTGATAGATTGACCAAGTCTGTTCATTTCTTACCAATACGAGAAACTTATACACTTCAACGTCTTGCTAGTATGTACATAAATGAGATTGTAAGATTGCATGGTATGCATGGTATGCATGTATCCATAGTTTCTGATCGAGACCCAAAATTCACTTCAAGATTTTGGGTTAGTTTACAAAAAGCTATGGGCACGAATTTACGATTTAGTTCGGCATATCATCCTCGAACAGACGGGCAGTCGGAAAGGACTATTCAAACTCTTGAAGATTTATTAAGACTATGTGTCCTTGACTTCAAGGTAAGTTGGGACAAGTTCTTACCATTAGTGGAGTTTTCCTACAACAATAGTTATTAAGCAAGTATTGACATGGCTCCATTTGAGGCGTTGTAGGGAGGAAAGTGTCATTCTCCAGTATGTTGGGATGAGGTGGGTAAAGCAACGTTGTTGGGACTGGAGTTAGTACGTATGACTACGGAAAAGATTCAAACGATCCGATAACGTATAAAAACCTCACAGGATCGACAAAAGAGTATGCTGATCTTCATCGAAAGGACATGGAATTCAATATTGGAGATCATGTGTTGTTACGTGTTGCTCCATGGAAAGAAGTTACGAGATTTGAAAGAGAGGAAAGCTCAATCCTCGATTCATTGGCCCATTTATAATCCTCGATCGAGTAGGAACTGTGGCCTATAGACTCGTCTTACCGCCAAGTATGTCTCGTGTTCATAACATTTTTCACATATCTATGTTACGTAAATATGTGAAAGACCCGAACCACATTATTGAATTAGAACCGGACGAGATAGAGGAAGATTTAACGTATGAAGAGTTACCTGTTAAAATCTTGGATAAGAAGGATCATATTCTACGCTCCAAGGTTATACCTCAAGTCAATGTTTTGTGGAGAAACCACGATGTGGAAGAAATGACCTGGGAGTTAGAATCTGAGATGAAGTCAAGATATCCTCACCTCTTTGATATACCAGGTACGTACCTTAATTTTGAGGATGAAATTTCATAAGAAAGGGAGGTTGTAAGACCCCAAATTTTATGAATAAAGAATAATTTTCTCGAAATATATTTTTGAATATTATGGTGTGGATTTGATATAATGTTATAGTTGTGGGTAATATTTACAAATTTTGCAAAGTAAGCAAGTGGTTATATAATATTCGATTGGTCGGGGAATATTCGTTTTAACATGGAATATTCGTACGACGGCACAATCATTGGTGGACTCCACAACGGAAGTATTGTCGTAGTTAGAAAAGACAGAATTATCTTTATATAAAAATAATGGCGAAAGTGTTACCGTTAGAACTGTTGAACTACCTGGTAGTAAAAGTACAGTAATACGCGTGGTTGCATAGTAGCACACGGTATTGATTATTGATGCTTACATGAGAAGTCACTTAGTTATACTCTATTATTGTTACAGTAATTGCTGCATCATATCTCTCATATTAGTGATTCAATTATTGTCACAGTATCGTCTGCATAATATTTTATATATTATTTAATCAATAATTGAGACGACAAAGTTATTCATATTATTATTTATAATATTGACAATGTCTAGAAGTTCTGTCAAGGAGTGGTTTGGTCACCTAATTGTGCGCCAATAAGGAGAAATCCTTATCAGAAAGCCCCCTCTTTCCTAGGAATGACCTGGTTGTTAAATATTGTGAGTTATAATCACTACTAGAAAAATCAACCTATAGCGACGGGTTATAGCGACGGTCGAGGCGGAACCATCGCTATAGGGCCTATTTTCCCTTCTATACCGACGGTTAGGAGTCGATTATCTCTATAGCTCCCTCAATTTTAATTCATGTTATGTATTTTCAATATTTTAATTTCATTCCCTCCTTACTATTCCCCCGATCTGGTATTCCCCCTAATTTTCCCTTGATCTGGTATTCCCCCTAATTTTCCCTCCCATTTTTCACACAAAATCTTTTACCTCTCCACCTAAATCATCTGTTTGGTTCAAATCTTTCGATTCTCTACCGACCGACTGTCACACGTTCAGAAATAACTTTTGTTGTAGAGGGTTGAAGTGGAAGGTGGAGAGGAGAGAGCTCCACTTCTTAAACCCTAACCCTATTCTATTTCTATGTGGCGTGCGAACTCGATTTCTGAACATCGAATTGTTTGGACTCTACTCCGATGGACCTCAGATGCTCTCAAGTGCTTATAAATATCACAAGCCATGGTTGCACAGACATCTTCTTTGGCTAAACGACAAGAGGAGAATCTCGGAAAGGCGGCAGCTTTGCTGCCTCAAATGGCGAAGAAAAGGTCGGCGTTAGCTAATGTGACTAATCAGAGGCATGGTTCTGAGAATGGTTAAAAAAACTCAACGAATTTGGTATTTGATTTTGTCTAGTTTCTTATTTGTGTTCATTTGTTTTTTGGGTGTTGGATAACTTGAATCTAAAATTTGAAAGTATTCGAATGTGTGGGTTTGCTTTAGATGAACCTTTTTCTTCTGTTGGCTTTGTCTGCTTAACAAGTTGGTGTAATTACTATTTATCGATTCTTTGTATCTCATTAGGACAGGGAGGGAGTATTGATGGTTGTTATGATTTTGCGATAATATCTTAAGATGAGACAAGTTGTCAAAAATTGTTACTAAAATAAAATTTTAAAGGAATGGAGTGCAGTGGACTGGAGACTTTTTATTATTATTTTTCCATTTTTATTGGTGGGGGAAGGATGAGTAGGTGATTGGCTTGTCATATCTATGATGCCTCGAAGTTTGAAATCTATTGTTAGTTTAGAGATTAATGTTATGCTGAATGGTATTAATTTATAAATCGACAATGCATTCATGCTAAACAGATTTGCAGATGGAAATTGAAGCCAATGAATATCAACCCAAGCAAGAACGGTTGAGGACAAGGTGGACAGCGTCCCTTGATAAGATATTTGCAGACCTTGTTGTCGAGTAGATTCAATTGGGAAACAAACGAAACAATGTTTTTGATAAAAAAACTTGGAATCACATACGTGTTAAATTCAATAGACAGATGAACCTTAGCTTTAACAACAACCAATTGAGGAAACACCTAGATCTCAAGTCTTCATTTTATTCAAACGATTTTGCCATGGACGATTCTTGTTGCATTGGGTTTGACCTATTGGACATTGGGGTACATCATTTTTCCTTTATCCGAGTTTGTTCCTTCTTAATTAATGTAATTGTAGTTTACTGATTTTTATAATTGCTGGCACAGCCTAAGCCCGAAACAACCAAGATCAAGGACTGTCCTATTTTTGAGTAATTGTGCACAATATTTGCAGACTTGGGGGCTGACGAGAAATAGTTATATTCTTTATCCTACTATATGTGAATTGTGTCAGATCTTTATCAAGTAAATGAATTGTATCTGGTGGCAGTATGTGTCTAGGCACGAAGGTGATTTAGTTGCAAAGTGTTATTTCGCTAAGCATAAGCTTGTTTGGGAAGTTCTTGATGGTGGTCTGAAGAGTAAAATTGAAATCCAATGGTCTAATATTATGGCTTTGAAGGTGGACTGTCCTGATGATAAACCAGGGTGTTTGACTATAGTGGTAATGTTTACATTTTATAATGTTGTTTTATTCTTTGTATTCTTCGTATTACTTGTGCTTATGTGACATTGTTTCTTGATATATTCTTTGTTCATCATGTGTGGTTCAGCTGGCTAGATAGCCTCTTTTCTTCAGGGAGACCAATCCATAGCCTAGAAAGCACACTTTATGGCAGGTTACTACAGATTTTACTGATGGAGAAGCTAGCAAGTATATGCAATAAGATAATGAGCTTGTTACAGATTTTACTCAAGTTGGTGTGCCATCTTTGGTGTGTTTTCTCAATAAAGTTGATGCTGTTGATGACCCAGAGCTACTTGAGCTTGTTGAGATGGAGCTCCATGGTATACTAACTTAATTTATAGTGGTTAGAGTGTGCAGTGTATGATGTCTATTAGATTTATATACATGTGCTACTTGCTTTAGTAAAACTAAGACGAATGTCTAATTGTACAAACGATTGTTGTAGAGTTGCTTACCTTCTACATATTTTATGGGGATGAAATCCCAATTGTGCGAGGTTCGGCTTTGTCTGCTTTACAAGGGACAAATGAAGAGCTCGGGAAAAAGGCAATATTGAAACTAATGAAAGTCGTGGATGACTACATAAATGAACCTGTTCGCCAACTTGACAAGCCTTTCTTAATGCCAATAGAAGATATCTTTTCAATTTAGGAACTTGGCCATATTATTTAACTTATTTCTGTTGTACTTTCAGGTTATTCTAACATTGTTTTTTTGATGCATCTATAACATCGTTATATATCAGTCTGTAATTTTTCTGCCATATATGATGGGATATTTTTACATGAAGTTAGTTTGAAGTTTTATTTCCCCCCCCCCCCCCTTTTTCATGTGGAAAGGGATGTGGGACGGTTGTCACTGGGCGTATTGAGAAGGGTACCATCAAAACTGGCGAGGAGGTTGAAGTTTTGGGGTTGAGGCAGATATATTTAACACATTAATATGAAACATGTTTTTTCTTTCTAAATTTGCAACCTGATTTCGTTATTGCACTTCACAATGTGTAGAGTGAACTGAAGACTACAGTGACTGGTGTTGAGATGTTTAAGAAAATCTTGGATCACGGATAGGTAATTGACAACTTAATTTCTAGCCACATTTTAAGTAGTTGAATTTCCATGTGATAATGTGAGTCTTAATTCTCCTGAGAGGTTTAAAACGTGATGATGTAAAGCATGGACAAGTGAGTTGACTTGGTTAAGTTTGTAGAATTAACCACAGACTATGTAAGGACTTATGTCTTTCTCATTTAAGGGACCTCAGACTACGTAAGGACTCACTTTCTATTTCTGTATCCTGATTATTCCAAGCAGTCCATTTAGGCAGTATATAAAAATTTGTCACATTTGTATAGTATAGAGTTACATTTCAGGTAACTTTTATACAAATATACAACTCATTGCTTTAGAACTGCCCAAGTAGACTATCTTATATGAACTTCCTAGAATCCAAATCCTTTGACCATTCAGTGCAAGATAGTAGATAGATGATGCCAAGATACTCTCATAATTTCTTTAATTCTAATTAAAAACACAATGACTTCATAGAAAAGCGGGTTAAAATGATTCTACCTACTAAGGCTAAGGTGTTAGCGAACATGGGGACAAGCCTTTTGCAAGAAGCAAAGTGTACATATTATGAGAAGGTATATATAATAATAATAAGCTTATTTCAGCTTCCTATGCACCTTATTGATATCATGATTTTGTATTCTATATATATGATCAATGACCATATTTATAATGGAATTTGCAGGAATCTGTGACTCTATCACTTACCAATCTGCTATCATATCCATTTGTGAGAGATGGTTTGGTGAAGAAAATTCAGAAAATTATAAAGAGTGATTGCTTGGTGAGGATGGTTCAATGGAATCTTGATAAAAATGTTTTCATAACACCAATGTAGGGTGGGTCATTTCTAGCAATTTTGCAGTATTTACTGCTGCTGTCACTAGATCATTGTACTTAATGGGATGAAGAAGTAAAAGTTGACAGTGGGATCTATTATTTCATCATATTAATATTTTTAATATTTTATTTTATATTGTATTTGTGTTTGTTGAATAAATGTGCATTATTAATTAATTTTTTTAAAATATAAAAAGGCTATAGCGACGGACATCGACCGTGGCTATAGTGTTATATAAAACACAGACCTATTACGACAGTCGCCAATCGTCGCTATAGACATCTAATACACTATTTTGTCATGACCTATAGTGACGGTCGATGAACGTCGCTATAGGCCAAAAGACCGCCGCTAAAACCTATAGTGATGGCTTCTATGGCGACGGTCGCTAAAACCTTTAGCGACGGTCTTTTGGCCTATAGCAACGGTCGGCGACCGTCGCTATAGACCAATTTTCTAGTAGTGAATATTAATTATGAATAAGTTCGTTTTGATTAAAGATGAAATTGATAGTTCCATTGTGTGGGAATTATTAGTGTTAGTGGAAATCGACATTTATTTCTATAATAATTAATGTCTGGAGATTATATTGACCAATCGGGTAATTCACCAGATAAATGAGTAATTAATTGCTATTAATTCACATGCTTATAACTATGTGTTCACATGTGTGTACTATTGATTCACATGATTTACTATTAGGGGAGTTGGTGCAAGATTGATAATGCTTGCATGACTAAATTAAAAATGAAGAAAAAAAGGAAGGTATTATACTGTAATATTTTGAGTCCCAAAACGTACAATTATCGAAACTATATTTTCCTATAAATAGAAGCTCATTCTTCTTTCATTCTCACCAATTCACTAAGTCTCACAAGAGCAATAATTATAGAGAGAAAGAATAAGAGAAGTCTGCTACCTCACTATTCCAGTATCCAGTTTCTTCTAAGGTAAGGGGTATTATTTCTTTCGTATTCATGAAGAGAGCTATTTTCTTTCAATACTCGTAAGGGTTGTTATTTAATTCTTTATTATTTTGTTGGAATAACCTATATGTGCGATATATCACATGCCTGGTGAATTCTTCTGTTATTCCATTCTATATTATTCTGTTGGAATAACATGTCTATGCGGTCTATCGCATGCCTGGTGAATTCTTATGTTATTCCATTTTTTATTATTCTGTTGGAATAACCTGACTATGTGGACTACCGCATGCATGGTGAATGATCCTTCGTATTCATTCCTTATTAAATTGTGGAAATGATCTGTCTACGTGGATTACCGCGTGGCGGGCAAAAATCCATTTGCAGTTTCATATATTCTATTATACTCAGTTGGTTAAAGTTTTGGCTTCTATACTCCATGAAATTAGTAGAATATCCTGGATATTTGCGCTTCATTTAGTATCTTTTCATAGAAATATTCTTCTGAGTATTCTTGAATTTTACCCCACAAAGCAGTATCATGTTGACAATTTGTACGTTATTGATTTCTGGATAAATTAAATTATAAATCTTTAAAATTTATCTTGAACTTGTTTTATTGAATTATTATGTCATTGTCATCATCATCATGCTTATACTGTGATGAAAGTCATCTTTGGCTTACGTGCGTAGATGGACTTGGTATGATTATGACCGAGGATTATTCTAATATAATCATAACCGTAATGTGACGAATGAATGAAGTGGTGAAAGTCCTCATTGGCTGTAGTTCATTGATGGACGAGTTGTTGGTATGATTATGACCAGGGATTATTCAGTATAAGCATGACCATTGATGATTACATAAATATCCTTGGTCGTGATGCAAGGATGATTCAATTTTATTTATTAAGCTGAGTCTTAGTGATAAAGTTGATGAAAAACTTTTTAAATCATAGAAGATAGTAGATTTTATGCTCTACTTAACTCGTCTAATGGATTGCTTATTCCGCTGTAGTTGTTGATCTAAAACTTGTTGTCTATTATATTCTATCCGTTGTTATACTGTTGAAGGCTAAGGATAATTTATTATGCATTATTTTAGTCATAATATTTCTTACTGGGCTAGTTGAGTTCACCTTTTCTTTCATTGTTCTCTTTAGGAAATGAGAATATAGCTGGGACGAGTCGGGGAACGGATTGACGGTCCAGATGGTTGTTTTAGTAGTCCTCACTGTTCTATAAAATAGTGTGACAATTAATGTAATGAGGACTCCATTGAGTGTGGATATTGTCTAGATGAAAATATTCTTATTAAAAACTCTTAGATTATGTGTTGTCGGATTTTACACGACTGTTATATAATTAACTTGTATTTGAATTTTATACCATGTATTTGGCAACACAAGATGGGTGATGTATACCTATTTTGGGGGCATCACAATATACATATGTTATCCTATTATTATCAGTCATTATCAACTCTACATCACGTATGGTTTAAATGTCTAACCACATAATCACATTATATTCTTAAAACAATAATAACTCGTTAGGTATTAACACCATGCTCATTCAATACACTACAATACAACAACAACAGAAATACATGTTCATATAGCATTACAACTAAAATTTTTAGACTTCTGTGTTAGACAAAAGTCATTTATGAGCGATTCTCTTTATGGGCACCATGGCGCCACAATTTGAATTAATGACGTATGCACATGGCACATTGAGTTAAGCGCTTTAGCGAGAGTTAAAATAAGCTTCAAAGGTCTTTCAAGATGAAGTTTGGTGCTCGGCCACGACTTGGTAGGCTTCAATTGCAAAGTCTGGGGTCGGGGCGCTAATTTTGGCACTAAGGCGTCGAGACTCACAGAAGCAACTCGACGAAGAACATAACACAAAATTTTCTATCCATAATTTTAATTCTAACACTAATTAACATGCCTAATTTCATGTGAACTACACCTAAACGTTAACCATGATCCGTATACCTCTGACCAACGATTAAACAACGATTTAAAAAACTTAATTCTTTAAAAACATTGTTTTAAAACCAAACTACATCACTGATAATTGATGACCACGGTGAACACTGTAAATCCGTATAAAAATCCAATTTGATTCCTTTAAAACATAAGCACAACAACATATAAACCAATTAACATATATAGTTCAATTTCTCAATTAGCATACACTAATTTTGTTATCATACACGATCACAGTTCATGTATAAATATATTTACTGTAAAACCATTTATATATTAAGCATACAATTATATATATATATGCTAGTATAACAATTATAACAACAAAACACATAATTCCCTAACCAATTATACCAACATGGTTTTAACAGAAATTTTGGTAAAAATCTTATACACAGTGATATACCATAAAACAGAGACTACCAAGTTTATATGAAAATGGCTTAAAACATATCTACATACATATATTAAGGTTATAGGAACATACCTTTTTGTTGCTTTAGAAAACTTCGATGTTCACTGATAAAGTCTTGATAATTGATAAGTAGGTTTTATACCCCCTTATCTGGTATCTGTTACTTGAATCATTTGCTTAATCTCATGTTTCTTAGTTACTTTTCATGCATTTTGTGTTCGTTTTGTAGATTATATGCTTGGGAGTTGAAATCGTAAAGAATTGGTATGAAAACGCAAAGAAAAGCAATCCGGACATCGTTTGGGCTTTCATATTCATTTCATGTTTTTGGCTTGGAACTTGGCTTACATTGTAGAGCTACTTATTAGCTTTCTGGAACAACTTGAATCATTCCAATCGAAGTTCGGATGCAAGAGTTATGGCATTTGTACCAACGGACGTCGAACGTCACTGTTTTGGGTGGTCATTTGCATAGCAGTCACTTCCAGGCCTATTTCGACCTTCATCAGTCTATTATTTCTAAATTATTAAAGACTGAAAGTTGTAGATCTCGTCGATATCTTTGATTTGATAGGTGGCAGTCCTCGTATTTCTTCCCCGATCAAACGTCATGACCGTTCTCCCAAAGGACGTCAGAACAGAAAATTTTCCTTCACAAAACCGCCGCCGGGGTGGACATGAAAGTCACAAGATAGTCCCCTAGCCCTCCGGGTCGGGCCCAAAAAAAGCCTAGACCCCCGCCAGGGCGGGGGTATGCCCAAAAAATGCGTGAAATTGCGAATTTTTGTCCAATTTGAGTCCGGAAAGGATTGTTTTGATCCGATTGACACAAGGACTTCCAAGAAGACTTCTAAGAGGACTTAAAGACATATGAAGAGACTTATAAAAGGAGTAGAATCACAAGGATTAGAGATTTTAGAGACTAGATAGAGGATTCAATTAGACTAGATTAGAGTAAATTAGATAAAAATCATAGTTCTAATGAGTTTTGGAGAATGAAGTAACTTGGAGACCATTGAAGATTCAAAGTAGGAGCAAGGAGGGAGTTTCAAATCTACAGACAATAGATTCTATCTTCTCATCTTCTTTTAACTTTGTCTTTTAATGATTATTCAAATGTGGATTCTTAGTTTTAATTCAATAATCATGAACTAATTCTATGTTTGAGATTACAATGGATCTTATTGTGTAGTTTATTTTAATATGCTTCGCTATCAATTATTATGTTCTATTGTGAGGATTGTCTATTATGATTTGGACTTAATTATTTAATTAATTGGCCATCAATTATCGTGATAATCTATATGAACTCGAGAGATGAAGTATTGATTTAGATCTTATCATGATAGCATGTGTTCAGGATTTTGTTAGTAGCTTAAACTTGATGAGTGTTAAGGTAGAGATATGCTTGACACCTCATGAAATCGGATAGAGAACTTATTCTTCAACCTTCTTCAATTCTAATTCACATAGAGATATAGTGGATTAGTTGATTAAGGTGTTTAATGGATTTCTATCTTAATTGTGGATTGACGTTAATATGGGTATTATACATCGAGAGGTGGTTTTATCTGCTTTAGTGTTCTTGATTAACAATTCAGGATAGAGAATAATTGATGAGAAGTGTGTTAACTTAAATGAAGCAATAAGTGAAGTTGTGATCTTAAATCTCCGTTATCTTAATTTAACTAGTGGAATTTAATAATAGTTTAATTTATTTAATTTGAAATTCATTCGTTTAAATAAGATTGAGTTGGTTACGGGTTAGTACTTGGTGATTTTTGTTAAATAATTCTCTGTGGGAACGATACTCAACTTATTACTTTATTACTTGTTGACCACGTATACTTGCGTGTTGTGCATAACTAGATTTTACCGAACAATAATCTTAGAACTTTTCCCTCTCTGTCTCTCTCTCTCAACTATCTCTGAAATCTTTCTCAGACAACTTCTATTTTCATTAGGCTTAAGCCAAAACAATATACTTAAACTAAAATAACAGCTAACGCAGACGTTTAAAAAAACTGACATTATAATAATTGCCCCTAATCAATTATCAGTTAAAAAATTATTATATATATATATTATTTATATTTTATTTATTTTATTTTATTAATAATTTAAATTCAAAAGAAATCCAAAAGCCATAAGGCTTTGTTTGGCAAAACTATTTAAAATTAAAGAATTAATATCTTTAAGCATTGTTTGGGTAAAACTAAATTAAAACTACTTTAATTTATTTTACTAACTCTTTATAATATAGTTATTTGTCACACTTTATTTAATTAAATTTTCATACTTAATTAATTAATTCAAATAAAAATTTATTAAATAAATCATTTAATCACATAAACTCTCTAACTTAATCATTAAATTAAATTAGAATATTATCTCCTAATATTTAATTTCCTTAACACATTAATTATTTAACAAATAATTAACCAACTCAAATCAAATTAAACAAATACAAATATGTATTCGACGATAAACACATCCAATAAATATTTATATAAATCAATAAATATTTATAAATTACAATAAAAATTCTGAAATGTTACATCATTCCCCTCTTATAAGGATTTTGTCCCCAGAATCACAATTCAAACAACACATTCGTTACATTCTTCCCTACTTACAAATATTATGTCCCCAGAATCGAAGACACGGAATAAACAAATAACTTAGGGTACTCTTTCATCATTTTTTCTTCGAGTTCCCACGTAGCTTCTTCAGCATTGTGGTTCCTCCATATCACCTTCACAGAAGGTATCACTTTATTCCTGAGAACTTTTTCTTTCCTGTCTACTATCTGGATAGGAACCTCTTCATAAGAAAAATTTTTCTCGAACTGCAACGGTTCGTACTTGATCACGTGTTTGTAATCAGGTTTATACGGTCGTAACACTGAAATATGAAAAATATTGTGAACATTTTCCAACTCTGGAGGTAGAGCTACCTCGTAAGCTACTTCTCCAACTCTTCGCAACACTTCGAAGGGTCCGATAAACCTAGGGCTTAACTTTCCCTTTTTATCGAAACAAATTTTCCCCTTCCAAGGAGAAACCTTTAGGAATACATAACTTCCTACGTCAAATGCACAATCTTGCCTATGTTAATCAGCATACTTCTTCTGTCGGACTTGAGCTGCTACCAATCTTGTCCTGATGAGTTTGATAACCTCAGCAGCTTATTGCACTAGTTCTGGTCCTAGTAGTTGACGTTCACCGACTTCATCCCAGCACAGTGGAGTTCTGTATTTTCTGCCGTATAACGCTTCGTAAGGCGGCATGCTGATGCTCGCGTGATAACTATTATTGTAAGCAAATTCCACCAACGATAAATGTTCTTCCCAGCTACCCTTGAAATCCATGACGCATGCTCTCAACATATCTTCCAATGTCTGGATTGTTCGTTTGCTTTGGCCATCTGTTTGTGGATGATAAGCCATACTCATTCGCAATTGTGTTCCCATGCATTCTTGTAGTTTCTTCTAGAAGTTTGACGTGAATCGCAGGTCTCTATCGGACATAATTGACATTGGTACCCCATATCTCGAAATGATCTTTTTAACGTACAATCTTGCCAACTGATCAAGATTGAACCTAATCTTTATTGGTAAAAAGTGCGCTGATTTTGTCAGTCTGTCCACTATCACCCAAATCGCATCGCATCCTCTCTAAGTAGTTGGAAGACCCACCACAAAATCCATTGTGATGTGTTCCCACTTCCATTCCGGTATTTCCAACGGTTGAAGTAATCCGCTAGGTCTTTGATGTTCGGCCTTTACTCTTTGACATGTCAAACATTTCGCTACGCATTCTGCAATGTACCTTTTCATATTCGGTCACCAAAAATGACGTCGTAAATATTGGTACATCTTCGTACTTCACGGTTGAATTGAATATCTTGAGCTATGAGCTTTGGTTAAGATTTCTTCTTTCAGCTCTGGTGTTGCTGGAACCCAGATTCTCCCCTCGTACCGTAGTAGTCCTTCGGTATCGATCTTATATTTCGCATCACTACCATCAACTAAATTCGCTTTTATTTTCCCACATTCTTCATCTTGTAGTTGAGAGTTCTTCACCTTGTCCACTAAAGTTGGACCAGCTTCTATCTGGAATAGTCGTTCACCGAATTCCTGTGGAAATTTGATTTCCAACTCTAGGTTTGACATTGCTGAAATGAGCTCCTCCTGAGTGGTTATCAGCATCAATTTCTCCAGGCCTTTTCTGCTCAAAGCATCTACAACCACATTCACTTTGTCTGGATGATAAAAGATCTCACAATCGTAATCTTTTATCAATTCCATCCATCTTCTCTGACGCATGTTCAGATCCTTCTGAGTGAAAATATACTTCAGACTTTTATGTTCTGTGTAGATCTCACATTTCTCTCTATAAAGATAACGTCTACATATCTTGAGAGCAAATACTACTGCAGCCAATTCCAAATCATGAGTCGGATACCCTTTTTTCATAATCCTTTAGTTGTCTTGATGCATAGGCAATAACTTTGTCGTTCTGCATAAGAACACAGCCTAATCCTTTGTGTGAGGCATCACTATACACCACAAATTTTCCTGTATTATCCGGTAGGGTTAACACAGGTGCCACACTTAGCTTCTTCTTCAAATTTTGGAAACTCTCTTCACATTTCTCTGTCCAAACGAATTTAACAGCTTTCCTTGTCAAATTTGTTAACGGAGTGGCTATCTTGGAAAAATCTTGAATGAATCATCTATAATAATCGGCCAGTCACAAGAAACTCCTCACCTCCAACGGTGTTCTTGGTTGTTCCCAATTGATTACAGCTTCTACTTTCGATGGATTCATTGAAATCCCATCTTTGTCAATCACATGACCCAAAAATTGTACACTATCGAGCCAAAATTAACACTTAGAAAATATCGCGTACGGCTTTTTTTTTCTTAGTGTCTCCAAAGTCAAACGTAAATGTTCCACGTGTTCTTCTTGAGTTTTCGAATACACCAGAATGTCGTCGATAAATACCACTACGAACTTGTCTAAAATGGGTTTAAACACCTTATTCATCAAATCCATGAACGCAGCAGGGGCATTTGTTAAACCAAAAGACATCACCAGAAACTCATAATGTCCATACCAAGTTCTGAATGTCGTTCTAGGTATATCCTCCTTCCTTACCTTCAATTGGTGATACCCACTTCTCAAATCTATTCTCGAGAAATATTTAGCACCCTTCAACTGATCAAACAAGTTATCTATTCTAGGCAACGGATACCTATTCTTAATAGTGACTTTGTTTAACTCCCTATAATCAATACAAAGACGCATTGATCCATCCTTCTTCTTCATGAATAATACTGGCGCTCCCTACGGTGATACGCTTGGTTGAATATACTTCTTGTCTAACAGCTCTTGCTATTGCACCATCAGTTCCTTCATCTCTACTGGAGCCATTCTGTACGGGACCTTCGATATCGGTGATGTTCCTGGTGCTAAGTCGATCACGAATTCAATCTCTCTATCAGGCGGAAGTCCTAGCAAATTCCCTAGGAACACATCTACGAATTTCCTAACCACTGGTATCTCTTCCAGTTTCACACCCTTCTTCTGAGTATCGACTATGTAAGCTAAATAACACACACAACCCTGACTCAACAACTTCTTGGCCTGCATAATCGTCAGACATTTCATTTGTCTAGGCGATTTGCTACCTTGGAAAAATTACCTTTGACGGAGTCATATGGTTAACACACTTCTTATGGCTATCAATTACTGCTCCATATTTGAACAGTCAATCCATTCCCAAAATTACATTAAACTCTCCAAGTCTAATCGGGATTAAATCTACCATCATGATATTCCCCTTAATGTTCACCCTACAGTTCTTGTATACGAACCTAACAGGAATCACTTCCCTATCCGCAATTTCTATGTTCAAAGGGAAATTCAGTTCTTCTCTAGGCAATTCTAACCTCTTAGCAAATTCATCAGATATAAACGAGCAAGTAGCACCCGAATCAAGTAATACATAAGCATTAGTATTGTTGATTAGGATAATACCTGACACCGCATCTTTTGATTGAACATCATCTTGCACAGTCATGTTGAATGTTCTGGCTGTGGGTTTGTTTGATGTTGTAGGTCCAACAATGGCCCATGTTCCTCCACTGCTACCTCCCTTGCTTCTTGCTATTTCTCCAACCTTCTTCTGAGGGCATTCACGAGCAAAATGATCCTTGGATCCGCACGTAAAATAGACATTCTTCTTAGGTTGGGTGCAATTTGGGGCGATGTGACCCTCCTGGCCATAATTGAAGCATGCCTGTTTCCCCATCAAGCACACACCCTTATGAAACCTCCAGCGTGTAACACATGCTTCAAACTTCCTAAATTACTGGTTACCCTGCTGGTTTCCAGTACCCCCGTTTCCATTCCACTTCCTCTTCAAGTTGTTGTTATTGTTGCCATTTCCATTGCCTCAGCTACCATTCTTCACTTCCACCTCATTTTTCTTCTTCTTCTGTTCTTGATTGAATTTTGTCACTGCCTCGCCTCCACCTTCAACGAGTACTTCCTTCTCCATCACTACTGCAAACATCTTCAACTAGAATAGGGAAACCCTACTGTACAGCCAGGGTTTCAGTCCATGTTCAAACCTCTTTGCCTTGCGTTCGTCCGTACAGACTTGATATGGCGCAAACCTCACCAACTCATTGAATTTCGTGGCATACTCAGACACCGTCATCATTCCCTGCTTCAGTTCTAAAAACTAAACCTCTAGCTGACTCTTCAAACTCTCTGGGAAATAGGTCTTGAAGAATAACTCCTTGAATATATCCCAGGTCATCACTCCTAGTCCTTCCCCGGTTTTATTGCACTGCCACCAATAACTAGCTTCTGCTTTCAACGTGAACGTTGCAAAGCGATCTTACATTCATCCCTACCTAGCGACTTCAAACACCTTCTCTATTTCCATAATCCAGGTTTGTGCCTCGACTGGATTCATGGACCCACGGAATTCAGGTGGTCCAACCGCCTTGAAATCCTAAAACGGTATACCTTGGTTCTGAGGTTAATTCTGCAATGCTCCTGTTAATAACGTCACTAGTTGTTGGACAGGATTATCTTCGACATCGTTATTGTTAGTTCTCTCATTGGTTCTTCGTCGGGGTGGTTCACGTCTGGGAGGCATTTTTTGTTAAAACAAAACATCTATTAGACTATTACTCAACTTCTTTAAGTATTTTCTAATTAACTTGCCTCCAAAAAGAAATAACCACATAACACATAACACTTTGAATAATAACTTTTATTTATTCATCATCTCTTCGAAAAAACATAAAACCAATTGTAACATTCCAGAATTTTAAAGTGTAATATTAAATATTTATTAATTTATATAAGTATTTAATGGATATGTTTGTTGTTGAATAAATAATTGTTCAATTTGAGTTGATGTGATTTAGTTAATTATTTGTTGAATAAATAATTAAGGAGCTAAGAAAATAAATGTTATGAGATTATATAATAATTGAATTTAATAAGTAAGCTAGAGAGCTTATAAGGATTAAATGGATTATAATATTTTAATTGGAATTGTGATTAAAATAAAGTGTTAGTTGGTTGAATAAAATTATAAAGGAAATTATAATTATGTGATAATGATTTATGTGTGAAAGTAATTTAATAGATTAATATTTTAATTGATTAAATTGATTAAATAGATTATTTAATTTAATAGGAGTGTGACTAATAACCTTGCTATAAAGGAGTTACTAAAATAAATTAAGAGAGTTTAATTGTGTTTTACCAAACAAGGCATAAAGATTAATGGGTTATTTTATTAAGATTAGCCAAACAAGCCTTATGGCTTTTAAATTTCAAAACTTACATAACTGATATCTAGAGTTATATTATATAATTAATATATATTATTACTATATACGTTATATTTTATAGTACGTATGTTAGAGATAAGAAAGAACTCAGTTGAAGAAAAAGAGAAGAAGAAGAAGAAGAAAACTAAAGAGAATTTGAGAGAAATCCTAACAGGTTTGAGAAAGGAATTGGAAAAATGAAGTTTGATAATCAATAGTAGCCATCATCTTCTTAATCAAAGGTTGGAGCTTAACCATTACTTTAATAGTTTAGTTTTCCTCTTCCCAAAAAGTTCTCTGTGAAATTTTATAAAAGACAAATTGATGGTGTTTATGGTTATATGATAAATTATTGATTATAAGATGATTTCATGAGTTTATATATGATTATAGAGAAACTAGTTCATGTTTGCATGTGTTTTGTGAAGGAAACCATATTACAGTGTTTACATGAAAGTATGTATGAATATGGCTTAATTTAAAATAGAAATTAAGGTTTGATTAGTTGTTAAATTGATAAATTGACTATTGAATTTGATAGAGTATGTATAATCATAACTATGATGTGTTGAAATTTCTGTTTTGATTGAAAAACAAAATCACAGTGTTGATTTTCATTAAAAATGTCAATAATGGAGTTTTTGCCAAAAACATTGAAATTAGGTGTTGTAAGTTTGATGTTTATATTATTTTATGGGTAGAAATATGTTAGAAGTCTTCACAATACGTTTATATGAAGTCTATATGAGTATTACATGTTAATTAGTCTATTATATTCAAGCTTGTAGTCCAAATTGGCTTTTATTCATCATTGTTCTTGCGAGCTTGGTCATAGAGTTCGACGGATTACAGTGCCCAAAGAAGATAAATCAGTGATACAAATAAGAAGCGCCACGTGCAGTATATGCCATGCCCGGCGCATACATATGCAGGCCAATCAATGGCTTTGTGACTCATGCATGGCATTAACTCAGCGCCAAATGGCCATCCCACCTTGATGTAAAGCGTAGGCGTAGCAGCGATGAGTTAGCGAGTAATGTTCAGCAGTTTTGTTTAAGTATACAAATTTTGAAAATAAATGTTATGTGTTAATAATATGAATGTTAAATGATGATTTCAGTAGTATTAAACTATGAATGAACATGTTATCAAGTGTTACCTATTAGTAACATAGTTTGATTATGTGAATGGGTAATTTAACCTATATGATGTATATATTTGTTTATATAGATATAAAATGTTGATAATGACTAATTATGACATGATGACATATGTTTAGGGTATTGAAATTCAAGTAGTAAGGGTTTAGCTTGTGCTAAAGGCAAGTTCTCTAACTCAAAACTTCATTGTGCGAGTTTAATTTCATTTGGTACATTATTGTTTTCAAATTTAATTACAATTGTTGTAAGTTGCTACCTCTATACTTTCGTAGAGCTAGATTGCCTATTATTGAGTAAGTCATTGTATCTAGTTGCTCATGACGATACAAGTATCCCAAATCTTATAGTTTAATCTTGAGCAAGTTTTCTAATCTATTATCTTGTTAATTCAATTACTGTTTTCAATTCGATTACAATATAATGATGTAAGTTATTTGGAGCAAGTTATTCTTGTATTTAACTTGTTGTTTAGCATGCACAACTATATATGCTATGCATGCTTATTATTCAATTCTAATTAACCCTGGCTTAGTGTTGTTCAAGCAAGGTATGGTATAGCTATTTAAATTGTATGCTATTAGATTATTCCTAATGCATGACTTTAGTTTACTATGATTGATTCAATCACGATTATTCTATAGTATAGTGTTATTGGTCTTATTCAACTACTCCTTAGTTGATTTTCGTTGAATTCCAAATTATCTTGAAAGCTTATCCAAACCAAACTTCCTTTGGTACGGACTTGTACTCTAAATACTGAGATGAACAACTCTTTTAATAGAGGTTTACGCTTAGCGTTGAAATGGTTGTGCACAATACTTTGTACGAAGGGTTGATCCCCCTAAGTACGTGGAGTCCTTATAGTCTTATGACTGTTAAAGTTAAAGTTGAAAGATTACTTATAACTGTGGACATGATTCGTGGTCATTAGACCCTCAGTGAACGTTAAAATTTTTAAAAGTTAATAGAATATATTGTTCAGTTCTATTGAGCCAAATATTGGCAATTGATGTGAAAGTTTAAAGATTTACTTATTGTTATTTCAAGTGGGCCTTGTTTGCTCACTGTTGCCTGTAAAATTTCTTACAGCTAAAGTTGAAACTGGTGACGTACCTAGCACCAGTAAGGGAAAAGGAAGGATGAACAAGTACTGAAGACTTGTAATATATTTGATAGTTTTATTATCAGACTTTGGTTTAAAGATTGTAATGAAGTTTATTTAATTTCCGCATTTGAATGATTGTTGTTAAAGGTTAGATAACCTGGGAGATTTTATTTAAGTTTAATCCTGTATGGGCAGGTTTTTATTATTCAATTTTATTATAATTGGGTTGTTATAAATGAATGGTTTGATTAAGTGAACACCAAATCTTGAGGAAATGAAGTACCAGGATTTGGGGGTGTCACAAGTTGGTATCAAAGCTTTAGGTTATGAACCTTAGGTAGGGGGAAAGCCTTAGGAAGTAACCTTTGAAAAGATAGTGGAGATAAATCTTATCGAGTTTTAAGAAAGAAGTAATAAAACACTTATGTGCTTATGTGTTTATAGTTTATGTACTCGTGAGTGTCGAGTAGTAATGATTAATAATTAAAACTTTAAAACTTTGTTGTCAGGATGACTAATGTCGGAGAATCCAGTCAGGCTAGGGAGGAGGGACCTCAAATGCCTATAGAGGAGGAGCCTCGCGACATTCAGGTAGTTTGGGAACAACTACTGTGAGACCTCAGATTTTATGAATAACTATTTAATTTTCTCGAAATAAATTTTTTTGAATATTATAGTGTGGATTTGAGATAATGTTCTAGTTGTGGGTAGTATTTATAAATTTTGCAAAGTATGCAAGTTGTTATATAATATTCATTGTTGTCAGGGAATATTCGTTTGTCGGTGGAATATTCTTTACGTTGGGAATATTAAATACTGACGGCAGTAGCGAGCCCAATTGTGGGCCCCATAATGAGATAAGCTGTCGGATGAAGAAAAGCGACAAAGTTTGGGTTGTTATAAATAACGTCGTAGTTATTCTGAATTAAGAATTTGTTGGAATACCCGGTGGTTAAAATACGATGTCTGGCGTGGTTGCATTAAAGAGTATTACGGTATTGCAAGTATTGTTGAATTATTGATCCTTACGTAAGAAGGCACTTTACTCAATAATTGTCACATGAATTCTTATTCAATATTTTATTTTATTGATTCAATAATTGCTGCGTTGATATTTTATATTATTATTGTTCAATAATTGTCACTGCATAGTATCTCCATTATAAGATCAATAATTCATATTATTTGAATAATATTATTAGATAGCATTATTGACAATGTCTAGAAAGTTCTGTCAAGGAGAGGTTTGGTCACCTAATTGCGTGCCAGTAAGGAGAAATCCTTATCGGAAAGCCCCCTCTTTCCTGGGAACGGACTAGTTGTCATAATTGTGATTCTGTAATATTATTTGTGAATAATTAATTATTGATTCATATGATAAGAAAATATTTATTTTATGTGGATATAAATGATGGATTTATTTATGTGGTTATAATTGAAGGAATAAATGTTGAGATGTTTTATCAGTATTTTGTCGGATTTGAGGTATTAAAAGATCAAATCGGTGTTCTTAAAGCTCTATTGCGTGAGTTATAATTTTTAATCCGACCGTTGGATCGTTGTGATTTTTGGATATGTTATACATATATAAGTTTAGTATATGTCCACAAATTTTGAACCATTAAAAATGAACATATGATTTGTTATGAATTTTAAGAGGTGACTGGTTCAGAAATTGTTGAAGTATCTGAATTTATCATTTTGGTGGAAAATTCTAGAATTGGTGAGCCCCACTTTTGGTTGGTGAGAAATGTGCTCAAATTGAATTTTAAATATGGTGGGTGGCAATAGTAGCAGGTAAAGCCATCAGGTAGCAGGTCAAGTCTGCTTCGGCGTGCTACCATTTTCCTATAAATAGAGGGCTAAGTTAGAATTGAAAATCACACCAAAAATATAAGCTTTCTCTCTTCCTCTCTCTATATTATCGAGCGTATTCTTGTGAGTATTTTGATACTTTGAGTGTTGCTATATACGATTGCAAGTTCTTTCAAAGACTATATCCGAGTATTCCAAATGTAAATTATCTTTTTTGAGGTAAGGGTCTTATTTTTTTCATATTCTGAAGAGATATTATTTTTCATATTCATATGAATATTATTTCGGTAAATATTCGCAAGAAATATTATTTTCATTTAATATTCGTAAGGAATATTATATTCGTTCAATATTCGAAAAGAATATTATATTCGTTTAATATTCGTAAGGGATATTATCTTCTTCTTAAATGATATTTTCTTCAATATCATTATGCCGAAATATTGGTATGAACTTTTTATCAAATTTAGAACTTTTTGTGTCGGAGTTACTATTCACGTATACGGCACTATTCACAAATACAACACTATTCACCGAAAAATAAAATTTTCTTCTTTTTGTTCAAGTTGTCTATTATGGTTATTATCTTTGATTGTATCCATGTTTTGATCATTATTTTTGAATTCTGCTTCAAAATTGGTTATTTCGGAGTATTATTGAACTTGGATAAACTGTAATACGAATCCTTAATATTTGATCTTTTATCTTACTGGATTCGTTCTCTAAAATGTTTTTCATCATCCTCAGTCCTAGATGAATGATTAACTGATGAATATCTTTGGCCTGTAGTGCAAAGATGAATGATTACCTGATGAATATCTTTGGCTCGTAGTGCAAAGATGAGCAGTGTTGAGATGAACTTAACTCTGTTGAAAGTCATCTCGTGGCTGTGTAGTGCATAGATGGACTTGAATACGATTATGACCGTGGATTATTCGGTTTGATCGCTTGACCAAGTAATGTTACAAATGATGTGGTAAAAGTCCTCATTGGCCCGTAGTGCATTGATGGACAGTTTTTGGTATGATTATGGCTATGGATTCTCTTTAGCCGTAGTGCAAAGATGAATTGTTTTATGGCATTATCAGGACCATTGATGAATACACGAATATCCTTGGCCTGTAGTGCATGGATAATTCGTGGTCGTGATACTAAAGAATATCCTTGGCCTGTAGTGCATGGATGGTTTAATGATGTGGATTATTTTTTAGCTGAGTCTCAGTGATAAAGATTATGAAAAACTTTTTAAATCATAGAAGATAGTAGATTTTATAATTTACTTGAATCTTCTAATGGATTGTTTTTTCCGCTGTAGTTGTTGATTTAAAACTTGTTGTCTATTATATTCTATCGGTTGTTATACTGTTGAAGACTAATGATAATTTGTTGTATATTTTCTTAGTCATAATATTTCTTACTGGGCTAGTAGAGCTCACCCTTTCTTTCACTGTTCTCTTCAGGAAATGAGAATATAGCTGGGACTAGTCGGGGAATGGATTGACGGTCCAGATGGTTGCATTAGTAGTCCTCACTATTCTGTGAAATAGCGTATCAATAATTGTAATGAGGACCCCTTTTGAGTTTTTATACTGTCTATTAGACAATAGTTGTATTTAAACTCATAGTATATGTGTTGTCGTATTACTAAAGTTGTATTTATCTTTGTAACATGTATTTGGCGACTCAGAATGGGTTGGGTGGAATAGACCTATTTTGGGGGCATCACAGTTGGTATCAAAGCTTAGGGATATGATCCCTGGCTGAGAAGTGAGACAAGAACTAGGAGGGGAGAGACGGGGAATTCTTTCGTTAGTATGACCTACCTAAGTTTATTTGGTATTTAATTGGTCAGTCAGAATATAGGGATAATATGTTGCATGTCAATTAACCCTTGTTTTGTGGCAGTATTTAAAATGGCAGCTGAAAATGTTAACAATGGTGTGAATGAGACCGTGGAGACACCTCTAATCACCAACTAGGTTAATGTGATTAGAGATATCCATGTGGTGATTGAGGAATTAAAAGTTGCACTCAAGCTAGTCGCAAAGGTAGCAACTGAGAGTGAGGAAGAAGAGGAACCTGGGGATGATTTATTAGAAGAACTTATTGATCAAAATGTAGAATTGCAAAATCGTATTCATGAGTTAGAAGAGCATGCTGAAGAACAGCAGGCGGTTGTAGAACAAAGGGATGCAACAATTCAAAATTGTATTACCCGATGTGCGATGGTTGAACAGAAGCACTCTTTTGGCGAGTATCTGAAATTAAAATTTGAAATCGAGAATTCAAACGTCAAGGAGCAATTTGAAAAGAAGAAGTAATTGAACGAGTGAGAATGAAAGATGCATGGGTAAAAGCCGCACGACGCGTTGATATGGTGGAAAGAGAAGTCCGATCCAAGAGAGCTAAAATAGATTATATGTATTTCTCTTTTTCGACAGCAATTGGGAGAATCTAGCATCGAATTTTGAATTACCCTGACGAGGAATCGAACGAAGTTATCACGGGTTAGTTAATTATAAATTTTTGCGAAGTCTATACCTTATTAGATACCGGTTCTACCCATTCTTTTATCTCTCTTGCTTGCGCTCAACGTTTAAATTTGACTCCGGAGAAATTAGACTTTGACTTATCGATTGAAACTCCGTTAGGAGAAACCTTCATTACATGTGCTATCCAAGTCTTGGATGAGAGTCACAGTTGTTAATGATATTTCTATTATTAATAAATCTCCTGACGTATTCTCGAGGGACTTCTTAGCCTACCCCTAGAGCGTGAAATCAAATTTTATATTGACCCCAGTATAAAACCAATTTCTAAAACTCTCAAATATTTCTTCACCTAAAACGAACGTATTATGCGCTGAAGATGTTGGCTCGAGCTGTTGAAGATTACGATTATACCATTCAATACCATCGTGGGAAAAGCGAACGTGGTAGCTGACGCATTGAGCAGGAGATCGTATGCGTTTACAAGTTTGAATATACGAACCTACGTGAGGATAGTAAATATACGATTAGAACCGATGATAAAGTTAAAGTTGCTCAAGCTATAGACCTGGAGCTGATGAATGTGAATAAGAAGGTTCAAGAAGGTGTTATTCTAGAAGCAAGAGTCGATGAGGAGAGGAAATTCGCAACCCTCGATTTTATTGGCCCATTTGAAATCCTCGATCGAGTTGGAACTGTGGCCTATAGACTCGCCTTAACGCTAAGTATGTCGCGTGTTCATAACGTTTTTTATGTATCGATGTTACGTAAATATGTGGACGACCTGAACCACATTATTGATTGGAATTAGACGAGATAGTAGAAGATTTAATGTATGAGGAGATACGTGTTAAAATCTTGGATAAGAAGGATCACATTCGACACTAAAAGTTTATACCTCAAGAGTTAGAATTTGAAGTAAAGTCAAGGTATCCTCAGCTGTTCGGCATACCAGGTACGTACGTAAATTTCGAGGGCGAAATTCCATAAGGAGGAGAGATTGTGAGACCCCAGATTTTATGAATATATATTTAATTTTCTCGAAATAAATATTTTTGAATATTATAGTGTGAATTTGAGATAATGTTCTAGTTGTGGGTAGTATTTATAAATTTTGCAAAGTATGCAAGTTGTTATATAATATTCATTGTTGTCGGGGAATATTCGTTTTTTCGGTGGAATATTCTTTACGTTTGGGGAATATTAAACGACTCAGTATGACCAATTGTGGGCCCCATAATGAGATAAGCCGCGGATGAAGAAAACGACAAAGTTTGGGTTGTTATAAATAATGTCGTAGTTGTTACCGTTAAGACTGTTGGAATACCCAGTGGTTAAAAGACAGTAATACACGTGGTTGCACAGTAGCACACGGTATTGCACAGTATTGTTGAATTATTGATCCTTACGTAAGAAGGCACTACTCAATAATTGTCATAGTAATTCTTATTCAATATTTTATTTTATTGATTCAATAATTGTCTGCGTTGATATTTTATATTATTGTTGTTCAATAATTGTCATTTGACTGATATCTCCATTATCAGATCAATAATTCATATTATTTGAATAATATTATTAGATAGCATTATTGACAATGTCTAGAAAGTTCTGTCAAGGAGAGGTTTGGTCACCTACTTGCGCACAAGTAAGGAGAAATCCTTATCGGAAAGTCCCCTCTTTCATGGGAACGGCCTGGTTGTCATAATTGTGATTCTGTAATATTATTTGTGAATAATTAATTATTGATTCATATGATAAGGAAATATTTATTTTATGTGGATATAAATGATAGATTTATTTATGTGGTTATAATTAAAGGAATAAATGTTGAGATGTTTTATCAGTATTTTGTCGGATTTGAGGTATTAAAAGATCAAATCAGTGTTCTTAAAGCTCTATTGCGTGAGTTATAATTTTTAATCCGATCGTTGGATCGTTGTGATTTTTGGATATGTTATACATATATAAGTTGAGTATCTGTCCACAAATTTTGAACCGTTAAAAATGAACGTATGATTTGTTATGAATTTTTAGAGTTGACTGGTTCAGAAATTGTTAAAGTATCCGAATTTATCATTTTGGTGAAAAATTCTAGAATTGGTGAGCCCCACTTTTGGTTGGTGAGAAATGTGCTCAAATTGAATTTCAAATGTGGTGAGTGGCAATAGTAACAGGTAAAGCCATCAGGTAGTAGGTCAAGTCTGCTTCGGCGTGCTACCATTTTCCTATAAATAGAGGGCTAAGTTAGAATTGAAAATCACACCAGAAATATAAGCTTTCTCTCTTTCTCTCTCTATATTATCAAGCGTATTCTTGTGAGTATTTTGATACTTTGAGTGTTGCTATACGGTGCAAGTTCCTTCAGCACTATATCCAGATATTCGGTCGGAAATCTTTGTCTTTTTGAGGTAAGGGTATTATTTATTTCATATTCTGAAGAGATATTATTTTTCGTATTCGTATGAAAATTATTTCGTTCAATATTATCAAGAAATATTATTTTCATTTAATATTCGTAAGGAATATTATATTCGTTCAATATTCGAAAGGAATATTATTTTCGTTTAATATTTGTAAGGGATATTATCTTCTTCTTAAATGATATTTTCTTCAATATTATTATGCCGAAATATTGGTATGAACTTTTTATCAAATTTGAAACTTTTTGTGTCGGAGTTACTATTCACGTATACGGCACTATTCACGAATACGACACTATTCACCGAAAAATAAAATTTTCTTCTTTTTGTCCAAGTTGTCTATTATGGTTACTATCTTTGATTGTATCCATGTTTTGATCATTATTTTTGAATTCTGCTTCAAAATTGGTTATTTCGGAGTATTATTGAACTTGGATAAAGCTGTGTCTGAATTCTTAATATTTGATCTTTTATCTTACTGGATTCGTTCTCTAAAATGTTTTTCATCATCCTCAGTCCTAGATGAATGATTAACTGATGAATATCTTTGTCCTGTAGTGCAAAGATGAATGATTACCTGATGAATATCTTTGTCCCGTAGTGCAAAGATGAAAAGGTGGTGAGATGAACACGACCAACTGTTGAAAGTCATCTGTGGCCTGTAGTGCATAGATGGACTTGGTACAATTATGACCAGGGATTATTCAATATGATCATGACCGTAATGTTACAAATGATGTGGTAAAAGTCCTCATTGGCCCGTAGTGCATTGATGGACAGTTTTTGGTATGATTATGGCTATGGATTCTCTTTAGCCGTAGTGCAAAGATGAATTATTTTATGGCATGATCAGGACCGTTGATGAATACACGAATATCCTTGGCCCGTAGTGCATGGATAATTCGTGGTCGTGATACTAAAGAATATCCTTGGCCTGTAGTGCAGGGATGATTTAATGATGTGGATTATTTTTTTAGCTAAGTCTCAGCGATAAAGATTATGAAAAACTTTTTAAATCATAGAAGATAGTAGATTTTATAATTTACTTGACTCTTCTAATGGATTGTTTTTTCCGCTGCAGTTGTTGATTTAAAACTTGTTATCTATTATATTCTATCGGTTGTTAAACTGTTGAAGACTAATGATAATTTGTTGTATATTATCTTAGTCATAATATTTCTTACTGGGCTAGTAGAGCTCACCCTTTCTTTCACTGTTCTCTTCAGGAAATGAGAATATAGCTGGGACTAGTCGGGGAATGGATTGACGGTCCAGATGGTTGCATTAGTAGTCCTCAATATTCTGTGAAATAGCGTATCAATAATTGTAATGAGGACCCCTTTTGAGTTTTTATACTGTCTATTAGACAATAGTTGTATTTAAACTCATAGTATATGAGTTGTCGTATTACTGAAGTTGTATTTGTTTTTGTAACATGTATTTGGCGACTCAGAATGGGTTGGGTGGAATGGACCTATTTTGGGGGCGTCACAACTACTGCCACGGGAGTCAGCCCCGTTGGTCATAGTAGTTGAAGATGAGGATGATGACGTGGAAACGGATGAGGAGGATCCCATTGAGTTACCACAGGAGGATGAGGATGAAGAGGACGAGGAGGAAAGGATTCCACTTAACTCGATAGCTGGCCGTATATACGATGAGGTGCATGACCATAACGTGGAACTTCAGGATACGGTTGAGGAGTTGCAGGAGATAGTAGCTGAACAACAGATTGCAATGACACAAAAAGACGGCGAGATCCAGGATCGTGAAGAATGACTGACAAATGTCGAGGAGAAACTAGTACAGACTAAAGGAGAGAAAGAACAACTGATCGAAGTGGTCGCTGAACTTAAGAATAAGCTGAGAGAAGAAGCTGCTAAGAGGGCAAGAGCTGAAGATGCTTATGAGGAAGCTTTTCAACGAACCAGATTAGCAGCAAAGAAGATGAAGATGGAAGAGATGGATAAAGTATTTAACACCGCAATTAATCAAGCTAAAGATCGGGTCATGGGATATCCGATTCAGTTCGAGATGCTGCCATTATTCGTGTTAGATCGCAAAACAATGTTTCGAGTCATGGAGGAAGAACGTGATAGGGCTAAGAAGTATCTTAATAGAAAATCGTAGCTGTTGTACGATGAGTGAAAGGTTAAATAAATTGTAAATCCCAAGTGTTATGCAACCTATGGGATATGACTATGATGTTGTCCTGAAACTTTTGTAGTTCAGGAAAGTAATGTAGATAGCAGTGATGCTATTGTTTTATGTTTTCCAAAAAGGTTTTGAATAAATAAATGTTGTTACTTTATTCAAAGTGTTGTGTGTTATGTGGTTATTTCTTTTATGGAGGCAAGTTAATTAGAAAATACTTAAAGAAGCTGAGTAATAGTCTAATAGATGTTTTGTTTTAACAGAAAATGCCTCCCAGACGTGAACCACCCCGACAGAGAAACAATGAGAGAACTACCAATAAGGACAATGTTGACGGTAACCCCGTTCAACAACTAGTGACACTACTGACAGGAGCGTTGCAGAATCAACCACAAAACCATGGTACAACGTTTAAGGATTTCAAGGCGGTTGGACCACCTGAATTCCGTGGGTCTATAAATCCAGTAGAAACACAGACCTGGATTATGGAGATAGAAAAGGTGTTCGATATCGCTAGGGTAGGGGATAATCAAAAGACTGCTCTCGCAACTTTCTTGTTAAAAGCAGAAGCTAGTTATTGGTGGCAGGCCAATAAAACTCGTGAAGGGCCAGGAGTGATGACCTGGGACAGGTTCAAGGAGTTATTCTTTGAGACCTATTTTCCGGAGAGTTCAAAGAGCCAGCTAGAAGTGCAGTTTCTGGAATTAAAGCAGGGAACGATGACGGTATCTGAGTATGCAACAAAATTCAATGAATTGGCAAGGTTTGCGCCGTATCAAGTCAGCACAGACGAGCGTAAGGCGAAGAGATTTGAACAGGGGGTGAAGCCTGGTCAGTACATTAGGGTTTCTGTTCGATTGAAGACATTTCAAAGAAGATTATGGAGAAGGCAAGACTACTGTTGAAGGTGGAGGTGAGGCAGTGACAAAGTTCAATCAGGAACAAAAGAAGAAGAAAAATGAGAATGAGATTAAGAATGGAGGTGGTAACGGTGGAAACAACAACAATAACAGCTTGAAGAGGAAGTGGAATGGGAACATGGGTGCTGGAAACCATTAGGGTAACCAGCAAAACAAAAAGTTTAAAGCATGTGCGACATGCGAGAAATTCCATAAGGGAGCGTGCTTGATGGGGGAAGCGAGTATGCTTCAATCGTGGCCAGGAGGGTCACATCGCCCCAAATTGCACTCAACCAAAGAAGAATGTATGCTTCACGTGCGGATCCAAGGATCACTTTGCTCGTGAATGCCCTAAGAAGAAGGACGGAGTGATAACCAGAAGCAATGGAGGTAACAATGGAGACATCAAACAAACCCACAGCAAGAACCTTCAACATGATTGTGCAAGATGTTGTGCAATTAAAAGATGTGGTGTCAGGTATTATCCAAATCAATGATATTAATGCTTATGTATTATTTGATTCGGGTGCTACTTGTTCGTTTATATCTGATGAATTTGCTAAGAGGTTAGAATTTCCTAGAGAAGAACTGAATTTTCCTTTGAACATAGAAATTGCAAATAAGGAAGTTAAATTCGTATACAAGAACTGTCGGGTGAACATTAAGGAAAATATCTTGTTGGTAGATTTGATTCCGATTAGACTCGGGAAATTTGATGTAATTTTGGGGATGGATTGGCTGTTCAAATATGGAGTAGTAATCGATTGTCACAAGAAGTGTGTAAACCTTATGACTCCATCAAAGGTAGTATTTTATGGTAGCAAGTCGCTTAGTCAAATGAAATGTCTGATGACTATGCAGGCCAAGAAATTGTTGAGTCAAGGTTGTGTGGCTATTTAGCTTACATAGTCGATACTCAGAAGAAGGGTGTGAAACTAGAAGAAATACCAGTAGTGAGGGAATTCGAAGACGTATTTCCAGAGGATTTGCCAGGACTTCCGCCTGACAGAGAAATAGAGTTCATGATCGACTTGGCACCGGGAACAACACCGATATCGAAGGCCCCGTACAGAATGGCTCCGGTAGAAATGAAGGAACTGATGGTACAGTTGCAAGAGTTTCTAGACAAGAAATATATTCAACCAAGCGTATCGTCGTGGGGAGCGCCAGTTTTATTCGTTAAGAAGAAGGATGGATCAATGCGTCTTTGCTTCGAATACAGAGAGTAAAACAAAGTTACTATTTAGAATAGGTATCCGTTACGTAGAATAGATGACTTGTTTGATCAGTTAAAGGGTGCTAAATATTTCTCAAAAATTGATTTGAGAAGTGGGTATCACCAGTTGAAGGTAAGGAAGGAGGATATACCTAGAACGACATTGTTACGCCCCGAAATCCGGTCTACCTTCAGACCCGGACCTCGTGCGTTACGGTTCCATCTTCTTCCATCCGTACATCATTATACAGCTAAATATAACAATATACCTTCTCAAATCCCAGGTTCTCGAAACCTTATAACCTCTTTCATTATAAATAATGATAATTACATTATTCTTTTCATCTTACACGAGTGACTTTCATCCGCCACAAAGGATACATAACTGTTCATTAAACTAGTCTATAGTTTAATTCTATCATTCTATATTACAAGTCCTCGCTTGCTCTTCACGTACATTCACATACTGAACGGCACTTCGTCTGGATACCGCTCAGCTTGATCTTTACAGGATCCTTAAGTTCTTTCTAACATCGTTCGCTGAAACTATTTTTCATTTAAAGCAAGTGTGAGCATTCAATTGCCCAACAAGTCATGGCAGATGACCAAACAACTTTTGGAATTTAAACATTTCTTTAGAACTTCAATACCCGAATAAAGGTTATGAAGCAGCTTAAATAATAGGAATAGTCTCGATTCCTATCATCTTAAAACCATATTCACTTTCACTTTGAAATACTTTCATTCTTCTACCTTTTTCATACACATCCTGTCTGGCTAGAATCATTAGCATAGACTTAACAATAACGGTTCATGAATAAACCGAGCATACTAGTATTGAATAGTTCGATCACAAAACAGTTCATCTAATAGAAACACCGAAGTGCTCACATTGTGGCACACGGCGTCATACATACTACCACCTTGTACAAATATCACTCATTCGCACATAGACAGAACTTCTCAAGTTCAACATCTGAGAAGTTTAAGAAACTAGCATTCATATAGTATGAATGAAGTTAGGAAACTTTCCTTACATACGACTCTGACTTATAGTTTATAATTGAAGCGCTCATTCCAAATCCCTATATAACACATAAGGAAATAACACGTACACTAATTAGTCATATACTTGACTTACACATTGGTTTACTTAACTTTACTTCTTAAGGTTCGTGCTCTTGTAATTTAAGCTTACGCGACTAACTTTCTTTACTACCGGTTTACAGCTTCATGGCATACGAAGATGTCTTACTCAAAACATTCATCATCTTCGATGATCTGCATTCTTATCTTCTTCTTATAACTCCTATATACTCAACACACATCGCTTCTCTGCTAGTAGTCTATATGGTACTCTGATTGGTTTCCCACAAACAACCAACAAACAAGTTCCCGTCTCATCTACACTGCCCCACAATAGTGAGTTAGATCGGTAGCCAGTTTTGTATATACCTTCGCTCTCTGAAGGAATTGTTTAGCCCAGCTCCCATATGTCAACTATCAAAGTTACGGTTGTACCACAACTTAACTTCTCTGAACTTATACGAACCATTAAACTATAATGTTCTTTAAGTCAACTTCTTATTCCTTATGGCTTTCTGGCAACTAAATGTCATACCTCAAGATTCATTCTTTATCATCTAAGTCATACAGTCTTTTGTGTACTCGAAACGATCATTCAATGTCAATACTATGCGGCCATGGCGTTAAAAATTTCATATTATCTTATTCATATCTTACAACGTCCAGTTCCTTCAACTCGGAATGTTTATCCAAGTTATACTTATTAACTCGGCTTCTTAACGTTATACGTTATTATATTAACTCAGTTTCTTCACCGTTCATGGTTAAACAACATTCTTCATTATCTTATGGTCAAACCAAACATGGAGTATAGGTTCTGCCCGTTTAATATTCATATACACTCAACCCTTACATTGGTTAAAGCGTTTAACGCTTACTTCATTCTAACATTCTCTATCCGACTCATACTCGGACTTTCTTTAATCTTATTACCATTCGTTATGGCTTTCCTTGATAAATAATATCTTACTTACTACCTTCATCAAAGTCTAAGTCATACAACCATTGTACACTTAGAACATTCGTCCAACTCGAATACGATTCACGAGGATCGTTTATGTATTCGACGTTCACTTTGCTCGTCTCTTAATCTCTCATTCAACCTTCACTCAAGCTTTCAATTGCATTCATCTTTATCCATCACATGAACCCCATGTTCATTATTCTTTCTTAATGTCGAAGCCATACTGTCCGTTATATGCTAAGACCGATTGATCATCGCAACAACATTGCGTTCACAACGTCTAAACGCTTTACACTAATCTTTCATTACCATGACATAACATCGAAATGTTATTCATTAACTTCATCACTCAACGTCTAAGGAATCACAATCATAGCAATCCCTCATGTTCGTTCATTACGACTATGGTCCCCGGATATCGGTTACGTAAACTAGCGCTTGCATTCTTTTAGTCTCGTTTAATCTTTTCGTTCAACCTTTACTAAAGGTTTAACTTGTTTGCTTAAGCGTTATCTTAGGTGAACTTATATGTTCATACTTCTTTCTTGCACATCCCCCAGTATCTGAGAAATAAAAATCTCATTTCTGGGCATTGCCTGCACTGCAATGCCTTAAACACCATTCCTCCTCCTCTCTCTCTCTCTCTCTCTCATTTTGTGACCTACTTCACCTTCTTCCTTGAGTCCAAGCATGTGCTGACGCCAAACTCTTTGTTATCTCTCATACTGCGGCGCCAATTAATAGAACCTGAGGCCCGAACTCGCGCTGCGGCACCGAGCCAAAAGCCTAGAAAATTTTTCTGAGTGTTAAGTCAAGTTTGAGATGCGTAATTTGCAATCTCATAACTCATTCGTTATAACTCAGAACGAGGTCGTTCCAAAGCCATTTTCTTCCTTATATTACGTACTTCAATACCCGTCAGACAGATCTTCATTCTGAATTCGTTAACGTGCCATTCAATTAGCTTAATATTCATTCTTTGTTCATTTTTACGTTTTTAACGTTCTTCGCTCGTTCGTCCGTAATTCGGTCATCAAAACTCAAAACTCGTTCGTTCTTGAGTCCATGACTCACGTTTTCTACGTTCTCTTACATTCTTATGAAACCCTACATGTTCGGGTTCATTTACTAACCTTCTAATTCTCGTTCGTCTTTTACGAAAATTTCGCCATAACTTCGTTATAGCTAAGTTTTAATCCATTCCTCATGAATGTTTCTACCGTTCCTAACCAAGCAATATGCAACTAACTTATACACGATGGTTTTAAACTTGTCCATCCACAACATTTATCCTATGATGGTTTTAAATTTATCCATCAACAACATTCTTTGTGTTCTTCGCGTTCTTCGTTCGTTCTTCATTTTAATCAATATTTTGGATTACGATTCTACTTTTTCTTGGAATTTGATATTATAGAACATCATTCCTTACTTAATTCACCTACTCGTTCATAATATTTATTCGGATCGCTCAAAATCCTTACGAATCTTATACTTCCTTAAGAAATTTATAAACTAAATTTCTAATTCTTATTTCTTCGTTTTCTCATGATTTCAACCACATGAAATCATTTCTAACATCATCTTCTCCCTATTCTCATTAAGCTATGTTTTTGACATAGAAAACTTAAAGAAAATAATAGAAGAAACTAGTGTTCGGATTACCGTTCTTCTTTAATCCTCTTCCGTTATACGAAGTCGGAGCTTTGCAAGCTTTTCTATTTCACGATCACTTTTGATCCGAGCATTCATGCTCACGCTCTTCCTCTTCCTCTCCAAACCGAGCTCTCTCTTTCTCTCTCAAGTGTAGGATTTTCAAAATCCTAGAAAATGAAAATCTAGCTTTTTATTTATAGAAAACCAAAGCTAGGGCAATATGGTCATTTCGCCCCTAACCTCCTTACTATTCCCACCTCCTCCAACACTTATCCACCAAGTAAACTTGGCCTCCACCCTTACTTGGTGGCCAAGTGGCCGGCCCACATGCCCATGGGTCATCCCATGGGTTGCCCCATTGGTTATTACCCATCCGTTTACCCATCGGTTCGATCCGCGGTTTCTTTTCTTGGTTTGGGCCTTAACCCTAATTCTTATTGGGCTAATCTTGGGCTTGATTTCACAATTCATTTGGCTTGACATAATCCAAGTCCAATTGGATTCTACAAAGTCCATGAACACAAAGTCCATTGAGACTAATCGTATTCTACGATCGTATTCTACGCATTCCTTTCTCGTATTCTCGTCTTCTCTTAGTATATTGTTCGTACGATATTCGTATTATACGTCGTACTAATGTTCTTTCTATACTCGTATAATAACTCGAATCATACTCGTATTTCTCACGCATAATAACCCTAATTATTATACGTACTCATAACATTCTCAGAGCTCACTTTCCCTAACCCTTAGGTTTTGAGTCCGCAGACGAAAACTTCATTTCTGCCATAACTGAAATATTATTGAATATTCCATCACGTCTCAAGATTTTACGTAATCAATAACTTCTCGGAATTTCAAAATAAATCTCCGAGTAGAAACGGGTGAATAGTGTCTATTTCGTCTTTTTCCCTAGAAATATTTTTTTCCCGGAAAACTTTCATTTTCGTCTTGAAAATTCTTACTCGTTCAATCTAGCTCGTAGCCAGAATCCTCCCGACTTATAATCATTCTAGGTTATAGAACGATTAATAAACACATAGCAAATAATTAGTATTAATAAAAATTCCTTTTATTAATAACTAATTCTTTAAACCTAAATTCTAGATAGTCCAAAATTCTTGGTTGTCACATTCTTCCCTCCTTATAAAAATTCTGTCCTCGGAATTTCTTAAACCATACCCTTACCCGGGTCATCACATTCTTCCCTTCTTCACAGAATTTCGTCCTCGAAATTTTAGCTTACTCTTCTTCTCAACTTCTCTTCAAAGAAGTTCTTATCTTTCCATCATTCCTAACCTCCATAACCTATCAAGAATCATGAAGTAGAAGGAATAGCGGAGAATATAAAATATCCTCTCAAAACATTTCATACTTTTGCTGAGGGGTCAAATTGACCATGAACTCTTACTAGGTTAAACAGCCTTTCGCCGTAAACCTTTCTTTCCACGGTAAGTTTACAATCACAAAGAAAGTAAACCACCTCTTTCCATACATAGGTGATCAACCTATCGTATATCCCCATTTAGGGGTATGTTCACCTCAGACTTAATACCAAAAAACTTGGATATCTCTTGAAACATTCGTCTAGTCAAATCAATTGACATCGACTACTTCTTTAAATTCTTTTCAAAACATTTCATGACGTCATGATACCGTACTCTTCACAGTACGTTGAGGACTTCGTCAATTTATGACTTCGTCATTATACATCATACCATAGCGGTTTGTTGATCCTAAGATCACACCCCACCATGTTCAATTGCATTAACAACTCCATCTTTTTACCATCCTTGCATCAAATGCACGAATGATACAAAATTCCTTTTGATATTTCTAAATCAACTTCTGTCTAGCCGAAGCAATTGGCATAGACATACAAAGCATAGCTCTTTTAAAATCCATTGGTTCAAGAAATTGAACTAATTCTTTCTTTTTCAAAATGTACATTTCAGCACGATTTGAATAAACTTCAAAATCTAGCATAGCTAGAGGATTTGGAATATCCTATTCTCCATCTTCCTTCATTGTCTTACTGCAACAATACTTAATCTTCTCTAGCACCTTCAATGCTAAGCATACTGAAAATACTTCGTTTTCAGTCTAAACATTCCTATACCTTAGTACAGTCCATCAACTTACCACAAATTATGAGTTCAGGAACTTCCCACAATAGTATGAGTTTAAGAATATCCAGACAGACCGTAGGCGTCCATTCGCTAAAACATTCAAAGACATACCATATTATTATAAGTCACGAACTTACCATATGTATGAGTTTTAAGAACTTGCACCTACCTTATTGTTCTCTATCTATCAAGTATATACATGAGAAAAGATTCACCTTCTCGTCATATACATCTTAATAGCGCGACCAATTCCAATGATTATCACTATAATAACTGAGTAGTTGTTACACCAAAGCACAAACCTCTGCCCATAACAAAGGTTCATACAACTCGGCTATCACATGAGTCCTCAATTGAAATCTTATAACTCAATCTGAGTTCTTCTTCCCCGTACTACTTCGTAGTACCATTCATTTATAGCATTTGCTATAAATCATTCATCGTTAATGTTGGCTAAATTCATGTTTACTAAGATTTACTATGATCACGTGGTGATCTTCTTCCTTAATCGTTTACTCAACGATTTTCTTACCCTTCTCTCTACGATTATAGTCTTAGGTACACATACCTAAGAGTTATAACCTATATCTTTGATACCACTCTGTGACGCCCCGAAATTCGGTCTACCTTCAGACCTGAACCTCGTGCATTACGGTTCCATCTTCTTCCATCCGTACATCATTATACAGCTAAATATAACAATATACCTTCTCAAATCCCTGGTTCTCGAAACCTTATAACCTCTTCCATTACAAATAATGATAATTACATTATTCTTTTCATCTTACACGAGTGACTTTCATCCGCCACCAAGGATACATAACTGTTCATTAAACTAGTCTATAGTTTAATTCTATCATTCCATATTACAAGTATTCGCTTGCTCTTCACCCACATTCACATACTGAATGGCACTTCGTCTGGATACCGCTCAGCTTGATCTTTACGGGATCCTTAAGTTCTTTCTAACATCGTTCGCTGAAAATGTTTTTCATTTAAAGCAAGTGTGAGCATTCAAGCTTACGCGACTAACTTTCTTTACTACCGGTTTACGGCTTCATGACATACAAGATGTCTTACTCAAAACATTCATCATCTTTGATGATCTGCATTCTTATTTTTTTCTTATAACTCCTATATACTCAGCACACATCGCTTCTTTGCTAGTAGTCCATATGGTACTCTGATTGGTTTCCCACAAACAACCAACAAACAAGTTCCCGTCTCATCTACACTGCCCCACAACAGTGAGTTAGATAGGTTGCCAGTTTTGTATATACCTTCGCTCTCTGAAGGAATTGTTTAGCCCAGCTCCCATATGTCAACTATCAAAGTTACGATTGTACCACAACTTAACTTCTCTTAACTTATACGAACCATTAAACTATAATGTTCGTTAAGTCAACTTCTTATTCCTTATGGCTTTCTGGCAACTAAATGCCATACCTCAGGATTCATTCTTTATCATCTAAGTCATACAGTCTTTTGTATACTCGAAACGATCATTCAATGTCAATACTATGCGGCCATAGCATTAAATATTTCATATTATCTTATTCATACCTTACAACGTCCAGTTCCTTCAACTCGGAACGTTTATCCAAGTTATACTTATTAACTCGGATTCTTAACGTTATACGTTATTATCTTTAACTCAGTTTCTTAACCATTCACGATTAAACAACATTCTTCATTATCTTACGGTCAAACCATACACGGAATGTAGGTTCTGCCCATTTAATATTCATATACACTCAACCCTTACATTGGTTAAAGCGTTTAACGCTTACTTCATTCTAACATTCTCTATCCGACTCATACTCGGACTTTCTTTAATCATATTACCATTCATTGTGGCTTTCCTTGATAAATAATATCTTACTTACTACCTTCATCAAAGTCTAAGTCATACAACCATTGTACACTTAGAACGTTCGTCCAACTCGAATACGATTCACGAGGATCATTTATGTATTCGACGTTCACTTTGCTCGTCTCTTAATCTCTCATTCAACCTTCGCTCAAGGTTTCAATTGCATTCATCATTATCCATCCCATGAACCCCATGTTCATTATTCTTTCTTAATGTCGAAGCCATACGGTCCGTTGTATGCTAAGACTGATCGATCATCGCAACAACATTGCGTTCACAGCGTCTAAACGCTTTACACTAATCTTTCATTACCATGACATAACATCAAAATGTTATTCATTACCTTTATCACTCAACGTCTAAGGAATCACAATCATAGCAATCCCTCACATTCGTTCATTACGACTACGGTCCCCGGATATCGGTTACGTAATCTAGCGCTTGCATTCTTTTAGTCTCGTTTAATCTTTTCGTTCAACCTTTACTAAAGGTTTAACTTGCTTGCTTAAGGGTTATCTTAGGTGAACTTATATGTTCATACTTCTTTCTTGCACATCCCTCAATATCTGAGAAATAAAAATCACATTTCTGGGCATTGCCCTGCACCGGCGCTGCAACGTCATTCCTCCCTCTCTCTCTCGCGCTGCGGCGCGACCTACTTCACCTTCTTCCTTGGTCTGGCGCTGCGGCGCCAAACTCTTTGTTATCTCTTGTGCTGCTATGCCAATTAACAGAACCTGAGGCCCGAGCTCACGCTGCGGTGCCACTTCTCGGCGCTGCGGCGCCTAGCCAAAACCCTAGAAAATGTTTCTAAGTGTAAGTCTAGTTTGAGATGCGTACTTCGCGATCTCATAACTCCTTCGTTATAAATCGGAACGAGGTCGTTCCAAAGCCATTTTCTTCCTTATCTTACGTAGTTCAATACCCCTTAAATAGAACTTCGTTCTGAATCCGTTAATGTGCCATTCAATTGGCTTAATATTCATTCTTTGTTCATTTTTACGCTTTTAACGTTCTTCGCTCGTTCGTCCGTAATTCGGTCATCCGAACTCGGAACTCGTTCATTCTTGAGTCCATGACTCACGTTTTCTACATTCTCTTATATTCTTATGAAACCCTACACGTTCGGATTCATTTACTAACCTTCTAATTCTCGTTCGTCTTTTACAAAAATTTCGCCATAACTTCGTTATAGCTAAGTTTTAATCCGTTCTTCATGAACGTTTCTACCGTTCCTATCCAAGCAATATGCAACTAAATTATACACGATGGTTTTAAACTTGTCCATCCACAACATTTATCCTACGATGGTTTTAAATTTGTCCATCAACAACATTCTTCGTGTTCTTCGCGTGTTCTTCGCGTTCTTCGTTCGTTCTTCATTTTAATCGATATTTTGGATTACGATTCTACTTTTTCTTGGAATTTGATGTTCTAGAACATCATTCCTTACTTAATTCACCTACTCGTTCATAATATTCATTCGGATTGCTCAAAATCCTTACAAATCTTATACTTCCTTAAGAAATTTATAAACTAAATTTCTAATTCTTATTTCTTCGTTTTCTCATGATTTCAACCATATGAAATCATTTCTAACATCACCTTCTCCCTATTCTCATTAAGCTATGTTTTTGACATAGAAAACTTAAAGAAAATATTAGAAGAAACTAGGGTTCGGATTACCGTTCTTCTTTAATCCTCTTCCGTTATACGAAGCTGGCGCTTTGCAAGGTTTTCTATTTCATGATCACTTTTGATCCGAGCATTCATGCTCATGCTCTTCCTCTTCTTCTCCCAACTGAGCTCTCTCTCTCTCTCAAGTGTAGGATTTTCAAAATCCTAGAAAATGAAAATATGGCTTTCTATTTATAGAAAACCAAAGCTAGGGCAATTTGGTCATTTCGCCCCTAACCTCCTTACTATTCCTACCTCCTCCAACACTTAGCCACCAAGTAAACTTGGCCTCCACCCTTACTTGGTGGCCAACTGGCCAGCCCACATGCCCATGGGTCATCCCATGGGTTGCCCCATTGGTTATTACCCATCCGTTTACCCATCGGTTCGATCCGCGATTTCTTTTCTTGGTTTGGGCCTTAACCCTAATTCTTATTGGGCTAATCTTGGGCTTGACATAATCCAAGTCCAATTGGATTCTACAAAGTCCATGAACACAAAGTCCATTAAGACTAATCGTATTCTACGATCGTATTCTGCGCATTCCTTTCTTATATTCTCATCTTCTCTTGGTATATTGTTCGTACGATATTCGTATTATACGTCGTACTAATCTTCTTTCTATACTCGTATAATAACTCGAATCATACTCGTATTTCTCACGCATAATAACCCTAATTATTATACGTACTCATAACATTCTCAAAGCTCACTTTCCCTAACCCTTAGGTTTTGAGTCCGCAGGCAAAAACTTCGTTTCTGCCATAACTGAAATATTATTGAATATTCCATCACGTCTCAAGATTTTACGTAATCAATAACTTCTCGGAATTTCAAAATAAATCTCCGAGCAGAAACGGGTGAATAGTGTCTATTTCGTCTTTTTCCCCGGAAATATATTTGTTCCCGAAAAACTTTCATTTTCGTCTTGAAAATTCTTACTCGTTCAATCTAGCTCGTAGCCAGAATCCTCCCGACTTATAATCATTCTAGGTTATAAAACGATTAATAAACACATAGCAAATAATTAGTATTAATAAAAATTCCTTTTATTAATAACTAATTTTTTAAACCTAAATTCTGGATAATCCGAAATTCTTGGTTGTCACAGGCATTCAGAACTCGGTATGGACATTATAAGTTTCTGGGATGTCTTTTGGTTTAACAAATGTCCCTACTGCGTTCATGGATTTGATGAACAGGGTGTTTAAACCATTCTAAGACAAGTTTGTAGTGGTATTTATTAACGACATTCTAGTGTATTCCAAGACTCAAGAAGAACACGTGGAACACTTACGTTTGACATTGGAAACACTGAGAAAGGAAAAGTTGTATGCAAAATTCTCTAAGTGCGAATTTTGGCTCGACCGTGTACAATTTTTGGGTCATGTTATTGACAAGAATGGGATTTCAGTGGATCCATCAAAAGTGGAAGCTATAATCAATTGGGAACAATCAAGAACACCATCAGAAGTGAGGAGTTTCTTGGGACTGGCTGGTTATTATAGAAGATTTATTCAAGATTTTTCTAAAATAGCCTCTCCGCTAACAAATTTGACAAGGAAAACTGTAAAATTCGTTTGGACGGAGACGTGTGAAGAGAGTTTCCAAGATTTGAAGAAGAAGCTAAGTGTGGCACCTGTATTGACATTACCAGATAATACAGGAAATTTTGTGGTGTATAGTGATGCCTCACACAAAGGGTTGGGTTGTGTTCTTATGCAGAACGGCAAAGTTGTTTCGTATGCATCAAGACAACTGAAGGATTATGAGAAAGGGTATCCAACTCATGATTTGGAATTAGCTGTAGTTGTATTTGCTCTGAAGATGTGGAGACACTATCTTTATTGAGAGAAATGTGAGATCTACACAGACCACAAAAGTCTGAAGTATATTTTCACACAGAAGGATTTGAACATGCGTCAAAGAAGGTGGATGGAATTGATAAAAGATTATGATTGTGAAATCTTTTATCATCTGGGCAAAGCGAATGTGGTGGTAGATGCTTTAAGCATGAAAGGTAGGGAGAAGTTGATGCTGATAACAACTCAGGAGGAGCTCATTTCAGCAATGACAAAACTGGAGTTGGAAATCAAATTTCCAAAAGAATTTGACGAACAACTATTCCAGATAGAAGTTGGTCCAACTTTAGTGGACAAAGTGAAGAATGCTCAACTACAAGATGAAGAGTATGGGAAATTCAAAGAGAATCTGATTGAGGGTAGTGATTTAAAATACTAAATTGACACCGAAGGAATACTACGGTTTGAGGGAAGAATCTGGGTTCCAGCATTACCAGAGCTGAAAGAAGAAATTTTGACCGAAGCTCATAGCTCAAAATATTCAATTCATCCAGGAAGCATGAAAATGTATCAAGATTTGCACCGACATTTTTGGTGGCCAAATATGAAAAGGGACATGCAGAATGCGTAGCGAAATGCTTGACATGTCAAAGAGTAAAAGTCGAACATCAAAGACCCAGCGGGTTACTTCAACCGTTGGAAATATCGGAATGGAAGTGGGAACACATCACGATGGATTTTGTGGTGGGTCTTCCAACAACTCCGAGAGGATGCGATGCGATTTGGGTGATAGTGGACAGACTGACTAAGTCAGCGCACGTTTTACCAATAAAGATTAGATTCAATCTTGATCAGTTGGCAAGATTGTACATTAAAGAGATCATTTCGAGGCATGGAGTGCCAGTATCAATTGTGTCTGATAGAGATCTGCGATTCACGTCAAATTTCTGGAAGAGACTACAAGAATGCATGGGGACACAATTGCAAATGAGTACGGCTTATCATCCACAAACAGATGGCCAAAACGAACGAACAATTCAGACATTGGAAGATATGCTGAGAGCATGTGTCATGGACTTTAAAGGAAGCTGGGAAGAACAATTACCATTGGTGGAATTTGCTTACAACAATAGTTATCACGCGAGCATCGGCATGCCACCTTACGAGGCATTGTACGGCAGAAAGTGCAGAACTTCACTATGCTTGGATGAAGTCGGTGAACGTCAACTGCTAGGACCGGAACTAGTGCAACAAACTGCTGACGTTGTCAAACTCATCAGGACAAGATTAGTAGTAGCCCAAGACAAACAGAAAAAGTATGCTGATCAACACAGACAAGATCGTGCATTCGACATAGGAACTTTTGTATTCCTAAAAGTTTCTCCTTGGAAGGGGAAAATTCATTTTGGTAAAAAGGGAAAGCTAAGCCTGAGGTTTATTGGACCCTTTCAAGTGTTGCGTAGAGTGGGAGAAGTGGCTTACGAGGTAGCTCTACCTCCAGAGTTAGAAAACATTCATAATATTTTTCATATTTCGGTGTTACGACCATATAAACCCGACTACAAACATGTGATCGAGTACAAACCGTTGCAGTTCGAGAAAGATTTGTCTTATGAAGAGGTTCCTATCCAGATAGTCGACAGGAAAGAACAAGTGCTCGGGGAATAAAGTGATACCTTACGTGAAGGTGATATGGAGGAACCACAATTTGAAGAAGCTACGTGGGAAACTCAAGAAAATGAAAATGTTAAACAGGTTTTGAGTTATTTGTTTAATCTGTGTGTTCAATTTCGGGGATGAGAATCTTTGTAAGTAGGGAAGAATGTAACGAATGATTTGTTTGAGTTGTGATTCTGAGGAGAGAATCCTTGTAAGGAGGGAATGATGTAACATTCCAGAATTTTAAAGTGTAATATTAAATATTTATTAATTTATATAAGTATTTAATAAATATGTTTATTGTTGAATAAATAATTGTTCAATTTGAGTTGATGTGATTTAGTTAATTATTTGTTGAAAAAATAATTAAATATTAAATATTTATTTGTAATATTAAATATTGATTGAATTATATAAGTATTGAATGGCAATTTGAGTTGATGTGATTTAGTTAATTATTTGTTGAATAAATAATTAAGGAGCTAAGAAAATTAAATGTTATGAGATTATATAATAATTGAATTTAATAAGTAAGCTAGAGAGCTTATAAGGATTAAATGGATTATAATATTTTAATTGGAATTGTGATTAAAATAAAGTGTTAGTTGGTTGAATAAAATTATAAAGGAAATTATAATTATGTGATAATGATTTATGTGTGAAAGTAATTTAATAGATTAATTTTATAATTGATTAAATAGATTATTTAATTTAATAGGAGTGTGACAAATAACCTTGCGATAAAGGAGTTACTAAAATAAATTAAGGGAGTTTAATTGTGTTTTACCAAACAAGGCATAAGGATTAATGTGTTATTTTATTAAGATTAGCCAAACAAGCCTTATGGCTTTTAAATTTCAAAACTTACATAACTGATATCTAGAGTTATATTATATAATTAATATATATTATTACTATATACATTATATTTTATAGTACGTATGTTAGACATAAGAAAGAACTCAGTTGAAGAAAAAGAGAAGAAGAAGAAGAAAAAAAAACTAGAGAGAATTTGAGAGAAATCCTAACAGGTTTGAGAAAGGAATTGGAGAAAAGAAGTTTGATCATCAATAGTAGCCATCATCTTCTTAATCACAGGTAGGAGCTTAAGCATTACTTTAAAAGTTTAGTTTTCCTCTTCCTAAAAAGTTCTCTGTGAAATTTTATAAAAGATAAATTGATGGTGTTTATGGTTATATGATAAATTATTGATTATAAGATGATTTCATGAGTTTATATATGATTATAGAGAAACTAGTTCATGTTTGCATGTGTTTTGTGAAGGAAACCATATTATAGTGTTTACATGAAAGTATGTATGAATATGGCTTAATTTAAAATAGAAATTAAGGTTTGATTAGTTGTTAAATTGATAAATTGACTATTGCATTTGATAGAGTATGTATAATCATAACTATGGTGTGTTAAAATTTCTGTTTTGATTGAAAAACAAAATCACAGTGTTGATTTTCATTAAAAATGTCAACAATGGAGTTTTTGCCAAAGACATTGAAATTGAGTATTGTAAGTTTGATGTTTATATTATTTTATGGGTAGAAATATGTTAGAAGTCTTCAAAATACGTTTATATGAAGTTTATATGAGTATTACATGTTAATTAGTCTATTATATTCGAGCTTGTAGGCTAAATTGGCTTTTGTTCATGCTGTTGCCGAGCTTGGTCCCCGAGTTCTAAACTCTGTAACATTTCATACATGACCAAAGAAGACAAATCTCATGGCCATAGCCACGGCACCCTGTTCAGTGGCGCCAATCAATAACTTTGTGATGATCAAGGCCATGGCATACCAACCACAATGTAAACTTGTGGCGTCATCTGTAATTAGTAGAATGTTCTGACCATTTTGTTTAAGTATACAAATTTTGAAAATAAATGTTATGTGTTAATAATATGAATGTTAAATGATGATTTCAGTAGTATTAAACTATGAATGAACATGTTATCAAGTGTTACCTATTAGTAACATAGTTTGATTATGTGAATGGGTAATTTAACCTATATGATGTATATATTTGTTTATATAGATATAAAATGTTGATAATGACTAATTATGTCATGATGACATATATTTAGGGTATTGAAATTCAAGTGGTAAGGGTTTAGCTTGTGCTAAAGGCAAGTTCTCTAACTCAAAACTTCATTGTGCGAGTTTAATTTCATTTGGTACATTATTGTTTTCAAATTCAATTACAATTGTTGTAAGTTGCTACCTCTATACTTTCGTAGAGCTAGATTGCCTATTATTGAGTAAGTCATTGTATATAGTTGCTCATGACGATACCAGTATCCCAAATTTTATAGTTTAATCTTGAGCAAGTTTTCTAATCTATTATCTTGTTAATTCAATTACTGTTTTCAATTCGATTACAATATAATGATGTAAGTTATTTGAAGCAAGTTATTCTTGTATTTAACTTGTTGTTTAGCATGCACAACTATATATGTTATGCATGCTTATTATTCAATTCTAATTAACCTTGGCTTAGTGTTGTTCAAGCAAGGTATGCTATAGTTATTCAAATTGTATGCTATTAGATTATTCCTAATGCATGACTTTAGTTTACTATGATTGATTCAATCACGATTATTCTATAGTATAGTGTTATTGGTCTTATTCAACTACTCCTTAGTTGATGTTCGTTGAATTCCAAATTATCTTGAAAGCTTATCCAAACCAAACTTCATTTGGTACGGACTTGTACTCTAAATACTGAGATGAACAACTCTTTTAATAGAGGTTTACGCTTAGCGTTGAAATGGTTGTGCACAATACATTGTACGAAGGGTTGATCCCCCTATAGTCTTATGACTGTTAAAGTTAAAGTTGAAAGATTACTTATAACTGTGGACATGATTCGTGGTTATTAGACCCTCAGTGAACGTTAAAATTTTTAGAAAGTTAATAGAATATATTGTTCAGTTCTATTGAGCCTAATATTGGCAATTGATTTGATAGTTTAAAGATTTACTTATTGTTATTTCAAGTGGGCCTTATTTGCTCACTCTTGCCTGTAAAATTTCTTACAGCTAAAGTTGAAACTGGTGACGTACCTAGCACCAGTAAGGAAAAAGGAAAGATGAACAAGTACTGAAGACTTGTAATAGATTTGATAGTTTTATTATCAGACTTTGGTTTAAAGATTGTAATGAAGTTTATTTAATTTCGCATTTGAATGATTATTGTTAAAGGTTAGATAACACAGGAGATTTTATTTAAGTTTAATCCTCAGATAGGCGGTGTTTTATTATTCAATTTTATTATAATTGGGTAGTTATAAATGAATGTTTTGATTAAGTGAACACCAAATCTTGAGGAAATGAAGTACCAGGATTTGGGGGTGTCACATCAATAGCATCACTGCTATTTATATTCCTTTCCTGAACTATAACAGTTACAGGACAACATCATCATTATCATATCCCATGGTTACTTAACACTAGGGATTTACACATTATTTTATTATGTGCATAACAAGCACATTTCCTATGACGTTCTATTAAGATACTTCGTAGCCTTTCGACGCTCTTCTTCCATAACCCGGAACATTGTTCAGCGATCTAACACATAAGATGGCAGAGTCTCGAACTGAATTGGATAACCCATGACCCGATCTTGAGCTTGATTGATCACAGTATTGAATACTTTATCCATCTCTTCCATCTTCATCCTCTTTGCTTGTGCGTCTCTTACTGCTATCCCGGTTCATTGGTAAGCTTCCTCGTATTCGTCTTCAGCTCTCGCCCTCTTGGTAGCTTCTTCCTTCACCTTATTCTTTAGTTCCATGATCACTTCGATCAGTTTTTCCTTCTCTCCATCGGTCTGTATCAGCTTCTCTTCAACATTAGTTAGACATTCATCTCGATCCTGGATGTTGTCGTCCTTCTGTGTCATTGCAGTCTGTTATTCCTCCACTATCTCCTGCAACTCTTCGACTGTATCCTGAAGTTCCACATTACGGTGGTAGACTTCATCATACATACGAGCAGCTATAGAGGTTACTGGAGTCTCTTCCTCCTCGTCCTCGTCATCCTCATCCTCATGTGGCAACTCTACGGGATCTTCATCATCTGTCTCCATATCATCATCCTCATCTTCAACCACTGTGACCAACGGGGCTAACTCTCGTGGCAGTAGTTGTTCCCAAACAACCTGAATGTCGTGAGGCTCCTCCTCTATAGGCATCAGAGGTCCTTCCTCCCTAGCCCGACTGCATTCTCCAACATTAGTCATCCTGACAACAAAATTTTAAGTTTTAACCATTAATAATTACTACTCGACACTCACAAGCGTATAAGTTATAAACACATAAGCACATAGGTGTTTTATTACTTCTTCCTTAAAACTCGATAAGAGTTTATCATCACTATCTTTTCAAAGGTTACTTCCTAAGGCTTTTCCCCCACCTAAGGTTCATAACCTAAAGCTTTTATACCAACTTGTGACACCCCAAAATCCTGGTACTTCATTTCCTCAAGATTTGGTGTTCACTTAATCAAAACATTCATTTATAACTACCCAATCATAATAAAATTAAATAATAAACCTGCGCATACAGGATTACATTAAATAAAAATCTCCCAGGTTATTTAACCTTTACAAACAATCATTCATGCGGAAAATTTAAATAAACTTCATTACAATATTTAAGTCTGATAATAAAACTATCAAAACGATTACAAGTCTTCAGTACTTGTTCATCTTTCCCTTTCCTTTACTGGTGCTAGGTACATCACCCTTTTCATCTTTAGATGTAAGGATTTTACAGGCAAGAGTGAGCAAACAAGGCTATCTTGGAATAACAACAATATAAACTTTTAACCTTTACATCACTTGCCAAATACTAGGAACAATAGAACTGAACAATATGTTCTATTAATATTCTGAAAATCATAACATTCACTGAGGGTCTAGTGACCACAAACCAAGTCCACAGTTCTAAGTAATCTTTCAACTTTAACTTTAATAGTCATACGACTATAAGGACTCCAAGGTACTTAGGGGGATCAATCCTTCGTACATGTATTGTGCATAAACATTTCAGCGCAAAGTATAAAACTAAGCGTAACCCCTATAAATAGGGTTGTTCATTTAAGTATTTCGAGTACAAGTCTGCCCCAAAGTCAGTTTGGTTTGGATACACTTCAAGGTAATTTGGAATTCAATGGACATCAACTAAGGATTATTTGAATAAAAGGTAATAACACTATGTTATTGAATAATCATAACTGAATAAACATTGCATTCTAAGTTCATGCTTTAGGAATAATCTAATAGCATAACGATTGAATAGTATATCATACCTTGCTTTGAACAACATTAAGCTAAGGTTACATCTTAGAATTTAATATCAAGCATGCATAACAAACAATAACTTGAACGATAAACTGGTTCAACAGAATAAAGGTACTTGAATGCTAATATAACAAGTTTAGATTTAGGAAAAACTTGCATAATCATGAATAAAGGTACTAGCTCGACAAAAGTGTGGAGATAGAAAACTTGCATCATCATGAACAACTAGATACAATTAATTTGCTAAATAAAAGTTTAGGATTAGAAAACTTGCAAAAACATAACAAACTAAATCAACGAGAGTATGGAGTTAGAAAACTTGCATAAACATAACAAACTAACTCAACGAGAGTATGGAGTTAGAAAACTTGCATTGCGCATAGATTAAACCGTTATAATCCAAATCACAATATCCTATATACATATGTTATCAGTCATTATCAATCATTATTAACTCTACATCACGTATGGTTTAAATGTCTAACCACGTAATCACATTATATTCTTAAAACGACAATAACTCGTTAGGTATTAACACCCTGCTCGTTCTGTTAGGAGAATGCATATGTTGATTTGATGTTTAAATACAAATGCTCATGATTATTTGTAAAGTCCTTCAAGGAATATATGTACAAGGACTTAGTGATAGATCAAATTTGTTAGGTTGATCTAAGCTCTTAATGTGTATCATTCTGAAAATGAATGTATAGATAGAAAGATCAAAGCTGTTAGGTTGATCTTGTGATATAATAGATAGGCTTTGAAGAATTCGTAGTGCATCAATCTGATCAAGATTGCAAAAGTCAAGGCAAAAATGTGGAGCTTCAAGAATCGTAGTGTGCCTGCCTTGAAGGGCTTCTTCGAAAATCGTAGAGTGGTCCCAACGTTTTCTGAGCCAACTCAGAGATTGTAGTGTGCTCTCAAAAACGTAGAGTTTACAACTCAAGCAAGCGAAGATCATAGTGTGCAAATATTTAAGAGAAATCGTAGTGCTCTCGGCTGATAACATCAGACCAAGCACCAAGGCGACAAGTCACCACGATCTGAATCGTAGAGTACCACGATCTGAATCGTAGAGTACCGCGATCTAAATCGTAGAGTATCATTTTTCCTGTGTCAAAAGCATCAAGACTCATGATTTATATGGAGATAAACTGCAACATATGAGGAATGGATTCTAAACATTGCAGTACTCACCAGTCCCAAAGTCATAAGAAATATCCATAGTATACAACAAAGAAGCGTATTAAAGAAGCTAAGGAAAGTACCATTGGTAAAGGGGAAAACACCTTTTCAGGTGTTTGGTGAGAAAGCAGTTGTGAGACCCCAGATTTTATGAATAAATATTTAATTTTCTAGAAATAATTTTTTAATATTATGGTGTGGATTTGATATAATGTTATAGTTGTGGATAGTATTTATAAATTTTACAAAGTAAGCAAGTGGTTATATAATATTCGATTGGTCGGGGAATATTCGTTTTAACAGGGAATATTCGTACAACGGCACAATCATTGGTGGACCCCACAACGGAAGTATTTTCGTAGTTAGAAAACGACAAAATTATTTTTCTATAAAAATAACGACGGAGGTGTTACCGTTAAAACTGTTGAACTACCCGGTAGTAAAAGTACAGTAATATGTGTGGTTGCATAGTAGCACACGGTATTGATTATTGATGCTTACGTGAGAAGTCACTCAGTTATACTCAATTATTGCTACAATAATTGCTGCATCATATCTCTCATATTATTGATTCAATTATTGTTACAGTATCATCTGCATAATATGTTATATTATTAAATCAATAATTGAGAAGGCAAAGTTATTCATATTATTATTTGCAATATTGACAATGTCTAGAATTTCTGTCAAGGAGAGGTTTGGTAACCTAATTGCGCGCCAATAAGGAGAAATTCTTATCAGAATGCCCCCTCTTTCCTGGGAACGACTTGGTTGTTAAATTTTGTGAATAATATTAATGATGAATAAGTTCATGTTTATTAAAGATGAATTTTATAGTTCCATTGTGTTAGAATTATTTGTGTTAGTGGAAATTGACATTTGTTTCGATAATAATTGATGTCTGAGGTTATATTGTTCAATCGAGTATTCGGGGCACTTTTCGTGTCAGAATACTATTCACAAGTTACTATTCACGAGTTACTATTCATGATTTACTATTCATAGGGTACTATTCACCCGTAAGATATATTTGTTTTCGGCCCAAATCATTTTTGGGTACAATATTATTCCATGAGGAGATGTGCTAATTTTTTAGACCGTTGGTTGAAGATATAATAGTAAATCAATATGGACCGCTGGTGGAAAGTTATAATAGTAAATCAATATGGATCGCTGGTTTAAAGTTTTAATAGTAAATCAGTATGGACCGTTGCTTTAAGTTTTAATAGTAAACCAATATGGACCGTCCGTTTAAAAGTATTCCATTCTTTATTATTCTGTTGGAATAACCTGTATACGCGGGATACCCTATACTTAGTGAAATTCTTCTGTTATTCCATTCTTATTATTCTTTTGGAATAGCATGTTTATGTGAAGTACCGCATACATGGTGAAATTCTTCTAATATTCCGTTCTTTATTATTTTGTCGGAATATCCTATATGTGCGTTTACGTCGGACTTGGTTCCATTATTTATTATTCTGTCAAAATATCCTTTCTGTGCGTTTACGCTGGACCTGGTTCCATTATTTATTATTCTGTTGGAATATCCTGTCTATGCATTTATGCTGGACCTGGTTCTATTATTTATTATTCTGTTGGGAATAACCTGTCTATGTAGTCTATCTCACGCATGGTGAATCCTTCTGTTATTCCATTCTTTTTTATTCTGTTGGAATAACATATCTATGTGGATTACCACATGCATGGTGAATGATCCTTCGTATTCATTCCTTATTAAATTGTGGAAATGATCTGTCTACGTGGATTACCGCATGGCGGACGAAAATCCATTTGCAGTTTCATATATTCTATTATACCTAGTTGGTTAAAGCTTTGGCTTCTATACTCCATGAAATTAGTGGAATATCTTTGATATTTGCGCTTCATCCAGTATGTTTTCATGGAAATATTCTTCTGAGCATTCTTAAATTTTACTCCACAAAGCAGTATCAGGTTGACAATTTGGACGTTATTGAGTTCAGGATAAATTAACTTATAAATCTTTAAAATTTATTCTTGAACTTGTTTTATTGAATTGTCATCATCTTCATGCTTATATTATATTGAAAGTCATCTTTGGCTTACGTGCATAGATGGACTTTGTATGATTATGACCAGGGATTATTCGGTATAATCATGACCGTAATGTGACGAATGATGTGGTAAAAGACCTCATTGGCCTGTAGTTCATTGGTGGGATGTTGTTTGTATGATTATGACCGAGGATTATTCGGTATAGTCATGACCATTGATGATTACATGAATATCCTTGGCCGTGGAGCGAGGATGATTTGATTTTATTTATTAAGTTGAGTCTCAAAGAATAAAAGTGATGAAAACCTTTTAAATCATAGAAGATAGTAGATTTTATTCTCTACTTGACTCTTCTAATGGATTGCTTGTTCACTGCGATTAAACTTGATGTTTATTATATTTTATCAGTTTAACACCATTGAAGGCTAATGATAATTTATTCTGCATTATCTTAGTCATATTATTTCTTACTGGGCTAGTTGAGCTCACCCTTTCTTTCACTGTTCTCTTCAGGAAATGAGAACGTAGCTGGGATTAGTCGGGAAACAGAGTGATGATCCTAGATGGTGCATTAGTAGTCCTCACTATTCTGTGAAATAGTGCGATAATAAATGTAATGAGGACTCCATTGAGTGTGGATATTGTCTAGATGACAATATTTGTATTAAAACTCACAGCCTATGTTTTGTCGTATTTTACACGACTGTTGTATAATTAAGTTGTATTTGTATTTAGTACCTTGTATCTAGCGACTCAAGATGGGTGATGTATACCTGTTTTGGGGGCATCACAGTTGGTATCAAAGCTTAGGGATATGATTTATGGCTGAGATGTGAGACAAGAACTAGGAGGGGAGAGACGGGGAATTCCTTCGCTAGTATGACCTACCTAAGTTTATTTGTTATTTAACTGGTCGGTCAGAGTATAGGGATAATATGTGACATGTTAATTAACCCTTGTTTTGTGATAGTGTTTGAAAATGGCATCTGAAAATGCTGAGATAAGCAATGAAGCACATGAGACCATTGAGTTAGCTCAACCAAAAAGTAACGACCAACAACATGATAATAATCATACTGGTGGCAACGACCATCGGAACAATGATAACCATCGTGGGGGAAATTATCATGCCAAAAATGGTAACCACTTCGATGGCAATCATGGCCAAGATAATAGAAGTGGACATTTCAAGAAGAGAAGGTCATTTAGCTCGATTTTATCGTACAGTGAAGTCAAGTCCAGCTGGAACGGTGGCACCAAAGGCGGATACGGACAAAACAAAGTCGGTGGTTTCAGGAAGAGTGTTTTTCGTGACTTATCAAAAAGTGAGTGACCCGAATGAAGTTAGCACGGGTTAGTTAATTATAAATTCTTGCGAAGTCTATACCTTATTAGATACCGGTTCTACCGATTCTTTTATCTCTCTTGCTTACGCTCAACGTTTAAATTTGACTTCGGATAAATTAGACTTTGACTTATTGGTTGAAACTTCGATAGTTGAAACCTTCATTACCTCCACTGTTTATAAATCTTGTTGATTCAAGTCAACACTTTCACGTTACCTGTCGATCTTATCTCTTTGAAAATACTTGCCTTTGATGTGATTTTAGAAATCGATTGGTTAACTACTCATCAAGCTTTTTGTAAGGTTGTTAGCTTTCATATTCCTAACCAACCTGTTATGCGAATTCAAGCAACCAAACCACTAAAGTCAATCACTGTTATATTAAGTCATAAGTAAAGAGCCCTGAGCCTTTCGCTGGTGACTTTCTTGTGTGGAATGCACAGAAGCCGAACTTTCCGTAGGGGACGTTGTGAATAAAGGTGGCTAGTTGATAAGTATCAATGTGACGTGCTATCAAAGTCTTGGATGAGAGTCATAGTTTTGAATGATATTTCTATTGTTAATAAATTTCCTGACGTATTCTTGAAGACTTCTTAGCCTACCCTAGAGAGTGAAATCGAATTTTGTATTGACCCCAGTACAAAACCTATTTCTAAAACCCTCAAATATTTTCTTCACCCAAAACGAACGTGTAATGTGCCAAAGACGTTGGCTCGAGCTGTTGAAGATTACGATCATATCATTTAATACCATCGTGGAAAACCGAACGTGCATGGTAGCTGACGCGTTGAGTAGAAGATCGTATGCATTTACAAGTGCGAATATACGAACCCCCGTAAAGATAACGAATATACGAGTAGAATCGATTTTAATCGATAAAGTTAAAGCCGCTCAAGCTACACACCCGAAACTGATGAATTTGAAGAGAAGGTTCAAGAGGGCGTTATTCTAGAAGCAAGAATCGACGAAGAGAGGAAACTCAACCCTCGATTTAATTGGCCCATTTGAAATCCTCGATGAAGTAGGAACTGTGGCTTATAGACTCGTTTTACCACCAAGTATGTCGCGTGTTCATAACGTTTTAACGTATCGACGTTACGTAAATATATGGACGACCCGAACCACATTATTAATTTAGAACCGGACGCGATAGCGGATGATTTAATGTTTGAGGAGATACGTGTTAAAATCTTGGATAAAAAGGATTATATTCGACACTCAAAGATTATACCTCAAGACTTAGAATCTGAAATGAAGTCAAGATACCCTCACCTCTTCAGCATACCAGGTACGTACGTAAATTTTGAGGGCGAAATTCCATAAGGAAGGAGATTGTGAGACCCCAAATTTTATGAATAAATATTTAATTTTCTTGAAATAATTTTTTAATATTATGGTGTGGATTTGATATAATGTTATAGTTGTGGATAGTATTTATAAATTTTGCAAAGTAAGCAAGTGGTTATATAATATTCAATTGGTCGGGGAATATTTGTTTTAACAGGGAATATTCGTACGACGGCACAATCATTGGTGGACCCCACAACGGAAGTATTGTCGTAGTTAGAAAATGACAAAATTATCTTTTTATAAAAATAACGGCGGAGGTGTTACCGTTAAAACTGTTGAACTACCCGGTAGTAAAAAAGTACGAATGTCTGGCGTGGTTGCATAGTAGCACACGGTATTAATTATTGATGCTTACGTGAGAAGTCACTCGGTTATACTCAATTATTGCTATAGTAATTCTTTGCATCATATCTCTCATATTATTGATTCAATTATTGTTACAGATCATCCGCATAATATGCTATATTATTAAATCAATAATTGAGACGGCAAAGTTATTCATATTATTATTTACAATATTGACAATGTCTAGAAGTTCTGTCAATGAGAGGTTTGGTCACCTAATTGCGCGCCAATAAGGAGAAATCCTTATCGGAGAGCCCCCTCTTTCCTAGGAATGACCTGGTTGTTAAATACTGTGAATTATAATATTAATGATGAATAAGTTCGTGTTGATTAAAGAAGAATTTTATAGTTCCATTGTGTTAGAATTATTTGTGTTAGTGAAAATTGACATTTGTTTCGATAATAATTGATGTCTGGAGGTTATATTGTTCAATCGGGTATCTGGGGCACTTTTCGTGTCGGAGTACTATTCACGAGTTACTATTCACGAGTTACTATTCACTGGGTACTATTCACCCATAAGATATATTTTTTTTCAGTCCAAATCATTTTTGGGTGCAATATTATTCCATGAGGAGATGTGCTAATTTTTCAGACCGTTGGTTGAAGATATAATAGTAAATCAATATGGACCACTAGTGGAAAGTTATAATAGTAAATCAATATGGATCGCTGGTTTAAAGTTTTAATAGTAAATCAGTATGGACCGTTGCTTTTAGTTTTAATAGTAAACCAATATGGACCGCCCGTTTAAAAGTAAATCAATCTGGACCGTTCATCAATTAGTTACTATTCAGTCTATTCTCCTATAAATAGAAGCTCATTCCTTCATTATTTCTTACGAATTAACTGAAACTCTAGAGAGAGAAACTATATAGAGAGAAAGAAGAAAAGTATTCTTCTACTTCACTACTCCAATATCTAATTTATTCTAAGGTAGAGGATATTATTTGTTGTACTCGTAAGGGGTATTCTTTCTTTTTTATTCGTGAAGAGAACTTTTGTTATTCCATTCTTTATTATTTTATTGGAATAACCTGTATATGCGGGATACCCTGTACTTGGTGAAATTCTTCTGTTATTCCATTCTTATTATTTTGTTGGAATAACCTGTTTATGCAAAGTACCGTATACATGGTGAAATTCTTCTAATATTCCGTTCTTTATTATTCTGTTGGAATATCATGTCTGTACGTTTATGTTGGACCTGGTTCCATTATTTATTATTCTATCGTAATATCACATGCGTGCGCTTTCTGGGACCGGTTCCATTATTTATTATTCGTTGGAATATCTCAGATATGCGTTTATCTTGGGACTGGTTCCATTATTTATTATTCTATTGGGAATAACCTGTCTATGCAATCTATCGCATGCATGGTGAATCCTTCTGTTATTCCATTCTTTATTATTCTGTTGGAATAACCTATCTATGCAGATTACCACATGCATGGTGAATAATCCTTCGTATTCATTCCTAATTAAATTGTCGAAATGATCTGTCTACGTGGATTACCGCATGGCGGGCGAAAATCCATTTGTAGTTTCATATATTCTATTATACTCAGTTGGTTAAAGCTTTGGCTTCTATACTCCATGAAATTAGTGGATTATCTTTGATATTTGCGCTTCATCCAGTATCTTTTCATGGAAATATTCTTCTGAGCATTCTTGAATTTTACTCCACAAAGCAGTATCAGGTTGACAATTTGGACGTTATTGAGTTCAAGATAAATTAACTTATAAATCTTTGAAATTTATTCTTGAACTTGTTTTATTGAATTGTCATCATCCTCATGCTTATATTATGTTGAAAGTCATCTTTGGCTTACGTGCATAGATGGACTTGGTATGATTATGATCAGGGATTATTCGGTATAATCATGACCGTAATGTGACGAATGATGTGGTATAAGTCCTCATTGGCCTGTAGTTCATTGGTGGACAGTTGTTGGTATGATTATGACCAGGGATTATTCGGTATAGTCATGACCATTGATGATTACATGAATATCCATGGCCGTGGAGCAGGGATGATTCGATTTTATTTATTAAGCTAAGTCTCAGCAATAAAAGTGATGAAAAACCTTTTAAATCATAGAAGATAGTAGATTATTCTCTACTTGACTCTTCTAATGGATTGCTTGTTCCGCTGCAGTTAAACTTGATGTTTATTATATTTTATCAGTTTAACACCGTTGAAGGCTAATGATAATTTATTCTGCAGTATCTTAGTCATAATATTTCTTACTGGACTAGTTAAGCTCACCCTTTCTTTCACTGTTCTCTTCAGGAAATGAGAACGTAGCTGGGATTAGTCGGGAAACAGAGTAATGATCCTAGATGGTGCATTATTAGTCCTTACTATTCTGTGAAATAGTGTGATAATAAATATAATGAGGACTCCATTGAGTGTGGATATTGTCTAGATGACAATATTTGTATTAAAACTCACAGCCTATGTTTTGTCGTATTTTACACGATTGTTGTATAATTAAGTTGTATTTGTATTCAGTACCTTGTATCTGGCGACTCAAGATGGGTGATGTATACCTGTTTTGGGGGTGTCACAGTAGTCTGTTGTGTCAGTGGGCCAGAATGCAATTTAAAAGACGTGCAGAAACGTCTCCATCAAAGAACAAAAAGGTCAAACGCATTTAATGCTTCAACGGATGGATCCAACGGATAGTTTTCAAGATCACATATATGCAAATCAAGTAGATGAGAGAAGCAAGCAAGCATTGAACAAAAACGTACAAGAACTCTCAAAGCTCAACTCTACGATCTGTGAAAAAGAAAGCTTGCTCAGCTACTCAGTTCTTTCAAACAAGTGCTTAAACAGCAACTGAGTAGCAACCATCAAGAACTGAAAATCTACCAATCAACTGAAAAAAAAAGTTCCAAGTCAGAAGGACTTGAAGAGTTCTAAGTGAACTGTAAGATAGCCAAGTCTGCTGGACTTGAAGAGTTCAAGAGTGAACTAAGAAGTTCCTAGACTGTTGGTCTAGAAGGAATCTAAGTGATTCAGAAAGTGTAAAAGACATCCTTAGTGGATTTCCTACTCGAGAAGTAGAAGAGTGGACTAGGAGCTTTAAGTGCTCTGAACCACTTAAAACGATTGTGTCTTTTATATTCTTGCTATAACTGATATATCTGTTATAACTGCTATATCTGCCTCAATCTCATTAACTCAATATCTTAAGGGAGATTAAAACTAATATTAATTCCGCTAAAGTTTTAATCATTATCTACTAACAAGTTAAAATGAAAAGTTTTTCAAATATCTATTCACCCCCCCCCCTTCTAGATAACCATTGTGCCTCCAAGAACTAACAATTAGTATCAGAGCAGGTTCTATTATACAGCCTACAAAGCTTCAGTAGATCCAATGGCACACTTACCAAGTGAATCAAGAACTGGAGGAGGCAGCAAGCCACCAATGTGCAATAATGATAAATTTGCTAACTAGAAAGTTCGGATGCAAGCATACATGGACTCAATAGATGAAGATCTATTTGATACCGTTCAAAATGGGCCCTATATACTAACAAAGCTTGCACAAACAACAGACGATCCAAACAGAATACAAATCAAAGTCAAAGAAGAATGGACTGACAACGAGAAGAGAGCTGTCCAACTTGACAACAAGGCCAAGAACATTTTATTTCAATCCTTAGAAGGCGATCACATTCGAAAATGTTGTCAGCAACAAAAGCAATGAAGGAGGTTTGGGAAGCACCGCTCATCATACACGAAGGAACAGAAGAAGTAAGAGAAAACAAACAATCACTCCTGACACAGCAGTATGAAATGTTTGCTCATGTTCAAGGAGAAAACGTAACTGCCACCTATGAGAGATTCAATGTTCTGCTCAAATCTCAACGAGCATATGGGAAGATCTATCCAAACAAAGATCTGATCATAAAGTTCATAAGAGCCCTACCGAGCAGGTGGGATGCCAAAACCACTGCTATATAAGAGAGTCAAAGAATCTTCATGAGATGACGATTCACAATACTATATGGCAATCTCTCGACATACTTAACCTGAGTCGACTCAACGAGTCGAAACCCTATCAGAAGGAAGAAAGAAGGATAAGGGTGTTGCTCTCAAATCAACTAAAAGTGCATCCAAGGTCAACACTGAGATTGACTCTGACTATGACGAAGATGATGATGAAGACTTTGCTATGCTGGTAAAAAGACTAAGAAGGTTAATGCGTCAAGGCAAAACCAGCAAGCCAAAGAAGGTCAGCAACTACAGCAGCCAGAAGCAAATGAATGATCTATGCTACAACTGCCAGAAGCCTGGCCACTTCATTGCCAACTGCAACAAACCTCTCAGATAAGAACTGTTACAACTCGAGAATTTTGAAAATTTTTAAAATTTTAATTAATTGATTTAAGGTTCAATATTAGAACCTAAACAAAAAATAAGTGTATGCGTTTGATATTTTTGAGAAGGAATTTTGAGGAATTTCAAAATTCTGTGAAGAATTTAGGTGAATTATTCACGATTATGGAATAAGTGAATATGTTATGTGTATATAGTTATATATGTGTACAATATGTGGTTAAGGGTCAAGGGTTGACCAGATAAACGATATCTGTAACAAACCCTAGTTATATATTAAGAACATCAGCGTTCGGTTAGAATATTCTTACGATTAACAAAAAACCCTAGAAACCAGTTCTGAAACCCTAATTCAAGTTCCGGGAATCTAAAGCCCTAATTCGGAAGTTGGAAACCCTAAATTGGGAACTTAATGGCGTAAGTGTAAATAATTATAAGATTAATTAGGGTTAATCTTAACAAATCGATTAGAAAACCCTAATTTAAAATTTTAAAACTCTAATTTCTAGATTTGAAACCCTAATTTATAATTAGGGAAAACCTAATTGTTAATTAAATAGTTTTAATGTTAATTAGGAAATATTAATCCTAATTTTCAAGTTATTAGTAATTAGAAAACCCTAATCTAATTACGAAATATAATTTTTAAATTAGAAAATTATTTTTCTATTAGATCACCCTAAGTCGTGGATTATAAACCCTAATATATCATTTTAACCCTAATTGCTAAATTAGCAATTTTAATTAGGAAATACTAATCCTAATTAGCAAGATTTCAATTATGATTAAGAAATTTTAATATAATTAGAAAATTCTAATTATAATTTAGAAATATTAATTTTCTATTTTTGAAAACCTAATTTGGAAATTCTAGAAATTATTTTTAAAACCTAAAGGTTCAAACCCTAAACCCTAAGGGTTTACATCAAAAGACAATTCTAGAATTAAAATTGTATGGAAATAACCATTTTACCCTTTTAGCAATTCTTTAATGAGTTGGTGTATAGATCTTGACCTAAATTGGGTGGGTGAACGAACCCTACTCCTAGCCCTAGTTATGTGTCCAAAATCAGCCATAACTTGCTTGCAAATACATTGAATCTTATCTATTATATAGATCAAAGAGAGAGAAAAGCTTCACTTTATTTTTCATTATTGACAACCTCTTTTCTCTCTCCAAATTTTGAGATTTACTGAGGAAGAGAGTTAAAAGTTAAGTCATAATAACCTCTTAGCTTAACAAGATTAGGATCATGGATCAGAAATCAAAAATCAAAGCTCAAAGGTATAAGAACCATAAATCTTAAAATCTTTGTATTTGATGTTAGATGTTGTAGGTTGTTGGTTAAAGTTATGGTCAAGGATGTCATTTGATGATCTGTGTCGACGTCGGCATTTTTGGATGTCCCTTTCCGTTACTTGTTCTTTGGTGTTCTCATTTTAGATGAGATTTATTTGAAAAAAACAAATGAAAAAGGTCCGACATGTATAATGTCGACGATAGACTGTTAAGAGTCACCAGTTGGTTTTTTAAGTGGATGTACCAACACAACCGAGAAAAGGTTTGCACATTGACCCAGTGATGTGACACTGCTAAACGGGTCGGTGAAACCGAGATTCATTAAGGTCTGAGGACTTGGTTATGAGGTGGGAAGGTGTTAGTCACCCCCCGACATCCGTGTTTCCACGGTGACCGCCTCTTTTCAAGAAACTATTATCTAAATTGTGTGTGTGTGGGTCAATGTGTTGTTATTTGAAAGTAGTGCGAGGCCTCGTTCGCACCTATATACACAGGGTTTGAATTTATGTAAAAATTCAATTTTAAGCAAGATATGGCAGTGATGTTTTATAAAAGAGGTTTTTCGAACCCTGATGCTGAATAGTAATTGAGACCTTTTACACTCCCATTTTATTAAGTGTTCGGCTTGATTGATTTTTATTTGACAGATGCGAGGCATCCGTACGAAAATAATGTACAAAATAATGCCGACTTCCTCGTGGGTATGGAAACCATCTGAGGAAATTCAGACACCACATAATAATTTACAAGCTGCTTACAGCTGAAAATGTCCATCACAGGAACCGAATCTAGATTCAATGGGATGAATCTGTGATCACATGATTCCTAGGCGCACAGAATACTGCAATTTATATGAAAGCAATAAGCAGGTATATATATAAAAGCCGTAAATATATATATACAGACATGATCACCAACCACGAAGCACCTCCATGGGGGATCAGAAAATATAAATAAAGCTGTTAAAAGCTATCAACCGCCACGGAGGAAACTCCAGGCGGGACAAAACGTAAATAAAGCTGTAAATACGGTCAACCGCCATGAAAGGAACTCCAAGCGGGACAAAATGTAAATAAAGCTGTAAAAGCGATCAACTTCCTCGAAGGAAACTCTCAGGCAGGGCGAATATATATATATATATATATATATATATATATATATATATATATATATATATATATATATATTGTAAAAACAATAAACGCACTTGGGATGTAAAATCTGTGCTCATCGAGCGAGTTCGACAACAATATATATATATATATATATATATATATATATATATATACAAAAGCAGTAGTAAACGACTGGATGTAAAATCCAGCTCATCGTAATGTAACAGAATCAGAGCCACGGATTCATATATATATATATATATATATATATATATATATATATATATATATATATATATATATACAAAAATGAGTAAACGCACAAGATGTAAAATTAAGGCTCATCGAGCGAGTTCGACAAAGTTCATATATATAAATACATATATATATATTAAAGCAAAAACGCATAGGATGTAAAATCCAAGGCTCATCGAATAGAGTCCGACCACATTTCATTTATATATATATATATATATATATATATATATATATATATATATATATATACAAAAGTGAGTAAACATACCGGATTTAAAATCTAGGCTCATTGAATAGAGTCCGACCACAGTTCATATATATATATACAAAAGCGAGTAAACGCTCCAGACCGAAGTCTAGGCTCATCGAGGCATAACTCGATAATATTAGTCAATATATATGTAAATATATATATATAGACTAAAATGAAACCACGGACCGAAGTCCGGGCAAAAGCAAGCAACACGACTCTCAACGTGTAGAAGGGTGTGTGCAGAGATGAAGAGAAAGACTCTAAAGTGTGTGAGAAGGCTTACAGCTGAATGCCAAAGAAGGCTTCTATATCTTTAGAGTGGGTAAACACTGACTTTTGTAGATATAAAAGGGCTATATATGAGCTCACGGGTGTTTAAAAGGGGAAAGTACACTGCATGGGTTGAGTGCATAGCAAATTGGGCAGGGCTTCCTCGCCTTTTTCCCTTGCAAAATGGGCAGCCCAAGCCCTCTATTTATAGGCAATTTAGCCGCAGGTGTACCTACGGCTGAGTCGCAGGTGTACCAGAGGCAACCCGGGTGGGCTCGAGTTTTTCGGGTCGGGTCGTCTCGAATTACGTGCACTCGGGCACTGTAATGTCCACTCGAACTTTAAGAAGTGCGATCCGGGCATCCGTTTGAGGTATATAAAACCTATTTTGGACCGTCGTTGTCTTGAGTTGTACGATGGCATGGGACTAGAGTTTGTACGAAGTCATTGAAGAAGGGACAATGCCCTCCGGTCTTCAAGCTTCAACTTTCATCCGTTACCCCGCACAATAGTCACTCGGGATTGGTTCGTCTTGTGGGACATTGTTGCATAGAGATGTTAAGACGACGTGATGTGGCATTGTGTTGACGAGATGACGATGTTGCCCCTCATCGGTGTTATCACGGATCAACGATAATGCGACGTTGCTCGACTTTCTTTGAGATTTGGGCTGCTGCAATTATTGAAGGTCCTCATTGTCGCGTTTGAGGTGTGCCTGTCTTCCCGATGTTATTGCCGGGTTGGTACAGTGCATCTCGTTGTGAGCGCCGAGATTGACGCTGGTTGCATTTGGAACAAGTATTTCCAGGGTTATCGCTGAAACTGCATTCCTTGGGGTTATCACCAAGGTTGGGGGCTATTCCCATAGTTGGGACTGAGACTGGATATCTCGGGGTTATCTCCGAGATTAATCGGTCTTCTCCGGGGTGTGTTCCGATATTGTATCTGCAGGCCTCGGGGTTACATTCGAGGTTGGAATTGGTACTCCCAGATTGCGATCCGGGGTTGATGTTGAACTTCCTGTAGTATCCGGTATAGATTTAGATTGTCTTTCAAGGTTCCCTCTTAAAAGATGAATCTGTCCTCCTGCAATGTTAGTGACAGTAGTACATAAAATTTCGAGTGTCTACAGATGCCCCTCCTTATCATACTCATGCATGGCGATGCATTGGGTAGGATAAAGAATCCTAGACACTTGAAACGCAACAAGACAAACATGGTACTATGGATAGCAACATGATGCAAATGTATGATGCCTGTGTACGGGGTTGTTGCCCAACACGCTGGGGATGATTGTTGGCTCCTTGTTGCTTCAACTGGGGATTGGCATGATGACCAGATTTGATGTGTAATCCGAATCTGTTAGGATGTTGATGTTAGAGTTATCACCAAATTCCTGGGTCTTTGAGTATGACTTGATCCTGAAGATGTACCTCTTATGTGTAAGAGATATGTGGGGATAAAGCTTGATCTGTTTGAGGATGTGTGTAACATATTCCATCATCTATCCTCTTTGATAACATTGACTTTTTCTGGTTAGTATCGCCAGAGTATGTCAAGATCCGGTTGGATTTACTGCCAACAGTAAATGTTGTCAGGGATGCCTGACCTTCGTCAATGTGTGAATCAACGGCTGAAACTCTGTGGGTAGATTGTCAGGGTTGCTTGACCTCCACTGTCGTGTAGATCATCGGAGCATTGCGTTGTGACCCCCGCCGGGGTTATACTGGGGAATACGAGCAGTCGGGTGTGAAAACCTTGAATAGCTCTAGAGCTATTATAGGTTTAATCGTTATCGGCTGAAATAACGTCAAGGCTGCTTGACCTTCGCTGATTTGTGTGTCAACGGATGAGCATGCGTTGTTACTCCCGCCGGTGATATAAGTTGTAACGACCTAGAGTTGGCGGCATCGGACCTGTATAAGGTATTGCCGTATGTGATTTGTGACAACTGAGATCATCGGCTGGGTATACCTTGTGTTCAGGTGACTACCAATGAGTGATGTACCGATTCAAAGTCTCATCTGAGAAGACCAGGATTGTATGATGTTTTGCTCAATCACGTGGCATCTTTATTCTCAATTTAACCTTTCTAGTCCGCAAGAACTCCTTTGCAACTCGAACTAGACTGAGCCGGAGGGGTGGGACCCATATAGGGGTGCTGCAAAGTGCACTCTTTGCAGTAGCGCAGTAAGCTTTCTGACAATCGCGAATGATAAATTCCAGCAGGTTGGTCTCACAAGTCACTTTAACCTTGTCGCGTGAAGGAAAATCCATGAGCCTCTTTTAGATCTACTGAGTTCGGGCAACTTTCTACAAATTCTGTCACCGTACAAGTGTTCTACACTATCCTGGTAACGTATGCATGTATTTTTTCCAGTTTTTATCCGTTGGATTGTGAGTTATCGCATGAAATGCATCTAAACACATAGTAGTGATTATGTATGCACAAATGACTTGATAAAAAATATTCAACATAGTAAATGTTAGTATTAAACCATGCTGAACATAATGATGTGAAAAAATTTGCCTTTTGAGACAGTCAAATTGGCACCTTTTTCTGCTATTTTTTGTTCTATTTTGAGGTCCAATGAGCAAAAGGCAGCAAGGCAAAGTACTCCTAGTATTGAGGTTGACCTTATGCATGATGATTTTGATTTTTAATGCATATATTATGTATATGACTTTGGGATAGGTGTGCTACTGAATGGCCACCTAGACATGCCTATGTTCATGTGGATAGTCCTATTTTTAAAGGGGACTATGGCAAAAAAATTTCAAATGTAGGCATTGGGTAGTCATGTATTTTAACTCTATTGTATGTTAAAGTAAATGCATGCATGAATATAGTCATAAATGCATTTTGGAAATCTCCAGGAAAGGAAATACCACACCCTTTCTGAGGTGGTTTGGAGACTTGTTGTCCAGCTATCATGGATCTGGATTAGCCGAGCAGTTCTCACAGGACCACTTCTGGCATACGGCGAAGGGCTTCCGAAGTGCCTCGTCCCCGTTCTGTCAGACAGCCTCGTTGGTTGGTGGAGGCCATGATTCGTCATGTCCGGGTAGATGTGTCAGATGTTGAGGACGAGGAGGCGAATATTCCGATTGAGGATACCGCTCCTGCTGCACATGTCCCTCGTAGGGAGCTTTCGAGTATTCAGGTGGAAAACCAAGAGTTACTGGGTGATTTGAGTAGACATACATCGATGTACTTGTATGCTAACGAGGTATGGCATTAGACTTTGATCTTCCTTCTTTCCTATTGATGAGGATTAAATGGTTTTGATGTTGATCTGCATTTCATGTAGGTTCCTAGTTTTACACAGCCTCAAGGGAACTGGTTCAGCATTCACTCCATGTACCAGGCACTTCATCCTGACTATAGAGCGGTAGTGCATGAGTGGGGATTCGAGGCATTCTTCTCCATCCTTCCCCCCGTCGTTGTCCTGGGGTTACCTCGTGGCATTGTCTCGAGCGATGGTTTCATCGGACTCGATCACTCCATCTATTTGGATTGCGAGGTGATGATGGCGACGCTATGGATTGGCGATTTATCACGGTGTATGGAGTTTGGAGGGGAGCCGGTGACTTGCATGGTGAATATTACCCCCCTACCGCCGCCGATCCTTATTAGGAGTTCCTACGTGAGGCGCTCAAAGCGGGATCGTCTGTTCGGGTCCTTTGAGCGTAGATGCTTATGAGTGGGCTTTTGAGTGAGCCCATGCTTGATGATGTCGAGAATCGGGGATCGCGTTCTCATAAATGATTGTTCCGATGATCATTTGAGGCTACTTCATAGCGTATAACTCTTCTATGGTATCCTTTGCTTTGATCGATTGCCACACGTGATGTGGGATGTATTGGAGAGTATGATTGGGGCTCCTATACCTTTCGCTTATTTCCTCCGGGACATGCGCGATGCGCTCGCGAGTGGTTTTACCGAGGTTTGGCTAGGATTTTACCCATTTCTGTGGTGAGTATTTCTCTTGTCTTTTCCCATTTATAGGTTAAGAGTGTTTACTGATAGCAGATGTTTTGCTATTGTGTTGGCAGTTTTGGGCCTATGAGAGGCTCCCGTGTTTGTGACCTGTGAGTGTGTTAGGTTTAGATACCTATCCACGAGGACGACGATGGCACCATTTTATTTTGTCGGAGGTCCCTGTAGCTGAGGGATTCACTCTTTCGCCAGTATCAAATTGGAGTTCTTGATAACCTGATACCATTACATGGATTCCCTATTCAGGGGAACATTTGACCATCGGCTTTGAGGATGGACACCCGACTGGAGTCGAGTATTTGATTTCCACCAGGAGAGTTCCTCTCTTCACAGATGGAGGCTAGGAGCTCTATTTAGGAGAGCGTGCTATTAGGAGCACCACAGGGGAGATCCGTATACCGATCTTGCCTCCTGTCAGGCGTCATTGGCCCGTATCACAGTCACCCGTCACTGATATCTCATTGTTGGGGGTTGACAGTTTTGCATTATCAGAGGGTCCATGTACTCAAGAGATGTTCCAGCGTTGGCGTTTATGGGGGATATAGTTCCAGGATCCTTGATGATGACGAATTGGGTAGCTTGTGTCCGAGCTCCGACTCATATGACCCAGATTGATAGTTTGACTCGGCAGTTGGACTGTGCATATATTTATCCCAAGCATTTGGGCGAGAGATCCGCAGCGGCGGAGTCATTTGTTGTTCCTTCTAGCTCGGTAGCGGCCCCTCGAGGCGACCCATTCGGTTTTGCCGGCGCAGATCCTCCTCTTTATAGGCCTGACATCCCTGTTGATAGAGATCCAGTGACTCAGGAGGAGTTACATCAGGTGGACAGGATTGATGATGTGGACATCGACACCATGGTCTTCTTCTGATGTGTATTCTCGTTATATCTTTTGATAGGCCTCTATTAGATATTGGGTGGTTGTTCCCCATTCTCGCTATATCTTTTGATAGGCCTCTGTTAGTAGTAGGGCGGCTATGCCCCATTTCCCTATATTTGTAGCTATACAGAGCTGATGTATTAGATGATGATATACTTAGGAATGTATGCACCGTTTTTTCCATTCCCTATATCATATTGCCATCCATTATCTGTTATGCATGTATCATGTTATGCATATGTATGTATGTCCAGAGATATTTAGCGTTGACCCCTGGATGGTCTTATGACATGGCCCGTACAGATGTCTTCTTCGACAGTTAGCCGTATAGATCATACCCCACCATCAGTGGTGGTACTGGGTATGCGATCGTGGTATGATAGCATGTCACCACCAGATGGGGTGATCAGTAGATCGATTACTTCTGAGATACCATGATTTTATTGATGTTTCAGGTTCCCGTAGGGTTTGTAGACGGGATGCTAGAGCATTGGCTACCGGATAGGCTGGTATTTCGATTTGGTACCCATGAGTTGACTCCTACTTTGGAGAAGAATGCACGTTTGATGAAGCTGCCTTTAGATAGACCTTGCGTGAATCTGGCTTTAGGAGATATGAGTAGACGATTCATGACTCTCACAGGATTACGGCGCAGAGTAGTGCAGGACGAGTTGACATCTAGCCACGTGATATCCCAGCGTTTTCTGTACGACAGATTTGGCTCGGAGGATAGCTATTCATGACATTCCAGGGATTTCACCGCACCAAAGGACCATTGGCGTTTGGCCAGAGTTGATGTACTGTTGCTGTGCGTACTGTCGTATGTCTATATGCCACGATACATGGACGTGATAGACATTGGTGTCATCATAGCTGTGAGAGCTCTTAGAGAGGGTCGTACCATTGTACCTATGATTGTAGTAGAGACCCTGCGGTCAACGTCCTATTGTTGCACTTATCCTACAGGAGTGTTCATTGGGAGTTCGGTCATGCTGTATGTGTAGTTTATGTCACACTTGAGACCGGTTGGTACCCTTAGACAGCATGGGTATTGGTTCACCCATGGTGCAGCCATGTCATACTCCTTTCGGTCGTCGGAGTGTATAGACGCTCTGTCTTGGTCCGCATTTTTGGCAGATATCAGCGATCCATTCAGCATATTACCGTGCTCGGGGCTTTGCTCACCATACAGCTTCATTACTCATTCTCCAGGCATGGACTTCCTCCCTCTGGCTGGCTTGAGAGGCGTGCCTACTTATCACCCATTGGCCGTGATGTCGCAGTTCGACCAGTTCCAGGATTTTCATCCTTTCGATGGGGCGATAGGTCAGTGTTCAGCTTCTCGATATCTCTCAGCAGAGGACCGATCCCGGGTGTATGCTTGTTGGGATGAGCATGAGATAGCTTCTTTTTCTGTCAGTCATCCAGGTTGTTCTGCAGAGTATTCCGCATTGATGGAGACAGAGATTTTGTCGGCTGCAGCAGTATCTACAGTACTGGATAGCGAGTCAGACGATGTATAGCCCATGGAGGACATCAATACCTACATCGAGGAGGAGCCCGCTGCTGGGTTGCCAGCATTTCTTCCGGATTCTCCTAGTACCAAGATCTTGTTGTGATTCAAAGACTTAAGACAAAGACTTAGAGCAGAGTCTTCATCTGATGACCTTTGAGAGAGATCAGGCTCGATCTATGATGTTGACTGCCCTTGATGGGAGAGACGCATCTCTATTAGAGAGAGACGAGGCATTAAATCGCAGAGAAGCCACTGTTGTTGAGCGGGATGAGGCCATATCAGCCAGAGACGCAGTGATAGTTGAGTGGGATAGTACTATATCTGCCCGGGATGTAGCCGTCATAGATAGTACTGCCGTGAGATCCCTTACCACCGGCATGATTGCAAAAATGAGCACATATATTGATGATCATATGGTCACCATGAAGATGGCTTCAGATCTGTTGGGTCATGTGGATATTCTCGTACAGGAGACCACAGCTTCGCCTCATTCTTCTGAGAGGGACGCCATGTTTGGCTTGTTAGCTCGCATATATCCTAACTTGTAGATGAGCTTGTATTTACCTGCACAGACTAGCTTAGCCATTTTGTCATGTACAGCTTACATTGCGTATATAAACAAACATTATATATATGCGAGAGAAATATATTTTTGATCACTTCCCTTTTGATATGCTCAATACTTGCTTGATATTTTACTGCGCTTTGCTGTGGGCTTGTGATCTTAATGTATCGAATTCCTCCTGGGTGGATGGACATTGAGTTATCTACGGATAGTTCAGAATGGATAATCGAAATTTGTATGTATCCCTACCATCTTTGGTGTCTTGGGATTTGGTTTACGAATGGAAATGTGGAGAGGAGTGTGGCGTTCCTCTCTGAGATTGACCGCACCACAGATGGTCGCCAGTACTTCTATTTAGGAGAAGCCTAGTTAATTCCACCTCTTATGGATTGGTGTTGCTCTTCGAGGTATGACCGTAGCTTAGATGGTCACCGAATCTCCTACTTGGGAGGAGTTCAGGTAATTCCATCCCTTTGGTCTGAAGCCAAATGAAATGTAGTGGATTGAAGAATGATTCCAGTACCAACTAACAAGGGATTGTTTTTAGGTGTGGGATGAGACCGCACCATGAATGGCTGCCTACGTACTCCTATTGAAGAGGAGATCAGGTCTGCGTAGTTCAAGCCTGGTGTAAGAGGTTCAACGTTGTGTATGGCTAAAATGGTGTTGGAATGTTTTTTTTGTTATTTTTGTTAGGAGAAGATGGTAGAAATGTTTTTGTTGTTTTTGTTTTATTGCGACCGGGCTATATGACATGGTTGCCTACGTACTCCTATTGAAGAGGAGATCAGGTCGACGTAGTTCGTCCCTCAGGGCGAGACGAAAGGCGTAATCCCATGTGCAGGTCAGAATGCGGGGAGGAGAAAGTTTAATCCTAGGTTAAGGATAAACTGCAGGTATGAGAAGTTTGATCCCATGGATGGGTAGCCAAACTGCAAGTGCGAGAGGTTCAATCCGCGATGGGATAACCTAAGTCGTAGGAACGCAAAGGAGAGCCAGGCTGCTGGCTTGAAATGTATGTCTCCCTGAGGGGCAAAGTGTAGGAAAGTTATAGGTGGTAAAGGGTTAAAGAACCGGAATGACTGGTGATCTGATGGTTCTGCATCAGGGTGTTTGCAAATTACTTCAGACATAGTACCATTTAACGGCGTCTGAGTTGATGAGTTGTGGAAATTCATCATCGTCCATTTCTTGCAATCTGAGAGCGCCTCCTGTCAATAATTCTTTGACAACAAACGGGCCTTCCCAGTTAGGAGCGAATTTTCCCTTAGATTGATCTTGGTTTTCAAGAATCTTCTTCAAAACCAAGTCATGTTGTTTAAACTGCCATAGCCGGACCTTTTTGTTGTAGGATCGGGCGATCCTTTGCTGATATAACTGACCATGGAAGATAGCCGCGGTTCGCCTTTCCTCTATTAGAGACAATTGGTGATACCTGTCTTGTACCCATTGGTCTTCATCCAGCTGAGCGTCTATTAACACTCTGAGGGATTCCATTTCAACTTCTATGGGGAGCACTGCTTCTATCCCATAGGTTAATGCGTAAGGGGTTGCCCCAGTGGAAGTACGCATTGAGGTTCTGTAGGCTAACAGAGTCAGAGGCAATAGGTCAGGTCAATCTTTGTGGTTGGCGGACATCTTTTGCCGCTTCAACTGCACCATTCATCTTTGTGGTTTAAGTGTTGTCTATTTACTGTTTTGTAGCAGTGAACCCTGGGGAAGGAGGTTGCCTCTACCCACTTGGTGAAGTAGTCGATCATGGTGAAGATAAATCGATGTCCATTACTGGCTTTAGGCTCAATGGGCCCGATAACGTCCATTCCCCACATTGAGAAGGGCCAAGGTGAACTCATATTGTGGAGTTCCCGTGGAGGGGCGTGTATAGCATTCTCATGAATCTGGCACTGATAGCATCTCCTGACGTGGTCATTGCAATCAGCTTTGAGAGATAACCAATAATGTCCCGTCCTGAGGACTTTTTTGCTAAGGAGGGAGCCACTCATGTGGGGGCCATAGACTCCACCATGGATTTCATCCATAAGCCTTTGGGCTTGATCTTTGTCTAAACATCTGAGGAGACCTAGTCCTGCATCTCTTTTGTAGAGTGCATCTCCACTCAGGTAGAATTTCATAGCAAGTCTATGGATCCGCCTTTTCTCAGTCGGGCTCGCCTCAGCGGGTGTAGATCCATCTCGTAGATATTCCTTGATATGCTGATACCAAGGATGTTGGATGGGAGGTAGCTCATCCGATACTTCTCCAACGTAATTCCATAGGTGGGACCTCATGCAGGAAATTGTGACGCGGCAAGTGTTCCTTATTCGATATGCTAATCAAGGAGGCCAAAGTTGCTAATGTGTTCGCAAAGTCATTCCTATTACGAAGAATGTGTAGAAAGGAGATTTCTTGAACTCCAAAGCCATCTTCAAAACACCGCCAATGGTAAGGCAAAGAAATGTAGTTCCTTGGTTTGATAGATTCCGAGTGGATTATTCGATTACCAACTCCAAATCTCCAAAGGCAGGTTAATCACTGCGATGCGATTGAAGCAGGCAAGTTTTAGCCCCATGTGATAGCCTTCATACTCATTAGTATTGTTGGTGCCGACAAACTATAATTTGAAGCAACGGATATCGCTGCTCTCCTGATCGATACTAGAATCGCTCCAGCTCCGTAACCTTCCATATTAATGTACTCCATCAAAATACATCTTCCATGATTATACAGTATCGCACGATGATGGTGTTCTTTGCCGATTATTACTCCTTCATCAGGGAAATATGTTTCTAAGGGTTTGAAATCCCCTGAAGGTGCGGCGGCCAGTTGATCCGCAATTCCTTGACCATAGATGGACTTTTGAGTCACATATACGATGTCAAATTGTTGTAGGATCAACTGTCATCTGGATAGCCGGCAATTTAATATAGGTTTGTTGAACACGTACTTGAGAGGATCCACGCGGGATATGAGATGGGTTGTGTGACCATGGAGGTAATGTTGTAACCTCATGGAAGCCCATGCTAAAGTACAACACGTCTTTTCGATCAGAGTGTAATTGTGTTCACTACTGCTGAACCTTTTGCTGAGGTAATAGATAGCTCGTTATTGGCTTCTATCGTCTTTCTGTCCCAGCATGCAGCCCAAGGCATTGTCACTTATGGACATGTACATGAACAGGGGAACATCATCCCTGGGTGGTACCAAGACGGGAGCTTTGATTAGCTGTTTCTTGATGGTAAGGAAGGCATTTTGACACTCATCATTCCATTTCATGGAGGAGTTCTTCCTTAATAGCTTGAAGATTGGCTCACAGGTTGCTGTGAGTTGGGAGATAAACCTGCTAATGAAGTTGATTCTTCCCAAAAATCCCTGTATTTCCTTCTCTGTCTGAGGAATGGGCATTTCCGTGATGGCTTGGATTTTGGCAGGATCCAGCTCCATCCCTTTGTGGCTGACTAGAAATCCTAGCAACTTGCCTGATTTAACACCAAAGGCGCATTTAGCTGGATTCAACTTTAAGTTGTACTTACGCAACCTGTTGAACAACTTTCTGAGATGGTCTATATGGTCATCCTCCTTCCGGGACTTGACAATGATGTCATCCACGTAGACCTCGATCTCTTTATGCATTAAGTCGTGGAAAAGAGCCATCATAGCTTGTTGATAGGTCACTCCGGCATTGATGAGGCCGAATGACAACCGTCTATAGCAAAAAGTTCCCCAAGGCGTGATGAAAGCAGTTTTCTCATGATCTTCCTCAGCAACCATGATCTGATGATACCTCGCAAAGTAATCAGCAAAGGGGTACATGTCCTATTGCACAGTATTGTCAATGAGAATGTGGATAAATGGAACGGGAAAGCTATCTTTTAAGCAAGCCTTGTTCAAGTCCCGGTAATCCACGCAAACTCGCACCTTCCCTCCAAGTTTAGGCATGGGCACAATGTTGGATATCCACTCAGGATATGTAGACACCATTATGATGTCAGCTTGAAATTGTTTCACAATTTCTTCTACACCTTTAAACTCCATTCAGGTTTCAATCGCCTGAGTTTTTGCTTGAATGGCTTAAATCCCTCTTTAATGGGAAGGCGATGAAGGACAATGTCAGTGGACAAACCCACCACGTCTACATGAGACCGTGCAAACACATCCTGGAATTGGGTTAATAGCGTAACCATGTCATTCCGTTGGTTTGGGGTAAGGTCTGAACCAATCTGGGGCTTTCTAAGGTTCCGAGATTGAAAGAAGTGGATTGATCATGGTTGGGTTTAGGTTTGTCTTTGAAACATTCTTAAATTTCTAGAGGCACCTCAATGGCATCCGGTATATCCATCAAGGCTGAATTCATCTCCACATCAAAGGTACAATCCTTGTGGAGAAGAGGCATCGACGTAATCTACAGCACATCTAAATTCAGAGTCCTGAAACAAAATATGCTTTCACTTAGTATATATGAAATGTGTTGATTATACATAGTGTTAGCATATACTAGCAAAATAAACTGCTAATACTGTACAGAAAAGTAAGCAATTATTATATCTACAGGGCAGAAAGAGTTTCTGCCCACTTTACCCTTGACGACCAATGCAAGGAATGTTGTTCTAATTGGCAAGAGCAAAGTCCGGGTGGACCACAGTGATGGAGGGATTGTCATCATCCTCCCTATCCCGAATGATGGCCATTACGTCTGGGCAATCATCATCTGGGGTGTATCTGTTGGTATGTTCATCATGAACGATGATGCGTATACCGGACATAATCTGTATGACGTCTTGCTTGATTCTTCGTTCCTTTTCTTCCACTACGGGATTTGGAACAAAGATTTCTTTCTCTTTCACCGGTACCGGCTTGGGAAATAACATAGCCATTACATTGGCTGGCACCTTTATAGGAGGTTGTGCGAACTCAGAGTTTGAAGGCGAAGATAAATGCCACATGGTTGAAGCTAAAGGAATCTGCTGACGTTTATGAGGATTCCTATGACTAGAACTGGCAGAATAGCCTAGCCCAAAGCTTTTCTAGTTTGCCTGGTCAAGCGAATTGGATATTTGATACCCTGGCAATCTTTACCCAATCCTTGTCCCGGCTTATGACCTAATGACATCATTTCTTAAGTAGCCGACATTACCTCGGCAGAAATCTTGGGTTCGGGCAATGGCGCTCCAATAGCATGGTATTGGGTATTGCTTATTTCCAAAGCATGAAAATTGACTGGTTCAACATCCGCATTGGCATTGATGAACGGTATATCCCCGTGTTGAGGATACTCTGGTTCAGCGTTGACCGTGACCAGGTTATTATTGATAAGGTATTTCAATTGTTGATGAAGGGTGGAGGGGACTGCCCCAGCCATGTGAATCCATGGTCGTCCCAAGAGAAGGTTGTATCCCGAATCTATTTTGAGCATATGGAAAGATACGCAGAATGTGTGAGGACCAATTTCGATTGGCAGCTCAATTACTCCGACCAAATTTCGCCGGGCTCCATCAAAAGCTTTGATGATAGTATGGCTACTCCGAATTCGGTTGAGATTGATATTCATCTTCACCAAGGTAGCGTAGGGGCAGATATTCAGAGAGGAACCTCCATCTATTAAGACTCCAGCTACCATATATCCGGAGGACAAGACCGTAATGTGCAATGGCTTGCAATGACCGGTCCCTTCGAGCGGTATGTCATCATCAGTGAAGGATATCACATTGTTGTTGAAAATGTGGTCAACCAGATGTTGAAATTTTTCCGTATCCACTGATGTTGGGAGATAGGCTTCTTCTAAAACCTTTAACAAGACCTTCCAGTGATTCTCGGAAGTTAGGACCAAGTCCAAAATTGATATTTGTTGTGGTGATTCTTTCAAGCTTAAAACCACCGTAGCTTCATTATGACCCACAGCGCGGAGGAATTTTTCAATCTTCTCCATAGGTATTTTCCCCTTTGATTTGGTGGTGGGCTTCATCACCCGGTGGGGAAGATATAGTGGATTTTCTTTCGACACTGTAGCAGTTATATGTGAGGTGGATCCTTCACCTTCTCCATAATTCCATGAAACTGTGCGCAAGCTAACAATAGGATATTGTGCTCTGCACAACAAGTTGATTGGCTTGGGAGCGGCCACTTTCAAAGGATTGTTGCCTCCCTTGAGTTGAATTATTGGCGTTGTGAGTAATGTATTAATCCCATCAGTTTCAGTGGATATGACTGCTACCACACTTTTTCACTTAGTAGGGCCTGCATTCTCAATTACACGTAACACAGTATCGTCGTCCGCTAGGCGCAAGACACCACTATCGATTAGATTTTGAATAAGGTGGCGGAGTGCCCAGCATTCTTCTGTGTTGTGACCGCGAGACTGGGAATGATATTGACACACTCCATCAGAGTTGTACCATCCTGAACGGGGGTTGATTGGAGGTAGAAGGGAACTGATCCTTCCTTCATTGATTAACATATGAAGGATTTCCTCCATAGGTTGGCCCAGATAGGTGAATTCCCTTTTGTTGGCGAAATCCCGACGGGCTTTGGCATTTGCTCTCTTTGTCACTTTGTCTTCCAGCATTTCAATTTCTGAAAGTGACGCGGGAATATTCATGACAATAGGTAGGAGACTGGCATGCTCCTGGATGATTAACTGACAAGTAACTTGATGCTGATAAGTCACCAGTTCCGCCAATTTCTCAATTTATTTGCAGAGAGCTTTCATCTTTCGTTCCATTGTGAACTGGAACTTGGCATAATCCAATTTATCATCACCGTCTTTGAGGGCCTGGGAAGATTCACAGCTGAAATTGGAACTCTGTCTATTGTTCCAATTAATCATGTTGACCTCTTCTTCTTTGTGTTGAGGAATAGGGTTGTCTTGAACATGAGGTTTATCTGGTTTGGTGACCATGATCTCTCCGTTGTCTATCAGGTCCTGGATCTTGTGTTTCAAGGCCCAACAATCCTCGAGTATCATGTCCAGTGCCCCAAGATGATAAGCACATTTCTAAAGATTGAAACCCCGTCCATTAGGAAATGGGTGGTGGAAGAAGATGCTGTAATTTTCTTCTCGTGTTGTTAGAAGATTTAAAATGTTCTCGAGGGTATCCCCTAAGGGTGTAAACACTCGAGGGCGTTTGACTTCTCCACCTTTTGGTATTGGAGGGTTTACAGACTGTGCTTGAAAAGGAGTGTAGTTTCTCGTTTGAATAGGCATGTTCTGATTACCTTTTTGCCCCTGTAATATCAGGGAAACATCTTCTTCTTTCTTTTTATGACCCTCTGGGGGTTGTTCCCATAATTTACAGATTGGATGTGATCAAGAATGACTTTGAGTGCAATTTAGGTCTTGAATCTCTCGGACTTCAATCCCATCTCACCATCTCCCCATGTTTGACCATTTCAGAAAATGGTTTGTCGAAGGCCGGCTAAAACTCTCTCGTAGAAGGAGCTTCTTGTATGTCTCATAAAGTCATGACCATTTTCGATTACATCATGGAAGGACTAACTTGGGTAGCAAAGGCGTCTCCACCTTTGAGCATACTCTCTGAAAGACTCGTTAGACTATTTCTTGATCTTGGTAATTTGATACCGATCAGGAGCTATCTGATTTTGAAAGCTGTATTGAGTGAGGAAAGCATGTGCTAGCTCTTCCCAGCTATGGATCTTTGAATTGTCTAATCTTGTGTACCACGACCGGGCTTCTTCGGTTAGACTTTTTTGGAACAATTGCATTCTAAGCTTTTCGTCTTCTGCATAAGATCCAAGTTCTCCAATAAACACCTTTAAATGTGTGTAAGGATCTCCTAACTCATCATATTTTTCAAAGTCAGGAGTTTTAAATTTTTGGACCCTGATTAGACTGGTGTAATTCTTTGAGTAGAACAACAAAATCTGTAATTTTTTTGCTTAATCCATTGAATTCTTTTTGAGGCTGGATTAAGTTGATTCGAAATGGATGACAACATATGACATGATTATTTGTAGGCTGTTGCCTTTTTGGACTTTGAACGGGTAGTAGGTCTGATTGATTCCCTGCGAAATACTTGCATAGTTTAGTCTTTAGGGAATGTGTATAATAACATGTTATGTAATGTGTCTTTTTTTTTAGGAATTTTATCCTGCAAAACGGATGTCAGCTGTTTGTAGCATGTTTTAAAATATGTATGTGTACACATTTCTTCATATTTCTCATTACATGGAGATAGATATGGAATGTAATTTCAAGTAATTGTGTTTACAAGTAATTTGAAATGAGAGCATGAAAAGACTTTCCTCTGTTTTGGGTTTATCAGAGGCTGACCTATCTTAGGTTACTCTCGCGGCTTTTTGGCATGAAGGTTCCCAAATCATCGCAATCTACTTGACGGGAAGTTAATCCGGTCTTTCAACTGGAGCGAATTTTGGTGGTGCCTTTCACGAGCCTCGGAGAATTAGTCTTCTCACGAGTCCAAAGAATCAAACAAGCGACGGATAGCCTCTGGTGGAAGGACCACATAACATACATTCACATACATTGCGTCTCACCGTATGAAAATGATGTCATGTGTGAAGCACTAATATCACAAGCAGATATGGTGCGAAGCACTAATATCACAAGCAGTTATGGTGTGAAGCACTAAGTGCAATAAAGAAATGCATTCGTACACATTCATCAAAATATAAACGCAACATCCACACACAAGCAGATAACAGTTTTGAAAAGATTGATATAGCGACTTAAGTCCTCTTACTGGAGTCCCCAGCAGAGTCGCCACATGTCGACGTCGGGATTTTTGGATGTCCCTTTCCGTTAATTGTTTTTTGGTGTTCTCATTTTAGGTGAGATTTTTTTGAAAAAAAACAAGTGAAAAAGGTCCGACATGTATAATGTCGACGATGGACTGTTAAGAGTTGCCAGTTGGTTTTTTAAGTGGTTGTACCAACACAACCGAGAAAAGGTTTGCACATTGACCCAGTGATGTGACACTGCTAAACGGGTCGGTGAAATCGAGATTAATTAGGGTCCAGGGACTTGGTTATGCAGGGGGGAGGTGTTAGGCACCCCCCGACATTCGTGTTACCACGGTAACCGCCTCTTTTCAAGAAACTATTATCTGAATATGTGTGTGTGTGTGTGTGTGAGTCAATGTGCTGTTATTTGGAAGTAGTGCGAGGCCTCGTTCGCACCTATATACACAGGGTTTGAATTTATGTAAAAATTTAATTTTAAGCAAGATATGGCAGTGATGTTTTATAAAAGAGGTTTTTCAAACCCTGATGCTCAATAGTAATTAAGACCTTTTACACTCCTATTTTATTAAGTGTGTGGCTTGATTGATTTTTATTTGATAGATGCGAGGCATCCGTGCGAAAATAATGTACAAAATAATGCCGACTTCCTCGTGGGTATGGAAACCATCTGAGGAAATTCAGACACCGCATAATAATTTATAACCTGCTCATAGCTGAATATGTCCATCACGGGAACCGAATCTATATTCAATGGGATGAATCTGTGATCACATGATTCCTAGGCGCACAGAATACTGCAATTTATATGAAAGCAATAAGTAAGTATATATATAAAAGCCGTAAATATATATATACAGACATGATCACCAACCACGAAGCACCTCCATGGGGGATCAGAAAATGTAAATAAAGCTATTAAAAGCTATCAACCGCCACGGAGGAAACTCCAGGCAGGATAAAACGTAAATAAAGTTGTAAATACGGTCAACCGCCACGAAGGGAACTCCAGGCGGGACAAAATAAAAATAAAGTTATAAAAGCGATCAACTGCCTCGAAGGAAACTCCAGGAAGGAAGAAAAAAAAATTTATATATATATATATATATATATATATTCGCAAAAGAAATAAACGCATCGGATGTAAAATCCAGGCTCATCGAACGAGTTCGACAACAGTTCATATATATATATATATATATATATATATATATATATATAAAGTTTAGTAAACGCACTGGGATGTAAAATCGGGCTCATTGAGCGAGTTCGACAAATATTCATATATATATATATATATATATATATATATATATATATATATATATATATATATATATATATATATTAAAGCAAGTAAACGCACCGGATGTAAAATCCAGGCTCATCGAATGAAGTCCGACCACAGTTAATATATATATATATATATATATATATATATATATATATATATATATATATATATATATATATATATACAAAAAGCAAGTAAACGCCTGCATCAAGTTCAGGCTCATCGAGGCATAACTCGATAATGTTAGTCAATATATATGTAAATATATATATATACTATATATATATAGACTAAAATGAAACCACGGACCGAAGTCCGGGCAAAAACAAGTAACACGACTCTCAATGTGTAGAAGGGTGTGTGCAGAGATGAAGAGAAAGACTCTAAAGTGTGTGAGAAGGCTTACAGCTGAATGCCAAAGAAGACTTTTATATCTTTAGAGTGGGTAAACACTGACTTTTGTAGATACAAAAGGGCTATATATGAGCTCACAAGTGTTTAAAATGGAAAAGTACACTGCATGGGGTGAGTGCAGAGTAAATTGGGCAGGGCTTCCTCGCCTTTTCCTCTTGCAAAATGGGCAGCCCAAGCCCTCTATTTATAGGCAATTTAGCCGCAGGTGTACCAGAGGCAACCCAGGTGGGACCGGGTTTTTCGAGTCAGGTCGTCTCGAAGTACGTGCACTCGGGCACTGTAATGTCCACTCGAACTTTACGAAGTACAATTCGGGCATCCGTTTGAGGTATATAGGACCTATTTTGGACTGCCTTTGTCGAGAATTGTACGATGGCATGGGACTAGAGTTTGTACGAGGTCATTGAAGATGGGACGATGCCCTCCGCTCTTCAAGCTTCAACTTTCATCCGTTACCTCGCACAATAGTCACTCGGGATTAGTTAGTCTTGTGGGACATTGTTGCATAGAGATGTTAAGACGACGTGACGTGGCATCGTGTTAACGAGATGACGATGTTGCCCCTCACCGGTGTTATCACGGATTCAATGATCAAGAGATGTTGCTCGACTTTCTTTGAGATTGAAATTGCTGCAATTGTTGAAGGTCCTCATTGTCACCTTTGAGGTGTCCTTATCTTCCCGATGTTATTGCTGGGTTGGTACAGTGCATCTCGTTGTGAGCGCCGAGATTGAAGCTGGTTGCATTTGAAACAAGCATTTTTGGGTTATCATTGAAACCGCATTCTTGGGGTTATCACCAAGGTTGGGGGCTATTCCATGGTTGGGACCGAGGACCGGATATCTCGGGGTTATCTCGAGAGATTAATCGGTCTTCTCGGTGTGTGTTACGGTATTGTATCGGCGAGGCCTCGGGGTTACATCCGAGGTTGAAATTATTACTCCAGTTGCGATCCGAGGTTGATCTTTGAACTTTCGGTAGTATCCGGTATGGATTTGGATTGTCTTTCACAGTTCCCTCTTAAAAGATGAATCTGTCCTCCTGCAATGTTAGTGACAGTAGTACAGAAAATTTCAAGTGTCTACAGTCTGGGTTGCCAAAACTTAGATCAATATCATTTTGATGCTCGAAATTAAAGTTTTTAGAAACTGTTCTTGAACCTTCATATGATGTCTGACAAGCAAATGTCAGACACTGTAGATCCTTCTATGTTTCTAGTTTGTTGTGTTTTATGTTATATATTTGTTCTTCGCTATGTGGACTATGATCTGGGACTTGAATTAAGTCTAGATCATGTTTAGATTACAAGTTATGAGTGGACAAAGTCAGTTGACCGACAACGAAAACTGAAAATCTGGGCAGCCCAGAATTTTCCAGAAAGTCTGACAAGGTTTTCAAGGCCATAGATCTTGTAGTGTGATAGCATTTTAGCCATGTTGTTTTTTGGTTGTTGTATTCTGGTATGTAGACTACATATTAAAGTCACCATATCACTTATATCTTACATAGAAGCAAAGTTATGGCTGGTCAAACAACCGTTGACCATAAGCCTGATGAACTTTTCTGGAAAACCCAGAAAGTTCAAGAACAACTTCTGACCATATGTTTGACCGGCCCAGATCTTGTGTAGGAGATGTTGTTATGCTGCTCTGAAGCTATATAATTGTACTATGACATCATGACTAATGTAGGGACCATTAGATATCACAAAACAAACCTAGATTCCAAGATATGAGGCTTCAAAGTAAGGCCTAGCAACTGTTCTTCATTTCTAGAAAACCCAGAAATAAAGAATAGCTCTGACATGATTTTTGATGGTTTAGATCTCTTAGTGGTGAAATGTTTTGGCCATAAACTTAATATTTAGTTGTAGTTTTGCACTTATACTACAATCTAAACACTTTATCCAGCACAGAACACCACGAGAACTAGGATGAAATGTTGGTCAAACCTACCTAATTGTCTACTGACATGCATTTCTGGGCAGGCTCAAGAACAAGCCAAGAACACCTATAGTAATTTCGGAAAATAATTATTTTTATTAAATAAACCGAATATAATGGTTTTTAATTATTAAAAATGCATAATAAATTCCAAAAAATTATTTTAAAAGTCGAAAATAGTTTTAATTATTTAAAGTATATTTCATAAATATTTAATATTTTGGAATATAAATGGTATTTAATTTATTTAATTATAATATTTAATAAATTATTTAAAAATGATTTTAATACATGAAAAATCATGAAAAATAATATTATGGTAAAAGAAAATATTTTAAGCTATTTTAGTGACTTTTAATATTTTAGGATGAATTTCATTAATTAATTAATATTAATGATAATAAGTTTATTTCATAAATATATTAAATAAATTGTGGAAAAATAGAATTAATGATTTATAAATCATATAAAAATGATTTAAGTATTATAAAAATATTTTAAGTTATAAAATATAACTTTTGATATTTTGCCATGAAAATATTAATATTTTAATATTAATAGCAATTATCGATAATGAATTTAATTTTAAAAATCATATAAAGGTGGTTTTAAAGTATTAAAAATACTTTGTTAAATTATAAAATATATTATAATATTATGACATGTATTTCATTAATATTTGATAATAAATAAGTATTAATGATAAAGGAATTATGTGGCATTTAATTCATTTAAATATGGTATTAATGATTGAAAATTCAATATAAATAGTAATAATTATTTAAAAATTATTACTAGCTTACGAAAAATATTTTGACTGTTAATAAATTATCTTAGATAATTTTTAAGTGTTAGGCAGAGTTTAATTGAACTTAGACTCGATAAATGTCCGACTTGGCCGTCGGGATGCCAGATTTTTGTCGAATTCAACTCAGACTGCAATAGTTTGACTTGATATCGAGTTTTATGTGTGTTGTAGACTAATAGGGTTATGTGCTATGTGTTTAGGTTATTCTATGTATATCTATATATATAATAGTATTATATTGTGATGATATTATTTTAATATTGGAGATCTATATTACTAATATTAGGTCTTCGAATAAAGCGTTATAAATTGCATAGCTATAATCAACGGTTCAGGCAAGTTAGTTTTTACTTAACTCTACTAACACTACAAAAAAATGGGCCTTTCGCAACGATTTTTCGGGTAACGACTTTATAAGTCGTTCCTAAAAGTATATGTTTAGCAACAAAATGTATCCTTCGTTGCAGATTGTGTCAGGCTTTCACTTTTTGCAACGAAATTCGTAAGTCGTTGCAAAATTTCGTTGCTAATTCATTGGCGGGAAAAATTTTCGTTAGAAATTCGTTGCAAAATTTTCGGCCACTTGCTTTCCTTTCAGCGTGGGCAACGAAAGTTTTTTTGTTGCTAAAAATGGGGTTTTAGCAACGATTGTTCATGCAAAGTCATTGCTAAAAGTCTATGTTTAGCAACGAAACTTGTCCTTGTTGCAGATTGTGTCAGGCTTTTACTTTTGCAACGAAATTCATAAGTAGTTGCAAAATTTTGAAACAAAATTCGTTAGAAATTCGTTGCAAAATTTCTAACCACTTGATTTCTCTTCATCGTGGGCAATGAAAGTTTTTTTGTTGCTATATTTCGTTGCCTAATATAGACCACATTCATTGGCAACAATTTTTATTTTCGTTGCATATTTTATACAACTTTTTGCAACGACTATTAAAATGTTTCCTTAAATTAAGATAATAATAACAATAATAATAATAATAATAATAATAATAATAATAATAATAATAATAATAATAATAACAATAACAATAACAGTAATAATAATAATAATAATAATAATAATAACAACAACAACAATAATAATAATAATAATAATAATAGTCGTCTTTCAAGCCAAAACGAGAGAAAAAGTGTGTTGGTCATTCTTAACATATAGTACTTGATATTATTTAGTAGTATTTTGGAGTCTGAAATTAAATTTTTTTTTTGTTGGCAACTTTATTCAATTCACCTGTCTCTTCGAATCACATGCCAAATTAGTTGAGCATAAAAAGAAAACTATGCTGATGACTTTTAACAAACTTTTTTCTTTAAGATCTCTGTGACTTTGACTGATTGTTCTACAATTTTCGGTATATGCCTTCAGCGACCCTAGTCTAAAGCATTCATGATTTATTCAGCACATAAAACTCAAAACAACATGAATAGTATGTACTTTATCAGCGAAAATGAACACCAGTTATTTATACAGTAGCATGCTAACAATTACCAATTAAGATATAAATTACTAACAATGACAATTTTTTAACTTAAATAAGCTGGGGGTTGAGATGTGGAAGGAACTATCTAGGATCACTGGAACTTTACAACCACACAGGAAATGTCATAAGTGCTCTTCCTTGTAAGTGCCTCTTCGGTAAGGTGTTTTGCATGCTGATCGAGCATCCTTAATCTGTTTGATACAATCCACGGCTTCTTGATTTGACAAAACCTGATACCACATGATAAATGTATTAAACCTGATACCACATGATAAATGTATTAAACCTGATCCAATAATCAAGAACAAAAGATGGTTTTAAAGCAGCCCACATTTATCGATGTTATGCCAATTAACTTAATTCTGAGAATCGCTTTTTGATATCTTGCAAGACTAATCCTTTAGCACTGGCAAATACGGCCACTCCAATTGTTTCCATCTTTCGTAAGTACTCCGTGTAAGCCCCGATCAATTTTCAAACAAAAATTCATTGCAAAATAAAAAACTGAATAAAGAAATCAAATTGTTTCAGAGATGGAATTAAGAAACACTATTACATCTGTGATCTAGAGTAGAATGATTTGCATATGTATGCAACCTTCAAATGTAATTGCTTTTCTGTTATGTAGATACTACACGTGTATCAGAAAATGGAATTACATTAGAGTTGCAAATGTAAGTTGAGCTCTACCAATTAATCAATGAATATTTGAATAAACTTGCAATACATCATTAAAGTGAATACATTTGCAACTCTAGTTTTAATTGCTACTGTCAAATGTAATACTTAATTAGTATTCTTTGAGGTTCCATTCAAATATCATTTCAAGACATGCTTTTGCTTTTCAAGATAAAAATAAACTGGACTTCTTATCAAAATATAATTTCCTTTTTAATTCCCTACTCTAAAATTACCACTACCATCAAAACAACTCTTAAATCACAAATTTTCACTGTATTTTCCCAAATACTTGTAACTTGTGTCAGTGAACACTGCTTAATCTACACTATGCTACTTATGGTAAACCTATAAGAATGCAGAACTATCGGGGGGAGAAGATAATATGGCTAAAAATATTGTAAGAAACATGACAAAGAGTGTGTAGTGTGTGTGTGTGTGGTGAGAGAGAGAGAGAGAGGGAATTACAGATCTAAATCTAAATGGCGATAACATGGTGTAGTTTTAACTCTCTAAAAGATTTGAAGGTCAGGCATAAACTCGATGTAATGCACATCGAGAAGAATATTTGTGATAACATACTTGGGACATTACTAAAGATTGAAGGTAAAAATAAGGACACTTACAAGGCTCGACAAGATTTAGAGGATATGAATATACGTAAAGAACTGCACTTAAGACCACGGGGAGATAAGTTTGACAAGCCACAACCAGCCTTTTCTTTTTCCAAAAAAGAGAGAGATAAATTCTTGTCCTTTATACGATGGCCATCGTCAAATTCCAGCACGGATATGCATCAAATATTCTTTGGATGTGTTAATACAAGTGATAATAGCATGTCGGGATACAAGATGCATGACCGCCATGTACTTTTATTAACGATTAATCCTCTTTGGAGTGCAAGAGGAATCTTAATGACGATGTGGCAACAACATTAACTGAGTTGGGTGCATTCTTTAAAAATCTATGTAGTAGGACACTAAAAGTGGATGACTTAAGAAAAATGGAGAAGGATATTATAATTATCTTATGCAAGATTGAGAGGATTTATCCACCGGCCTTCATTGATATTTGTGTTCACTTGGCTGTTCATCTACCACAAGAAGCAATGTTTACAGGCCCTGTATGCTATTCGTGGATGTATCCAATTGAAAGGTATATAACTATATATTTCTGGTTATCTATGAACTTTATAGTTGTGTAATACTTAATTTCATAATTTTTTTTAAAAGGTATCTATGCACGCTAAAAAAGTACGTAAGGAACAAAGCACATCTAGAAGGATCAATTGCTGAAGGGTATGTCGCAGATGAATGTTTGACATTTTTTTCCTTGTACTTACCACGAAGTGAGAGCAAGTTCAATAAAAAGGATAGTAATCACGATGGAAAAGTTAGAAAAGATGCTCTTTTTCGTCTTTTCTCAAAATGTTAAACCATTAGGTGGTTTTCTTTTGACTATGCTAATTCCAAGGAGATTCAAATGGCTCATTGGTATGTCTTGAATAATTGTGAAGACGTGCAACCTTATATTGAGTAAGTTATACATTTTATCATTAAATTATTCAAATAATTTTTTCTTCATACTATGTTTTTTGTACTAATATTATTCTTGTAGGGAATGTGAAGAGGAATTGAAACTACCTTACCAAAACAACATCGAATTGGAAAAAAGATTTCCTCAGTGGTTTAAAAAGAAGGTAAAATAATATTTCTTCCCCTTTTAAAGTTGTTTGTTGCTATTTGAAAATCAATGATTAATTTAAATTTTTTCCTCTAATAGATTCATCATCTTTGAAATACCGCATCAACTGTCATTAGTGATCAACTATTTGCATTAGCAAGTGGTCCAAATTTACGAGTATGGAAATATAAAGGGTGCATTGTAAATGGAGTAAGGTTTCTTGTCAAAGATCGTGACAATCGTTGGCAAAGCCAAAATAGTGGAATAACATGTGAAGGAGAACACGATGGGAAAAATATCGACTTTTTTGGCTTATTAAATGATATTATCAAAATAGAGTATGGAAAAGGGTATAATATGTTTATATTTTCTTGTGAGTCGTTTGATTTATCTAATCGACGTATGGGTATTAGGAAGGATACACACTTTACAAGTGTAAATGTAAGTAGCACATGGTATAGAAACTACCCATACATATTAGCTTCTCAAGCAAAACAAGTTTTTTTTGTTGATGATTTGAAATTAATTTTAATGGAAAATTGTTCAAAGGTTTAACCACCGACACGAATTTGATGTTCCGGAAGATGAAATGGACGAGATTGAAGAATATACCACTGACAATGTTATTAACCTTTATGATGACTCACCCGATATTAACATTGTTGTTCAAGATTGGGATATAGGGCCAATGAATAGAGATGATGTTGATCCAGAAATAATAAATAATAGTGTCTTAAGACAAAGAACTCAAAAAATTAACATTGAACACAATATCTTATTGGATGGAGACATAGACGATGATGTCGATGAGGATGATTTTGAGGAGGATGAATTCGACGAGGGGTGTAGTGAGGATGATACACCTGTAGATTATCGTAGTGAAGAAGAACAAAGTATGGACGAGGAAGAGAAAGATGATCAGAACTAGAATCAAATAAGGTATGCCTTTCATCTTATCAAAGTTGAAACATTTGAATGATGCTTAATTATTTAGCTTAGTCAGATTATCGTTCTGGTTCTGGTTTAGCTGTTCGAACATCTCATTCTACCGGCTCCTTAGAACAACCTTTGTATGCCCGTTCTAATGCAGTTGGCCGTCCCAATTTAAGAGTCAAGGCAGTTCGTATTATACCTCAAAGCGTAGCTTTGTCACTTGGGCCAAATGCACTTGAATAAAACTTGGTATTATTCTACTTCTTAACTTTGATTTATTGACTTAAATATGTTATTGGTTTATGTTATTACAAATTCTGGTCCTCCAATTTTCTGGAAGCATGATGTTTAAATAATGATGGGTAACAGACCCTTGAGTGGTGTTAGAGTCTGTACCACTGCTGCTTGCTTGCATGAACACTCACCCCGCGACAAGATCGCCAAGTGTCATTACTAGTTAGGGGTCGACTTGAAGGTTATTTTTTTCTAGTTTCCTTCGTTGTTATTAGATTTTTTAATATATTCCTTTCCATGGCACAATTGATAAAAAATGTGATGTGAACACAGGTCCACCTGGTGCTAATTTATTTATCTACCACATTCCTCAAGAATTTAATGATCAAGAGCTTGCAAATGCATTTCAAGCATTAGGTAGGGTCTTGAATTCCAAGATTTTTGTTGACAAAGCAACTGGAGTGAGCAAATGTTTCGGTACGGAGTCTTTATTATACTTTTTGAGACTAAAATAAATGCCGTCAACTTATTTTTTTGTGTGCCTCTAATCACCTTCCATAGCGAGGATTTGTCGGTTATGACTCACCGGTGACTACAATAATGTCATTAATATGATGAATGGTTGTCAATTAGGTGGTAAAATGTTGAAGGTTCAACATAAAAGAGACAACAAACAAAATAAACCGTACTGATCTGGAGGTAAGCTCTGGAAGGAAGCAGATATCTCTTTCGTATGTGCTCACATGCAACCTAAATATGCAGGTGGTACTGCAACTCAGCTATTGTGGGGAAGATCTTAGACAAGCACTTAAATATGTTATTGGTGGAAATTTAGTGATGATCTTGAAATTCTATAATATTATATTATGTGCCAAAGACATTATTATTATAGTTGTTTATTAAATTTTCTGAATTTGAGGGTAGTGATGCTTGGTGCAGGTCAATCCTCACACCCATCAGCTGAAGCTATGTGATTTTGGGAGTGCAAAGATGTTGGTAAGTTTGTTTTCAAAAAAACATGGATTTATGTTTTTGTGTGGTAGTTTAGAAATCCATTGGTCTTGTTGCAGGAGCCTAGTGAACCGAATATATCATACATACATTCACGGTATTATATAGAGCACCGTAAGCCGATCTTTGGGGCTACAAATACACTACTGCAATTGATACATGCTGAGCTTTGATGAAAAAGAAGAGGTCTTCTTTGATACTGCAAGTTATTTGTCGTCGAAAATTATGAAGTGTACTCACTCTATATATTTAGATATATACTTTGATTGAAGAATTGTGGTAGCTTTAGATGGTTAATTGTAAAGATAATGAATGTCTATGTAGTGGATGATTTTATTAAGTTAATAATATTTTAGTTTTTTGTATTTTTGCCATTATTTGCTATGGAGACATTGAACCAGCTAGGTACACAAAAAGAATGTCAAATTTTGATTTGGCAACAATATAATTTGTTACAAAACTATTGAACAAGATTTAATATAGCAACAATTTTTTATACATTTAGCAACAAATTTTTGTTGCTAATGACATTAAAAATATAATATTTGGTAACGAAAAATTAACATAATAACAACGGAGAGGATATTGTTGCTAATACTAAAATAAAAAGGCAACATTTTTAATCGTTGCAAATCATATCAACTTTCGTTGAACATATAAAGAAACGGCAACATATAATGTCGTTGCTAATCGACGACTTTCGTTGCTATTGAAAAATAACCAGCAACAAATATTTTCATTGCTGATTCAGCATAATGTCGTTGCCAAATAATCTAATTAACAACAAAAATCATTGCTAAAAAGTTTACATTTCGCAACGAAAGCAAGCTTAGGCAACAATTTTCATAATTTACTGCAGCAAAAAATGTCGTTGCAAAATGGTGTCAATTGCAACGAAAAGGCATGGTCATTGCAAAAAAAAGAGTTCATTTCGTTGCCAATTAGAAGGCTTTTGCAACGAAATGGGCTATTTAGCAACAAAATGTTAATTATTCTACAACAATACATTTTGTTGCTAAAGGATCGATGTCTCTCTACGAAAGCCAAATTTCGTTGCAAAATATATTACTTTTGGCAACGAAAAAAATACGTTCGTTGCGGAACAATTATCAACGCTCATTGCACAATAAAAGACGCAACGACAGTAAAGTCGTTGCTAAAACCCTTTAGCAACGAAATTTGGCACCTTTAGCAACGAAAATCAGTTGTTGCTGAAGCCCCATTTTTTTGTAGTGTAAGAGTTGTTTCATTCATATATATTTATGGATAATCATTACTGATTGCCATTATAGAATTGTACTCTGTACATATTGCATGTATAAATCAGGTATGAAAAGCTGATCACCTTCATTACCCTTTGGTCCAGATATATTTGTTCATGTTATATACTTGTTCAGTCAAAAGTTTGTTCGTGCTAGTTCACAATTATATTGTTGAATTATAGCCAGCTTATTATTCAAATCCTTTCAATCATTATATATCGTTAAATTATTGAACTTAAACTTACTGGGCAACTTTTATGCTCACCCTTGCTATATCATGATAAACATTGCATATTAAGACGAATACGTCGGATATAAGGAAAGGTCAAAGACAGTTCCAGCGTTAGAATGTATGCGATTAGATTTGTAATAGTTGTATAATAATAATGTTATCTGTTAAATAAGTAATGATTTGTGTATTAAGTTAAGGTTACTCGACCTTGGGGAAAATATGTAAAGTTATTGTATAAACAATTTATGTTTATATCTTCTGCAAATATAGTAATAGTGATAGAATGATCAAACCGGATTCGCGGTGATTCGGGACCTCGGATTCGGGACCCTCATAGTTGGTATCAAAGCTGTAAGTTATGAACCTTAGGTAGGAATACCTGAGACTAATAGCCGCAGTGATTAGGATAAGTACTAACTCAAATAGAGTTAGTTGGTTGGTAAGATTCAAAGACGAATCTCGGTGAGTTTTTTAAGATCTGAGTTCCCTAACTCGATAATAAAGTTGAATAAATAATGATGAATAGATAGAGTCTAAAAGACTAAAAGTACAGTGATAGGAGATCGTAAAACAAAACGATCATAGTATAGAAATGAATCGTAATATATACAATGAGATCACCCCGTGATCAAATAAGGTTATATTATGGAGAAGGATCGAGCGAATGATTGAAAAGTTTACAACAAGATTGTTGGGTGTCAGTTGTACTATGAATTGGTACAGATTCAGGAAATGATTATGAATACGAGTTGAATGAAATTCATTTTGAGAAGGGAGTTAAGATTAAGTTGGGATTAAATGTTTGTGTCGCGCTATTTTCTATATGCATGTTAAGAGGGTGATTCATTTCTCATGTGTATAACAGATAGATATGTTATAGGTAGAGAATATAAGGTTAAGTACAAGTTCTTAAAACTCATACTTATGTGACATTCCTGATTCATAGTTATATGAAATGTTTATGATTCCCTCAGCGAATGGACGCCAAAGGTCTGACTAGGACAAGTTCTTAAACTCATATGATTGTGGCAAGTAAATGAACTCATAAGTGTGGTTTAACAAACTGGGTATAGTTGTGTGTATATGGAGTATTGAGGATAATAGGAACAGATAGATTGTTAAGCCAATGATTATTAGTGAAGACATAAGTTTTCCAAAACTCCTAGCTATGCTAGACTTCGGAATTTTGACATCAAGCTAAATACGCACTATGTGCTTTTGAAAAAAAAAATATGTAGACTCGTAATCATTTTTGAAACGGTTTAAAGTGTAGTCTATGCTACTTATTTCAGCTAGACATAAATGATTTGAAATATCAAAATATCTTTTATTTATCACTCATGTACCATGCAACCTAGTGCAGAGACGATAAAAGTTGATAGAGTTGTAAATGCAGGAATACTTAGTGCGAATTCGATCTGAAAATCATTGTTCCACTATTGTATGATGTGTTATGACAAAGTCACTCGATGACGGCATTCTCAAGCGGACTATTAATACAGTACGGCATCATGACGTCATTCTCAAAAATATTTTCAAAATTTTAATTTGCCAACGGGGTTTGGCTACACTTAAATAATTCGATTGAATTGAATTATTGATATGAGTCTATGCTATTTGATTCAGCTAGACCAATGTTTAAGAAAACTGTAAGAGTTCTTTGAAAACATTCCCAAACCAAATTGTTTTGGTTTGGAATCTAATAAGGCTGAGGTAAAAGTTTATGCGCCCAAGGCGGATACGAGAAACAGATCAGACCAGAAGTACTTTATAAGTACATGGAATATCGGGCTAATTACCCACTATGTCTGTAAGTTAAGACGGTTTGCGGATGAATTTCCATAAAACCTTTGCGAAAATGACAGACAATAGTCTGTAAAACCCCTCAGAACAATTGAAAATTTTAATTCTTGTGAGGAATGTATTGGGTAGCATGTGATGATGAGAAGGAATGGTGAATGGTGTATGGTGTAAGGTGTAAGGTAAATTTCGGGGACGAAATTTTTAGAAGAAAGGTTGAATGTGACAACCCGAAAATTTTGAAAATTTTAATTAATTGATTTAAGGTTCAATATTAGAACCTAAATAGAAAATAAGTGTATGCGTTTGATATTTTTGAGAAGGAATTTTGAGGAATTTCAAAATTTTGTGAATGATTTAGGTGAATTATTCAGGATTAAGGAATAAGTGAATATGTTCTGTGTATATAGTTGTATATGTGTACAATATGTGGTTAAGGGTCAAGGGTTGACCAGATAAACGATATCCGTAACAAACCCTGGTTATATATTAAGAACGTCAGCGTTCGATTAGAAAATTCTTATGATTAACAAGAAACCCTAGAAACCAGTTCTAAAACCCTAATTCCAGTTCCGGGAATCTAAAACCCTAATTCGAAAGTTGGAACCCCTAAATTGGGAACTTAATGGCGTAAGTGTAAATAATTATAAGATTAATTAGGGTTAATCTTAACAAATTGGTTAGAAAACCCTAATTTAAAAATTTTAAACTCTAATTTCTAGATTTGAAACCCTAATTTATAATTATGGAAAACCTAATTGTTAATTAAATAGTTTTAATGTTAATTAGGAAATATTAATCCTAATTTTCAAGTTATTAGTAATTAAAAATCCTAATCTAATTACTTAAATATAATTTTAAATTAGAAAATTATTTTTCTATTAGATCACCCTAAGTCGTGGATTATAAACCCTAATATATCATTTTAACCCTAATTGCTAAATTAGCAATTTTAATTAGGAAATACTAATCCTAATTAGCAAGATTTCAATTATGATTAAGAAATTTTAATATAATTAGAAAATTCTAATTATAATTTAGAAATATTAATTTTCTATTTTTGAAAACCTAATTTGGAAATTCTAGAAATTATTTTTAAAACCTAAGGGTTCAAACCCTAAACCCTAAAGGGTTTAAACCCTAAACCCTAAGGGTTTGCATCAAAAGACAATTCTAGAATTAAAATTGTATAGAAATGACCATTTTACCCTTTTAGCAATTCTTTAATGAGTTGGTGTATAGATCTTGACCTAAATTGGGTGGGTGAACAAACCCTACTCCTAGCCCTAGTTATGTGTCCAAAATCAGCCACAACTTGTTAGCAAATACATTGAATCATATCTATTATATAGATCAAAGAGAGAGAAAAACTTCACTTTATTTTTCATTATTGACAACGTCTTTTCTCTCTCCAAATTTCGAGATTTACTGAGGAAGAGAGTTAAAAGTTAAGTCATAATAACCTCTTAGCTTACAAGATCAGGATCATGGATCAGAAATCAAAAATCAAAGCTCAAAGCTATAAGAACCCTAAATCTTGAAATCTTTGTATTTAATGTTAGATGTTGTAGGTTATTGGTTAAAGTTATGTTAGAGGATGTCATTTAATGATCTGGGTTGCCAAAACTTAGATCCATATCATTTTGATGCTCGAAATTAAAGTTTTTAGAAACTGTTCTTGAACCTTCATGTGATGTCTGACAAGCAAATGTCAGACACTGTAAATCCTTCTATGTTTCTAGTTTGTTGTGTTTTATGTTATATATTTGTTATTTTCTATGTGGACTATGATCTGGGACTTGAATTAAGTCCAGATCATGTGTAGATTACAAGTTATGAGTGGTCAAAGTCAGTTGACCGACCACGAAAACTGAAAATCTAGGCAGCCCAGAATTTTCCAGAAAGTTTGACATGGTTTTCAAAGCCATAGATCTTGCAGTGTGATAGCATTTTAGCCACGTTGTTTTTTGGTTGTTGTATTCTAGCATGTAGACTACATATTAAAGTCACCATATCACTACAAGAAATTGCACATTTTATGACTAGTTTTTTGCCACGCACAAATTTTTGTCACAATTTGTTAATTACTAATTACGAAATTCATAATCATTTTTGTTTTTGTGATGACCTTTAATTTTGTTACTATTAATCATTTATATCGTCACTAATTTACACATTTGATGACGATTAAGAAAATTTCGTCACAAATTATTTTGGAGGTAGAATTTCGCACCAAAATTTTGGAGGGAATCCTTTTAGTGACATTTTGTAATAATTAATGACAGTATTTATTATCACCAAATATTTCTTTCGATGACAACATAATAGTTTGTCATTAATTATTTGTAAAATTTAGTGACAATGTTCTTTCGTCACTAATGTTCACATTTAGTGACACCAAATACAAATTCATCACAATTATTTTTGGAGGGAAAATTTTTAATGACGGAAAAACAATAATTTATGACAATTTGTATTGTCATAAATACCAATTTTATATGACGAGATTATAGTTTGTCACTAATTAGATGAGTGGATAAGTGACATAAATAATTCGTCATAAATTCTTATATTTAGTGACAAAGTACATAATATCGTCACAATTTTATTTGGAGGCAAAAATTTTCTGAAAAAATTTGGAGGAAAATTTTTTAAAGACGAAAAAATAATAATTTATGACAATTTGTATTGTCATAAATACCCATTTTATATGACGAGATAATAGTGCGTCACTAATTAGATGCATGGATAAGTGACAAAATGGTTCGTCATAAATTCTTATATTTAGTGACAAAGTACGTAATATCGTCACAATTTAATTTGGAGACAATAAAATTTAAGAAATTTTGGAGGCAAATTTTGTAAAGACAAAAAATTAATAAATTATGACAATTTTTATTGTCACAAATAAAATTTTTAAAAATAAAAATACTTTTATGTTTTATTTTCTTTCTTTTCTTTACCTAAATATTTATAATATGTATAGTATTAATAAAAATTAATATTAGAATATTTATAATATGCATGTTTTATTTTAAAAATAAAAATAAAAATACTTTTATGTTTTAAAATACGTATAAAACTTTTAACAATAAAAATACTTTTATGCTTTATTTTCTTTCTTTTCTTTACCTAAATATTTATAATATGTAAAATATTAATAAAAATTAATAATAGAATATTTATAATTCAGTATATTTTAGTTTAAAAATAAAAATATTTTTATGTTTTAAAATACATTATAAAATTTTTAAAATAAAAATACTTTTATGTTTAATTTTCTTTCTTTTCTTTACCAAAATATTTATAATATGTATAATATTAATAAAATTAATATTATAATGTTTATAATATTTATGTTTTATTTTAAAATAAAAATAAAATACTTTTATGTTTTAAAATACGATAAAACTTTTAAAAATAAAAATACTTTTATGTTTTTTTTTTTTCTTTTCTATACATAAATATTTATAATATGTATAATATTAATAAAAATTAATATTAGAATATTTATAATATGTATGTTTTATTTTAAAATAAAATAAAAATACTTTTATGTTTTAAAATAATTATAAAAATAAAAATACTTTTATGTTTTATTTTCTTTCTTTTTCTTTACCTAAATATTTATAATATGTATAATTTAAATAAAAATTAATATTAGAATATTTATAATATGTATGTTTTATTTTAAAATAAAAATAAAAATACTTTTATGTTTTATTTTCTTTCTTTTCTTTACCTAAATATTTATAATATGTATATATTAATAAAATTAATATTATAATATTTATAATATGTATGTTTTATTTTAAAATAAAAATATTTTTATGTTTTAAAATACTTATAAATTTTAAAAATAAAATATCGTTTTTTAAAATTTAAGATTAATTTTAACTTTGTAAAATGTGAAGAATTGAATTAATAATTTTATTATCAATCAAATTAACCAAATTTATAAAATTCTTTTTCTAAACATTCAAATTATGTAATGAATTTAAATTTTAAAAGACTTAATTACCAAAAAATCTAATTAATTCCTATTAAGCTATGAGAAAAACAATTAAACTATTTTTTAACACTTAAAACATTGAAATTTTAAACAATTATCCAAATTTTGAATAAGTATTTAAAAACTTATTTTTTTTTGTTTATTTAAAGATATTTTTTATTTTTTTAATTACTTATCAATAATCAAATTAATTTTATAAGTCTTGATTAATTACTTATCCATTTATGTCAGTTCAAAAAGAGAAGGAAAGATATAGCAAACTGTTGAGATAACAAATTGGAGAAAATTAGGGAGTGATATTCTTGTGATCAAGAAATGCTTGCTTCTTCAACTAAGGACCTTCCGATTGAGATCGTGATTTGTCCAAAAACTAGGCTTTGGACCGTAGTTTTCGAGCCCGTCAAAACCCGGGCATTTTTGGTCCGACCCGTGGAGGCCAGGCCCGCGGGCACCCGGCCCGCCCAAGTGGCCCGTGAACCTTTTTTTTAAAAAAATAAAATAAAATGTTACTACTTGTGGGTTGTGAGGCTTGAACACAAGACTTGTAAGTAAATAAATAAGAGTTCAAATCAACTAAGCTACAACAACTATTTGTTTTTAATGCAATCTTCAATATATTTTAACTATAATTGAAAATTATAATTAAGATATGTAGTTAATGTAGGTAATTAATTAATAATACTAATTTATAATACTATTAAAATTTTAATTGATTGAGATATGTAGTTAATAATTTCAAATTATAAAACTATTAAACTAACAAATAACAATTATTAGTTAAAGTTAGATAATATAATTATCAAAATTTAAAATTATTTATATATTAGTATTAATTACAATATTTATTATTTTTAAAAGTTAAATAAATTATATTAATTTTAAAGAATCAAATTTGATTATATACTTTGAATTACTAGCAATATATAATCTGAATCAACCACTAATTTTTTAGATTGCAAGTCCAAAATCTATACACAATAATATAGATAATTTTATCCCTTAATTATGCAATCCCCTTACTTATTGTAGTACATTTGGAAAGTAAATCAATCATTATCCCTTATTTATGCATTCCCCCTACTTATTTGGAAAGTAAATCAATCATTATCCCAAATCATGCCTTTAGAATAATATCTAAAATTATAATACTATTAAAATTTTAATTGATTGAGATATGTAGTTAATTTAAGTAATTAGAATTATTGTTTATTATAAATTATTTTATTATTGTTAATATTTATTATTATTACTATTTTTGGTGTATCAAGATTTTGCAACAAAAAAAATATAGGAAAAAAGCACATGGCCACTCCAACTTAAGACATGCCCAACAAATCTAGCCCACCAAAACCGGGCCTTTTCAATGGCCGGCATTACCTTTACCGTTTACCAAGTCTAATCGTGATCAATATTTCTCTCAAGGCTCTGGGGTGAAAACCCTTCTTCGGCTCACTTCAGTATGTAAATTTTGGTATTTTCTCGTCAAAAGCCCTAATTTCATCACCACACACCTCAATTTCTCCATTTCTCATAAAACTAATCATTATTCTGTATGTATGCCTCGAGAAATGATTATGTTTGGTAGGATTTACTACTTTTCAAATTATACATTTGATGAGCATTATGATAGGTTAATGTACCGTTATTTACAACTTGATACTTTGTGTGTGTCTAAAAATGTAGTGGGTTCCTACAATGGGTTGCTTTGTTGGCTTATTATCCATACCGTTTTGTTGATATTATGAATCCTTCGATTAGGAGAGGGAAATTGCTTTTGAGTTTTATAATTTTTCCTAAATTTGATACTATGAGTTTTAGTGTTCATGAACTTGTGAGTTTCGGTTATGTCCAACAGAATAATTTTTCCCCATTTTTGTTCAAAATTCAGTACTTAAGCTGCTAATCAAAAGAAATAATATAAACGATGCTGCCTAAATACACTAGTAATTTAGGGTTATTGGTTGTTTTGGTTTCAAATTCAGTTATTGGAGTATATGTTCTTACCGTTGGGAAAGACTTGATCCTTATAGGTAATTAGAAGGCTGAGAAAGGGACAACATTTAGTGATTGTGTTTATGAATTAATTGAGTTTGATTATGTTCTCCTTTGGGGAAGAAGGTGTGCGTATGTGTGTATAGCACAATTGAATTTGGGGCTGAACCTGAATCACCTCTATTATAATTCTAATTCATAAAGCAAGAGGTGAACCTCAGTACACATGCCACACGTATTATACAAGTATACAACACTCTTACATTGTGTATCTATAAGAAAGTTTGATGGGTTAGAGCTCCTTTTTCCTCCTGAAGGGCCTTTCTCCTGGTAAGTTTAAAGTTCTATTGATTATCAAATTTAAGTGTAGATTATTTTGTTAACTATGAGTTTTTATATCCATTGTTCACAAGGTACCCGAATGCAGGCAAGGCACAATAGAGATGCAGAAAGTGAAGACTTGGAAGGCTACCTCCCTGAGCTCCCGGCAAAAGGCTCAAGGAAGCCTCCTCCATATGGGACCTGATTGAGGGACTTGGGTTGGTGAAATTTGGAAGAATAGGATAGTTTAGGCTTCATCAGGATGATACATACATTGACTGTGGAACCCACTTTACTTAAGTGGCACATGACTAGCGCATTACCTAACTTTTGTGCTGCATGTGACTGGAGTCTACAACACCTATATATACATCTCTAATAACTTAGAGAGGACTTTTCATCATCTTTGGACCTAGGCTTTACCAGAGAGTCTCGCCTTGCCATCCGAGTAAAAATTTATCCTCCGTTGAATTCTCATCTCCTTAGCAAAACCCATCAAATCCATTAATCCTAATTGAAACTTTTCCCAACCTACACCTAGAAATAAAGTCATTTCACCTCTGCAGAATGACTGATTTGAATTGAGGATGATACTTTAGACTTTTTCCTCTCCAGCATGATTTAGTCTTCGTTATGTTTTTCTACAACCTGTTAGTTCTTTTCTTTCTGATGAATTTAGGCAGAAGTTGTTTTCTCACTATAAGACGCCATTATCTAAATTTTTGATAAAAACTGCCTATTCTCTACTAACATAGGGTATGCTGATAAAAATTGCTTATGCTTAGATTTTCGGTATTGAGATTGAAGCAGAGCCACAACACTTTCTTATATGTCAAAAGACTCATAAAACTTGCCTAGGTAAAATCTATTGGAAACTTAAATACGATCGGTTTCTTAATGTTTCGGGAATGCAGTCCACTTGAACTCCGTAAATTCATAATAAAATAAAAAATACTATGTATCCGAATGTAAATTTTCGATATTTTCTTGTTTAGTTACGTTAGTTTGTAATAGTGGTTTTCACATAATCACTTTTTTCTTTATCGGAGTTATCCATAGATCGGCCAAGCATTGAGGCCCGCTTTGAAGGGTATGGGATTTTGGAATTGATAATGGAGTCAAGCGAGGGCATATGAATGCATGATGTAACTAGTAATATATATGCCCATAGTTGTATTATCCACGGTTCCGTTTGTGTCGGAATTCAAATACGGCTTCTCTTCAATCTAGCTTTCAGTAGAGGTCTCCAAATTTCCATGATTCTTGCAGGAAAGAAAGACAAAAGATCATCATCCACTTGAAAATTTCCTTTTTAGAAGTGTTGGAAACAATCAACCTCAATCTCGTGTAAATAGGAAAGGGTGTTATTGTTATAGTAATCTCTTTCTATAAATCCTCCTCTAATATTGGATCTCATGAAATCAAGGAGAATCGGCTAATATATCTCCTATAATTGTGAGGAATACTTTAGTATAAATATACATCCTTGTAATCTTAATAATACATAGAAAAATTATTTATTCAAGAGTTTTTACATGGTATCAAAGCCAACTTCGATTTCCTTTCTACTTTCATAGGAATCGAAGCCTTTTTTTGTGCTTTCTTTGATCCTATTGGTACCATTTGGTGAAACGATTTCTTC